>JAJHPC010000014.1:11652900-11886119 GCA_024447665.1 Juncus inflexus | reverse complement strand
TTCAAATCTCATCACACGTGAGGGTTGGAAAAGATAGGTTATTGCAATTTTGCATGCCTTGAAAAGATAGAAAAAAGAATGAGGCAAGAATAGCGTCCGTAGTTGAAGAAATCCTTAAATTACAACTGGTTTGTCAGAAATAGCCTATGTTTTTTTCTCTTGACTCCAACTTTGAACGCTTGGATCTCTCTGAGTTTTTATTCAATTCCAGATTTCTTTTTGTAGAATCTTCGCATTGTTGTCGACTAAGAGATGTCCTTAGCGAAATTTGCATATTGGACCCTGATAAAGATAAAAATTGATTTTTTATTGTACTATGGATATTAAGCCAAGCGGAGAGAGAACATATTTATTAACTTATTCTTCAAATCTCGTCACACGTGAGGGGTAGGAAAAGATAAGTCATTGTTATTTTGCATGTCTCGAGTACATAGAAAAAAGAATGAACCACAAGTTGGTCAGCAATAGCCCATGTTTTTTCTCTGACTCCAACTTTGAACGCTTGGATCTCTATGAGTTTTTATTCAATTGCCAAATTTCTTTTTGTAGAATCTTCGCCTTGTTGTCGACTAATAGATGTTCTTAGCGAAATTTGCATATTGGACGCTTATTCGGATAAAAAATTGATTTTTTATTCTACTGTCGATATTAAGCCATGTGGAGAGAAAACATATTTGTCAACTTTTTCTTCAAATCTCATCACACGTGACGGTTGGAAAAGATAGATTATTGTTATTTTGCATGTCTTGAGAAGATAGAAAAATAATGAGGCAAGAATAGCGCCCGTAGTTGATGAAATCCTTAAATTACAACTGGTTTGTCAGAAATAGCCTAAGTTTTTTTCTCTGACTCCAACTTTGAACGCTTGGATCTCTCTGAGTTTTTATTCAATTGCCAGATCTCTTTTTGTAGTATCTTCGCATTGTTGTCGACAAAGAGATGTCCTTAGCGAAATTTGCATATTGGACCCTGATAACGATAAATATTAAGCCATGTGGAGAGAAAACATATTTATCAACTTTTTCTTCAAATCTCATCACACGTGACGGTTGGAAAAGATAGGTTATTGTTATTTTGCATGTCTTGAGAAGATAGAAAAAAGAATGGGGCAATAATAGCGCCTGTAGTTGAAGAAATCCTTAAATTACAACTGGTTTGTCAGAAATAGCCTATGTTTTTTTCTCTGACTCCAACTTTAAACGCCTGGATCTCTCTGAGTTTTTATTCAATTGCCAGATTTCTTTTTGTAGAATCTTTGCATTGTTGTCGACTAAGAGATGTCCTTAGCGATATTTGCATATTGGACCCTGATAAAGATAAAAATTGATTTTTTATTGTACTATGGATATTAAGCCAAGCGGAGAGAGAACATATTTATCAACTTTTTCTTCAAATCTCGTCACACGTGAAGGGTAGGAAAAGATAAATCATTCTTATTTTGCATGTCTCGAGTACATAGAAAAAAGAATGAGTCAAGAATAGCGCCCGTAGTTGATTATATCATTAAATTACCACGAGTTGGTCAGCAGCAGCCCATGTTTTTTTCTCTGACTCCAACTTTGAACGCTTGGATATCTATGAGTTTTTATTCAATTGCCAAATTTCTTTTTGTAGAATCTTCGCCTTGTTGTCGACTAATAGATGTTCTTAGCGAAATTTGGATATTGGACCCTTATTCGGATAAAAAATGATTTTTTATTCTACTGTCGATATTGAGCCATGTGGATAGAGAACATATTTATCAACTTTTTCTTCATATCTCATCACACGTGATGGGTAGGAAACGATAGGTTATTGATATTTTGCATGTCTTGAGGAGATTGAAAAAAGAATGAGGCATGAATAGCGCCCGTAGTCGAAGAAATCCTTAAATTACATCGGGTTGGTTAGAAACAGCCTATGTTTTTTTCTCTGACTCCAACTTTGAACGCTTGGATCTCTTTGAGTTTTTATTAAATTGCCAGATTCCTTTTTGTAGAATCTTCACCTTGTTGTCGACTAAGAGATGTGCTTAGCGAGATTTGCGTATTGGACCCTTATTCAATTAAAAACTGATTTTTTATTCCACTGTCCACGTTAGGCCAAGTGGAGAGAGAACATATTTATCGACTTTTTCTTCAAATCTCGTCACACGTGAGGGGTAGGAAAAGATAAGTCATTCTTATTTTACATGTCTCGAGTAGATAGACAAAAGAATGAGTCAAGAATAGCGCCCATAGTTGATGAAATCCTTAAATTACCACGGGTTGGTCAGAAACAGCCCATGTTTTTTTCTCTGACTCCAACTTTGAACGCTTGGATCTCTATGAGTTGTTATTCAATTGCCAAATTTCTTTTTGTAGAATCTTCGCCTTGTTGTCGACTAATAGATGTTCTTAGCGAAATTTGCATATTGGACGCTTATTTGGATAAAAGAATAATTTTTTATTCTACTGTCGATATTAAGCCACGTAGAGAGAAAACATATTTATCAACTTTTTCTTCAAATCTCATCACACGTGTGGGGTCGGAAAAGATAGGTTATTGTTATTTTGCATGTCTTGAGGAGATAGAAAAAAAATGGGCCAAGAATAGTGCCCGTAGTCGAAGAAATCCTTAAATTACAACGGGTTGGTGAGAAACAGCCTATGTTTTTTTCTCCGACTCCAACTTTGAACGCTTGGATCTCTCTGAGTTTTTATTCAATTGCCAGATTTCTTTTTGTAGAATCCTCACCCTGTTATCGACTATTAGATGTTCTTAACGAAATTTGCATATTGGACCCTTATTGAGATAAAAATTGATTTTTTATTCTACTGTCCATGTTAGGCCAAGTGGGGAGAGAACATATTTATCGACTTTTTCTTCAAATCTCGTCGCACGTGAGGGGTAGGAAAAGATAAGTCATTGTTATTTTACATTTTTCGAGTAGATAGACAAAAGAATGAGTCAAGAATAGCGCCCGTAGTTGATGAAATCCTTAAATTACCACGGGTTGGTCTGAAACAGCCCATGTTTTTTTCTCTGACTTCAACTTTGAACGCTTGGATCTCTATGAGTTTTTATTCAATTGCCAAATTTCTTTTTCTAGAATCTTCGCCTTGTTGTCGACTAATAGATATTCTTAGAGAAATTTGCATATTGGACCCTTATTCGGATAAAAAAATATTTATATGTTCTACTGTCGATATTAAGCCATGTCGAGAGAAAATATATTTATCAACTTTTTCATCAAATCTCATCACACGTGTGGGGTAGGAAAAGATAGGTTATTATTTTTTTGCATGTCTCGAGGAGATAGGAAAAAGAATGAACCAAGAATAGTGCCCGTAGTCGAAGAAATCCTTAAATTACAGCGGGTTGGTGAGAAACAGCCTATGTTTTTTTCTCTGACGCCAACTTTGAACGCTTGGATCTCTCTGAATTTTTATTCAATTGCCAGATTTCTTTTTGTAGAATCTTCACCCTGTTGTCGACTAAGTGATGTTCTTAGCGAAATTTTCGTATTGGACCCTTTTTCAGATAAAAATTGATTTTTTATTCTACTGTCGATATTAAGCCAAGTGGGGAGAGATCATATTTATCAACCTTTTCTTCAAATCTCATCACATGTGAGGGTAGAAAATGATAGGTTATTGTTATTTCGCATGTCTTGAGGAGATAGAAAAAAGAATGAGCCAAGAATAGCGCCCGTAATTGAAGAAATCCTTAAATTACAACTGGTCGGTCAGAAATAGCCTATGTTTTTTTCTCTGACTCCAACTTTGAACGCTTGGATCTCTCTGAGTTTTTATTCAATTGCCAGATTTCTTTTTGTAGAATCTTCGCCTTGTTGTCGACAAAGAGATGTTCTTAACGAAATTTGCATATTGGACCCTTATTCAGAAAAATACTGATTTTTTATTCTGCTGTCCACGTTAGGCCAAGTGGAGAGAGTACATATTTATCGACTTTTTCTTCAAATCTCGTCACACGGGAGGGGTAGGAAAAGATAAGTCATTGTTATTTTACATGTCTCGAGTAGATAGACAAAAGAATGAGTCAAGAATAGCGCCCGTAGTTGATGAAATCCTTAAATTACCACGGGTTGGTCAGAAACGGCCCATGTTTTTTTCTCTGACTCCAACTTTGAACGCTTGGATCTCTATGAGTTTTTATTCAATTACCAAATTTCTTTTTGTAGAATCTTCGCCCCGTTGTCGACTAATAGATATTCTTAGCGAAATTTGCATATTGGACCCTTATTCGGATAAAAAATATGTTTTTATTCTACTGTCGATATTAGGCCATGTGGAGAGAAAATATATTTATCAACTTTTTCTTCAAATCTCATCACACGTGTGGGGTAGGAAAATATAGGTTATTGTTTTTTTGCAAGTCTAGAGGAGATAGAAAAAAAAAATGAGCCAAGAATAGTGCCCGTAGTCGAAGAAATCCTTAAATTACAACGGGTCGGTGAGAAACAGCCTATGTTTTTTTCTCTGACTCCGACTTTGAACGCTTGGATCTCTCTGAGTTTGTATTCAATTGCCAAATTTCTTTTTGTAGAATCCTCACCCTGTTGTCGACTAAGAGATGTTCTTAGCAAAATTTGCATATTGGACCCTTATTCAGATAAAAATTGATTTTTTATTCTACTGTCGATATTAAGCCAAGTGGGGAGAGAACATATTTATCAACTTTTTCTTCATATCTCATCACATGTGAGGGGTGGAAAATGATAGGTTATTGTTATTTTGCATGTCTTGAGGAGATGGAAAATAGAATGTGCCATGAATAGCGCCCGTAGTTGAAGAAATCCTTAAATTACAACTGGTTGGTCAGAAATAGCCTATGTTTGTTTCTCTGACTCCAACTTTGAACGCTTGGATCTTTCTGAGTTTTTATTCAATTGCCAGATTTCGTTTTGTTGAATCTTCGCCTTGTTGTGGACTAAGAGATGTTCTTAGCGAAATTTGCGTATTGGACCCTTATTCAGATAAAAACAGATTTTTTATTCTCCTGTCCACGTTAGGCCAAGTGGAGACAGAACATATTTATCAACTTTTTCTTCAAATCTCATCACACGTGAGAGGTATTAAAGGATAGTTTATTGTTATTTTGCATGTCTCGAGGAGATAGAAAAAAGTATGAGGCAAGAATAGCGCCAGTAGTTGAAGAAATCCTTAAATTACAACTGGTTGGTCAGAAATAGCCCATGTTTTTTCCTCTGACTCCAACTTTGGACGCTTGGATCTCTGAGTTTTTATTGAATGGCCAGATTTCTGTTCATGGAATCTTCGCCTTGTTGTCGACTAAGAGATGTTCTAGGCGAAATTTGCATATTGGACCCTTATTCAGATAAAAATTGATTTTTTATTCTATTGTCGATATTAAGCCAAGTGGAGAGAGAACATATTTATCGACTTTTTCTTCAAATCTCGTCACACGTGAGGCGGAGGAAAATATAGGTTATTGTTATTTTGCATGTCTTGAGGAGATAGAAAAAAGAATGAGGCAAGAATAGCGCCCTTAGTTGAAGAAATTCTTAAATTACAACTGGTTGGTCAGAAATAGCCTATGTTTTTTTCTCTGACTCCAACTTTGAAAGCTTGGATTTCTCTGAGCGTTTCTTCAATTGCCATATTTTTTTTGTAGAATCTTCGCCTTGTTGTCGACTAAGAGACGTTCTTAGCGAAATTGGCATATTGGACCCTTATTCAGATAAAAATTGATTTTTTATTCTACTGTCGATATTAAGCCAAGTGGAGAGAGAACATATTTATCAACTGTTTTTTCAAATCTCATCACACGTGAGGGGTAGGAAAAGATATTTTATTGTTATTTTGCATGTCTTGAGGAAATAGAAAAAAGAATGAGCCAAGAATAGCGCCCGTAGTTGAGGAAATCCTTAAATTACAACTGGTTGGTCAGAAATGGCCTATGTTTTTTTCTCGGACTCCAACTTTGAATGCTTGGATCTCTCTGAGTGTTTATTTAATTGCCAGATATCTTTTTGTAGAATCATCGCCTTGTTGTCGACTAACAGATGTTCTTAGCAAAATTTACATATTGGACCCTTATTCAGATAAAAACTGATTTTTTATTCTACTGTCGATATTAAGCCAAGTGGAGAGAGAACAAATTTATCAACTTTTTCTTCAAATCTCATCACACGTGAGGGTTGGAAAAGATAGGTTATTGTTATTTTGCTTGTCTTGAGAAGATAGAAAAAAGAATGAGGCAAGAATAGCGCCCGTAGTTGAATAAATCCTTAAATTACCACGGGTTGGTCAGAAACAGCCCACGTTTTTTTCTCTCACTCCAACTTTGAACGCTTGGATCTCTATGAGTTTTTATTCAATTCCAAATTTCTTTTTGTTGAATCTTCGCCTTCTTGTCGACTAATAGATGTTCTTAGCGAAATTTGCATATTGGACCCTTTTTCGGATAAAAAATGATTTTTTGTTCTACTGTCGATATTAGGCCATGTTGAGAGAAAACATATTTATCAACTTTTTCTTCAAATCTCATCACACGTGTGGGATAGGAAAAGATAGGTTATTGTTATTTTGCTTGTCTTGAGGAGATAGAAAAAAGAATGAGCCAAGAATAGTGCCCGTAGTCGAAGAAATCTTTCAATTACAACGGGTTAGTGAGAAACAGCCCATGTTTTTTTCTCTGACTCCAACTTTGAACGCTTGGATCTCTTTGAGTTTTTATTCAATTGCCAGATTTCTTTTTGTAGAATCTTCACCCTGTTGTCGACTAAGAGATGTTCTTAGCAAATTTTGCATATTGGACCCTTATTCAGATAAAAATTAATTTTTTATTCTATTGTCGATATTAAGCCAAGTGGAGAGAGAACATATTTATCAACTTTTTCTTCAAATCTCATCACACATGAGGTGTAGAAAATGATAGGTTATTGTTATTTTGCATGTCTTGACGAGATAGCAAAAAGAATGAGTCAAGAATAGCGCCCGTAGTTGAAGAAATCCTTAAATTACAACTGGTTGGTCAAAAATAGCCTATGTTTTTTGTCTGACTCCAACTTTGTACGCTTGGATCTCTCTGAGTTTTTATTCAATTGCCAGATTTCTTTTTGTAGAATCTTCACGCTCTTGTCGACTAAGAGATGTTCTTAGCGAAATTTGCATATTTGACCCATATTCTGATAAAAGTTGATTTTTTATTCTACTGTCGATATTAAGCAAGTGGGGAGAGAACATATTTATCAACTTTTTCTTCAAATCTCATCACACATGAGGGGTAGAAAATGATAGGTTATTGTTATTTTACATGTCTTGTGGAGATAGAAAAAAGAATGAGCCAAGAATAGCGCCCGTAGTAGAAAAATCCTTAAATTACAACTTGTTGGTCAAAAATAGCCTGTGTTTTTATTCAATTGCCAGATTTCTTTTCGTAGAATCTTCGCCTTGTTGTCGACTATGAGATGTTCTTAGCGAAATTTGCATATTGGACCCTTATTCAGATAAAAACTGATTTTTTATTCTACTTTCCTTGTTAAGCCAAGTGGAGAGAGAACTTATTTATCAACTTTTTCTTCAAATCTCGTCACACGTGAGGGGTAGGAAAAGATAGGTTGTTGTTATTTTGCATGTCTCGAGGAGATAGAAAAATGAATGAGCCAAGAATAGCGCCCGTAGTCAAAAAATCCTTAAATTACAACGGGTTGGTTAGAAATAGCCTATGTTTTTTTTCTCTGACTCCAACTTTGAACGCTTGGATCTCTCTGAGTTTTTATTCAATTCCCAGATTTCTTTTGTAGAATCTTCGACTTGTTGTCGACTAAGAGATGTTTTTAGCGAAATTTGCATATTGGACCCTTATTCAGATAAAAATTGATTTTTTATTCTACTGTTGATATTAAGCCAAGTGGAGAGAGAACATATTTATCAACTTTTTCTTCAAATCTCATCACACGTGAGGGGAAGGGAAAGATAGGTCATTGTTATTTTGCATGTCTCGAGGAGATAGAAAAAAGAATGAGTCAAGAATAGCGCCCGTAATTGATGAAATCCTTAAATTACCACGGGTTGGTCAGAAAGAACCCATGTTTTTTTCTCTGACTCCAACTTCGAACGCTTGGGTCTCTATGAGTTTTTATTCAATTGCCAAATTTCTTTCTGTAGAATCTTCGCCTTGTTCTCGACTAATAGATGTTCTTAGCGAAATTTGTTTATTGGACCCTTATTCGGATAAAAAATAATTTTTTATTCCACTATCGATATTAAGCCATGTGGAGAGAGAACATATTAATCAAATTTTTCTTCAAATATCATCACACGTGAGGGGTAGGAAAAGATAGGTTATTGTTATTTTGCATGTCTTAAGGAAATAGAAAAAAGAATGAGCCAAGAATAGCGCCCATAGTTGAAGAAATCCATAAATTACCACGGGTTGGTCAGAAACAGCCCATGTTTTTTTTTCTGACTCCCACTTTGAACGCTTGCATATCTCTGACTTTTTGTTCAAATGCCAAATTTCTTTTGTAGAATCTTCGCCTTGTTGTCGACTAAGAGATGTTCTTTGCGAAATTTGCATATTGGACCCTTATTCAGATAAAAATTCATTTTTTATTATACTGTTGATATTAAGCCAAGTGGACAGAGAACATATTTATCAACTTTTTCTTCAAATCTCATCACACGTGAGGGGTAGGAAAAGATAGGTCACTGTCATTTTGCATGTCTTGAAAAGATAGAAAAAAGAATGAGTCAAGAATAGCGCCCGTAGTTGATGAAATCCTTAAATTACCACGGGTTGGTCAGAAACAGCCCATGTTTTTTTCTCAGACTCCAACTTTGAACGCTTGGATCTCTATGAGTTTTTACTCAATTGCCAAATTTCTTTCTGTAGAATCTTCACCTTGTTGTCGACTAATAGATGTTCTTAGCGAAATTTGCATATTTGACCCTTATTCAGATAAAAAATAATTTTTTATTCTACTATCGATATTAAGCCGCGTGGAGAGAGAACATATTTATCAACTTTTTCTTCAAATCTCATCACACGTGAGGGGTAGGAAAAGATAAGTTATTGTTATTTTGCATGTCTTGAGGTGAGAGAAAAAAGAATGAGCCAAGAAAAGCACCCGTAGTTGAAGAAATCCTTAAATTACCACGGGTTGGTCAGAAACAGCCCATATTTTTTTCTCTGACTCCCACTTTGAACGCTTGGATATCTCTGAGTTTTTGTTCAAGTGCCAGATTTCTTTTGTAGAATCTTCGCCTTGTTGTCGACTAAGAGATGTTCTTTGCGAAATTTGCATATTTGACCCTTATTCAAATAAAAATTGATTTTTTATTGTACTGTTGATATTAAGCCAAGTGGAGAGAGAACATATTTATCAACTTTTTTTTCAAATCTCATCACACGTGAGGGTAGGAAAAGATAGGTTATTGTAATTTTTCATGCCTTGAGGAGATAGAAAAAAGAATGAGCCTAGAATAGTGCCCGTGGTCGAAAAAATCTTTAAATTACAACGGGTTGGTTAGAGACATCCTATGTTTTTTTCTCTGACTCCAACATTGAACGCTTGGATCTCTCTGAGTTTTTATTCAATTGCCAAATTTCTATTTGTAGAATCTTCGCCTTGTTGTCGACTAAGAGATGTTCTTAGCAAAATTTGCATATTGGACCCTTATTCGGATAAAAAATAATTTTTTATTCTACTGTCGATATTAAGCAATGTTGAGAGAAAATATATTTATCAACTTTTTCTTCAAATCTCATCATACGTGTGGGGTAGGAAAAGATAGGTTATTGTGATTTTGCATGTCTTGACGAGATAGAAAAAAGAATGAGCCAAGAATAGTGCCCGTAGTCGAAGAAATCCTTAAATTACAACGGGTTGGTTAGAAACAGCCTATGTTTTTTTCTCTGACTCCAACTTTAAACGCTTGGATCTCTCTGAGTTTTTATTCAATTGCCAAATTTCTTTTTGTAGAATCTTCACCCTATTGTCGCCTAAGAGATGTTCTTAGGGAAATTTGCATATTGGACCCTTATTCAGATAAAAATTGATTTTTTATTCTACTGCCGATATTAAGCCAAGTGGGGAGAGAACATATATATCAACTTTTTCTTCAAATCTCATCACACATGAGGGGTAGAAAATGATAGGTTATTGTTATTTTGCATGTCTTGACGAGATAGCAAAAAGAATGAGTCAAGAATAGCGCCCGTAGTTGAAGAAATCCTTAAATTACAACTGGTTGGTCAAAAATAGCCTATGTTTTTTCTCTGACTCCAACTTTAAACGCTTGGATCTCTCTGAGTTTTTATTCAATTGCCAGATTTCTTTTTGTAGAATCTTCACCCTCTTGTCGACTAAGAGATGTTCTTAGCGAAATTTGCATATTTGACCCTTATTCAGATAAAAGTTGATTTCTTATTCTACTGTCGATATTAAGCAAGTGGGGAGAGAACATATTTATCAACTTTTTCTTCAAATCTCATCACACATGAGGGGTAGAAATTGATAGGTTATTGTTATTTTGCATGTTTTGAGGAGATGGAAAAAAGAATGAGCCAAGAATAGCGCCCGTAGTTGAACAAATCCTTAAATTACAACTGGTTGGTCAAAAATAGCCTGTGTTTTTTCTCTGACTCCAACTTTGTACGCTTGGATCTCTTTGAGTTTTTATTCAATTGCCTGATTTCTTTTTGTAGAATCTTCGCCTTGTTGTCGACCAAGAGATGTTCTTAGCAAAATTGGCATATTGGACCCTTATTCAGATAAAAATTGATTTTTTATTCTACTATCGATATTAAGCCAAGTGGAGAGAAAACTTATTTATCAACTTTTTTTTCAAATCTCATCACACGTGAGGGGTAGGAAAAAATAGGTTAGTGTTATTTTGCATGTCTTGAGGAGATAGAAAAAAGAATGAGCCAAGAATAGCGCCCGTAGTCGTAGAAATCCTTAAATTATAACGGGTTGGTTAGAAATAGCCTATGTTTTTTCTCTGACTCCAACTTTGTACGCTTGGATCTCTCTGAGTTTTTATTCAATTGCCAGATTTCTTTTTGTAGAATCTTCGCCTTGTTGTCGACTAAGAGATGTTCTTAGCGAAATTTGCATATTCGAACCTTATTCAGATAAAAACTGATTTTTTATTCTACTTTCCTTGTTAAGCCAAGTGGAGAGAGAACATATTTATCAAATTCTTCTTCAAATCTCATCACACGTGAGGGGTAGGAAAAGATAGGTTATTGTTATTTTGCATGTCTTGAGGAGATAGAAAAATGAATGTGCCAAGAATAGCGCCCGTAGTCGTAGAAATCCTTAAATTACAACGGGTTGGTTAGAAATAGCCTATGTTTTTTTTCTCTCACTCCAACTTTGAACGCTTGGATCTCTCTGAGTTTTTATTCAATTGCCTGATTTCTTTTGTAGAATCTTCGCCTTGTTGTCGACTAAGAGATGTTCTTAGCAAAATTTGCATATTGGACCCTTATTCAGATAAAAATTAATTTTTTATTCTACTGTTGATATTAAGCCAAGTGGAGAGAGAATATATTTATCAACTTTTTCTTCAAATCTCATCACACGTGAGTGGTAGGAAAAGATAGGTCATTGTTATTTTGCTTGTCTCGAGGAGATAGAAAAAAGAATGAGTCAAGAATAGCGCCCGTAATTGATGAAATCCTTAAATTACCACGGGTTGGTCAGAAATAGCCCATGTTTTTTTCTCTGACTCCAACTTTGAACGCTTGGATCTCTATGAATTTTTATTCAATTGCCAAATTTCTTTCTGTAGAATCTTCGCCTTGTTCTCGACTAATAGATGTTCTTAGCGAAATTTGTATATTGGACCCTTATTCAGATAAAAAATAATTTTTTATTCCACTATCGATATTAAGCCATGTGGAGAGAGAACATATTAATCAACTTTTTCTTCAAATATCATCACACGTGAGGGGTAGGAAAAGATAGGTTATTGTTATTTTGCATGCTTTGAGGAAATAGAAAAAAGAATGAGCCAAGAAAAGCACCCGTAGTTGAAGAAATCATTAAATTACCACGGGTTGGTCAGAAGCAGCCCATGTTTTTTTCTCTGACTCCCACTTTGAACGCTTGGATATCTCTGAGTTTTTGTTCAAGGGCCAGATTTCTTTTGTAGAATCTTCGCCTTGTTGTCGACTAAGAGATGTTCTTTGCGAAATTTGCATATTGGACCCTTATTCAAATAAAAATTGATTTTTTATTGTACTGTTGATATTAAGCCAAGTGGAGAGAGAACATATTTATCAACTTTTTCTTCAAATCTCATCACACGTGAGGGGTAGAAAAAGATAGGTCATTGTTATTTTGCATGTCTTGAAGAGATAGAAAAAGAATGAGTCTAGAATAGCGCCCGTAGTTGATGAAATCCTTATATTACCACGGGTTGGTCAGATACAGCCCATGTTTTTTTCTCTGACACCAACTTTGAATGCTTGGATCTCTATGAGTTTTTATTCAATTGCCAAATTTCTTTCTGTAGAATCTTCGCCTTGTTGTCGACTAATAGATGTTCTTAGCGAAATTTGCATATTTGACCCTTATTCAGATGAAAAATAATTTTTTATTCTACTATCGATATGAAGCCATGTGTAGAGAGAACATATTTATGAAATTTTTCTTCAAATCTCATCACATGTGAGGGGTAGGAAAAGATTGGTTATTGTTATTTTGCTATTTCTTGACCAACCCGTGGTAATTTATGGATTTCTTCAACTACGGGCGTCATTCTTGGTTTATTCTTTTTTCTATCTCCTCAAGACATGCAAAATAACAATAACTTATCTTTTCCTACCTCTTACGTGTGATGATATTTGAAGAAATAGTTGATAAATATGTTCTCTCTTCTCTTGGCCAAATCTGAACAGTAGAACAAAAAATCATTTTCTATCTGAATAAAGGTCCAATATGCAAACTTGTCTTGTTTTGAAACCAGACCGACGGAAAGTGGAAGAGCTTTCCTTTTTCTCTCGTTTTGTTTTGAAAACGGATTAGGGGGAAGAGCTTTCCTTTTTTTATGATTCACCTAGCGGGCAGCTGACATGGCAGGCTGATTATTTGGGCTCATTTTCAGTCTGAAATGATGAATGGGCCTTCGAGCTTTCTGGAAAACATGTAACGAAAATGATGGGTTTTGAAGGAAGATTACATGACAAATGCAACTCTATTTTTGCTTATAAAACTGTATGAAAATATATATATATATATATATATATATATATATATATATATATATATATATATATATATATATATATATATGTGTGTATATGTATATGTATATGTATATGTATATGTATATGTATATGTATTTGTATATGTATATGTATATATATAGTCATTTTTTAGACCAAAATACTCGTATTTCTTCCAAATAAAGATGACATGACAGTGCATTTAATTATCTGTTTCTCTTTTCGAAAGGAAAAATCTGGCGGTTTCTACTAATATCTTTACGAATTAAAAAATTTGAAATTTCCATAAGATTATACTAATTTTTTTTCTTTCTAATGAGATTCATATTGTTATATTTTCCTCCATTATTTATTTTTTATATTGTATTATGTTATTGAATTTCTTATTTAAACATATTACCTTCTTTATTTAAATAAAAACTTTTTTTATTTTATAAATTGGATACAAAAAATGACTAAACAAAATTTGATAAATCAATAATTATAAGAAAAGTATTTTGATCATAAGAAATTATCTATATTTTTTAACTTATTTCTTATTCTATCATATACTTGTCAAACAATAGTGGAATAAAATTGAAAATTCACTATTCCACTATTTCACTCTTCCATCTATTGCCGGACAGAACCTAAATTCCTAAACTTCTCCCTAAACTCAACTTTTCCATAACCCTAAACATCAATGGTAATTTTATGTTGGATAATTTACCCTTTGAAAAGATAAGCTTTTTCAATAATTTTAGTATGACAATTTTACCCTTGAAAAGATAAGATTTTTTCAAATTTAAATATTTCTTAGTTAGAAACAGTTAATGCAGTGTATTAACCCATGTACTCATATATGAATCATTAAAAATATAAATATTTAAAACATCTTCAGAAAATATACTAAAATAGAACAAAAAATTCCAAAACCTAATTGAAACATAAATGTAAATCATAAATATGGATTCTTCTATGTTTCTACGATACAAAATTCATAAATAAACATAAAACAATTCCCATAGTATTACAACATATCAAAATAAAACATATAATATTTAATTAATTCTAAAAGGAAGAAAATCACACCATGTCAAACCCTTCCTAATTTTGACCTGAATAAAAGAGAAAAAAGTGTTAGCATCTATATACACCTAAAAATTATAATACAAAACAAAAAAAAAAGGATAAATGCACCATTAATGCACTATTAGTCCTTGTGCACAATTCTATAAAATACAGGGACCAAAAAGTTCAAATAAATATTACGACAACCAAATTACAATCCAATTAAAATACAGGGAACCTCATATAATAACACCCCAAAAATATCTAATAAACCCACACAAAAGAGACAACTAAATAAACATCATTAAAAACTAAAAAAGTACAAAACCAACCTTCAAGTTTTCACCTTTTCCTTTTCCTCCCCTTGCCAAGCTGTCCACTCTTAAAAGCCCTTTCTTGGTCCTACAATAACTCCAAATTCTTCCTGCGCTCTTCGGCTCTCTTTGCTTCTTCCTCTCTCCTCATTGCCTCTCTAACCTCAACCAAGAAATACTTGACCTCTCTCAATTTGCGTCTCCATCCTTTTTCTTCGCTTTTAATCTTTTTTACAAGTTTCTTTTGCGTCACTCTTTCACGGTCCGGATCATAATCTACTCCCCTCGCAAAGCTGTTTAAACGAAAAAAAAAATTAATTAATTAATTCGAATTAGAAAAAAAAAAAGAGAAATTTGCAAAAAAGCCCTTGTGTTATGTCAAAATTGCAAAAAAAGAGCATATATTGTTGAAATTGGAAATTTCTGAATGGTAGGTTTTTCTGCAATTTAGGTAAATTCAAAATGCAAAACAAGATAATAAACAAATGCAAAATGCAAAAATAGGAATATTTGGAAAAAAAAACTATATTATTGAAAATTGAAAGTATAGGTTACATGTTGGATGTAACTAACGGAATGGAGTTTGGAGTTTGTCACAATTTCGGTAATAATGTAGGGGCTTTTTTTTTTTGCAATTTTGGCTTTTTTGAAAGAAAAAAAAAAGATATTTTATGGATACAAAGTGCATACTTCTCTTCGAATTCAGGTTTCATTAAATTAATCTGCTCGAATTCCTTTTTATGCATTTGAAGAGGTACTCTCATATTGTTGTGCTCTGTTATTTTCCTCTCGATGAAATACTCACAATTTTGCAAATTTGTCCTCAAAAGATCAGGCAATTCATTTCTCTCCAAAATTGCGAGCAATAGCACCGAAATAGAATTGAAAATTTCAGGAAATGAATTTAAGTCTGCATAAACTTGTACAAATCCCATTAAAACCTCAGAAGCTGATAAAAGCACACTCGCCCTGAAATTAAAGAAATTAAATTAAAATTTTGAAATTTTAAATTTTAAAAATTTAAAACGAGGGAATGGATTGAATTACTTGAATTCGTCAGACGAAAAATAAGGCGAGTCGTGTTGATTTTCAAAGAGAGAAATTAAATTTATTTTTTCAATTTCACATTCTTTCTTTTTGATAAAAAGATAGGGTTTAATTTCACTAAGCTCCGGAAGTTCAGCCAGCTTCATAAATTAAAAGAAAAAAAGTTACAAGACTGGTAAACTAATTAAACAATGAAAATATAGGAATATTAAAATGAATTACTTGTGAGGGAATTTGAATTTGTTCATCGAGATTTATGCTCGATAAAAGAATCGCTTTTATGAATGTAATAGCTTCACCGCAGTACTTCCTAGATTGCTTCACCACCTACAAACAAACAAACAATAAATACATTTACTCAAAGTCACAGAAAGAACCATGAATATTTAACTCACAGAGAGAATCATTGAGCAGAGAAAAGAGCCGACGGCCAGATCACGGCCGCCCCGAACAGGACACCTGGCCAGAAACTCGGCAGTCATGGCAAGCAGAGGTGTGGTGACCGGGTGGCGCGAGTCCGAGCTGGGAAACACCAGCCACCACAGCCCGAACAGCGCCAGCGTCTTCACACCCGGCCAACAAGTTGGTTCCTTTCCTTTCACAACTTGGTTCTGATCGTTAAGACTTGGTTCTGCGCATGCGTGAGACTCAGTTCTGATGAGATCCTGGCATAACTTGTTTCTGATCCTCCTCAGCCGCACGCACGCGCAGATCGCCGCAAAGTAAGGGCTCTCCGCGCTCATCTCTATCAGCGGTTTCATCAAAATGTTGGTTTTCGACGGAGTTCGAGCCGAGACCGTCGCAAAATATTGCAGCAACAGCCCATAAAAAACCTGTTGAATAAATGGGACAAATTATTAGTACGGTACCTGTTAACAAAGGAGTTTGATAGAGTTGGTACGGTACCTGCATTTTCTTGCGATTATCTTTGCGGGGTTCGGCAGAATTGCAAGCCCTAATCCTCTGAATCGCCTCAATTATCTCACTTTCCGACCGATCGTCCAACAATTCACACAACTCTTTAAAATTATGCGGCGCCTCAATCACAAATGGCAACCCTTCTTTCGATTCCACATTTTTACTTTTCGCCTCTTTTTTATCTTCTTTTTTCTCATTTATTAAATCCCAATCTTTCATCTTTTTCTCCAACTCTTCTTCTTTTTCGTCTTCTTCATAATCTGATTCGTCTTCTTCTCCACATTCTTCTGAATCATCATTTTCTTCTTCTTCTGAATCATTATTTGTAACAGTCGAATCATCATATTCTTCTTCTTCTGGCGAATCATTAGTTTTAACAGTCGAATCATCATTTTCTTCTCCTAACGACTCATTATTTTTAACAGTCGAATCATCATCTAAAAGAAAGGAGTCGCCAGATGTCGATTGTAACTTTTCTGACATCTTTTCATCATCATAATCATCATCTTCTTCTGACGAATCAGCATCGTCACCTGGTGCCAGCATTCTTTTTTGCCGCTCCTCCTAAAGAAAAAAAACACATTTTTTATAAGTTTTTATTTTTTTTAATTTGATTAAAATCTAATGTGCTAATTAGGCGGACAGTGATAGTCGAAAAAAAATAAGCTTCGAAATTTAAGAAATATCAATATGCTTCTAACATCAAATTTAGAGAAATTAGCACCAAGAGGCATTATTTTAACGAAAAAAAGGTGTTTTTTTTATTTTAATTATTTTTCATAAATATCTGACCTCTAGCCGTTCGAGTCTTTCTCTCTCCTCTCTTGCGATTTCTTCAGGAGTTTTGACGCGGTCTGACGGACGGGCCCGCAATTCCATCACCATTTCCTTCACCAACTTGTCATACGCGTCAGGCTTTTCCTCATTAAAATAAATAAATAATAATTAATAAATTAATGTGAAATATGAAATATGAAATGATTAAGAAGGATTTGATTCTTTTTTTGATTTTCAATGTTTAGTTGCTTATCATACGGGTCAGGCTTCTCGTGATTTAAAATAAATAAGTAAATCAATAAGACCAAAAATGTGAAATATGAGATAAGTAAGAAGCATTTGATTTTTTTTCTTGATTTGCAATGTTTGGTTGCTTGAAAATTAATTAAAAAAATTATGAAATAGTTGAATAGGAATATAAATAAATAAATAGACAAATAAATTGAATTAAAAATGCAAAAAAATGAAATAATTAAAAGAATTTTGGTTCTTTTTCTTGATTTGCAATGCTTAGTTGGTTAAAAATTAATTAAAAAGTAAGATTAGAACAGCATCAGTGGGAGTGGGGACAGGCTATGTATGATAACCAATGTAATTAAAAAAAGTTCAATTCTTTTTCTTGATTTTTTTTCACTGGTTAGTTGATTAATAACAGACTATTCAGCACTAAAATTTTGAAGTTCGATATTTATTTCAACTATAAAGAATTAATGTCCATGATATTATACTCTCTTTTTGATAGAAAAAAGTATGAATTTCACGAGTTAAAAAGAGAATTAACAAAAACCTTCGTGAGAGAGAAATCCGGTTTCGACTCGGTTGACTTTTCATTACGAGTTTGACCCGTTTTGTGTTTGGTCAACAGAGCATTTAATGCTTCGGTTTGAGCCAAAGAATTGAAATCCTGATCGAGTTTTCCAATGAGCTGTTCATCTTCTTCTTTTTCCTTTGCTTTTTCAGCCTGATTTTAAAAAAATGGAAAAAAATAACAAATATGTAATTTATTTGAATATACATATGTAATTAAAGGAAAAAAGAGTGGACCTTGTAGAATTTGCTCTCTTCAATTATTTCTGACATGACTTGCTTTTTTGTTTTGTACGGCTGTAAAAATTGATAATAAATTTATAAAAAAATGAACAATTAAAAATAGAATTTAAATGAAAAAAAAAAAAACTATTGTATTTCAAAAAAGATCTCACCTTTTCAGTCCCTTCAGCTTGATTAAAAGCCATTGAACGGATTTTCGCGTTCGAATTGAGAGAATCTTCATTTCCTGATTAAATAAACAGAAAAAAAAATCCACAATTATTATTATTATTAAATTACCATCTTCATCAGGAGGTAAAATCTCCTCAAAATCATCCTTTTCTGTTTGGTTCTTCTCCTTCATCATACTTACTTTTCCTTTTCGATTTCGACTGAAAATCCAACATAAAAATTGTTGTAAATAAAAACACCGACTAACTTTTTAATAAAATGAAAAAAAAAATGAAAAGTTTAAACGGACCGAATGTTCTTTTATGCGACGTAAAATCGCCTTGTCACGATCTTGTAGAGAATCATCCTGCTCTCCAATTCTCTTGTCTTTATATACCGAAGATTTTCTGCGCTGTTCATATTCCTTGAAGTAAAAAGAAAACAGTTATTCTTCCTTCAATAGAGGGTTTAAGAGGAAGAGAAAGAAGGAGAAAAGATGGAACCTTTTGAATGGCTGTAGAGCGTGGGAGGCCGATACGCCGCTCCTCGCCCGTCCTCTTCTTCCCCAAAACATCGAATTTGGGGCGGGGCCGGATGGTCGCAAACAGGTCCTCTCTTTGCGGCGGGGCGGAGGCGGAGCGGGCGGAGAGCAGTCTCTTGCTTTTCTTCTTCTTCTCATTCTTCGTGTTGGTCTTGGCACCTTGTTGAAAGTCAGACATTGGAGGAGGAGGAAGCATTAAGGTTTAGCAAAACCCTTCTTCAAATGTTTTGTTTTAATTAATTTGTCCGATTTTATGATGGTATTAATTTCTGTAAATATGGAAGGATGATAAATGTGACTTTTTTTTTGAAATGGACAAAAAAAAAAAATTAATTAAGTGAATGACCAAGTTTTAAAAATATTTGCAAAAGTAGCCATTTCGCCCAGCTACCGGGCGAACAGCAACGGGCGAAACAGAGCCAATCACAATCTGCTTAATTAACCCTGTTTCGCCCAGTCGTCGGGCGAAACAAGTTTTAGTATCGGTTTTCCAAAATAACCGTTACAAAATATGGACTTTAGTATCGGTTTTGTAGAATAACCGTTACAAAATAATGACATTTAGTATCGGTTTTTACAAATAACCGTTACAGAATAAAGACGTTTAGGGTGTTTACGAATAACTGTTACAGAAGTCGGCGAAACAAAGCTGTTTTTAGTACCGGTTTTCCTAAATAACCGTTACAAAATGTTGATTTTAGTATCGGTTTTATAAAATAACCGTTACAGTATAATGACATTTAGTATCGATTTTTACAGACAACCGTTACAGACTGAAGATTTTTAGTATCGGTTTTTTACAAATAACCGTTACAGAAGTCGGCGAAACAGAGCTGTTTTCAGTATCGGTTCTCATTAATAACCGTTACAGAATATAGATTTTAGTAACGGGTTTTTAAAATAACCGTTACAGAATAAAGACCTTTAGTATCGGTTTTTACAAATAACCGTTACAGAATAAACCTTTAGTATCGGTTTTTAAAAATAACCGTTACAGAATAAAGACCTTTAGTATCGGTTTTTACAAATAACCGTTACAGAAGGTTCTTTCGCCAGGTTGTTGGGCGAAACAGCTGAGGGAAAAAATTAAAAACAGATTTTTTAGCTTTTTTACATGGAAAAAATAAATAAAATAAATCCGTATAAAAGATCTTTATTTAGTGGGTAACATAGAATACAATCTATAAAATATTACAAATTAAAATACATAAACATAAAATACAAGATACATAAAACATAGAATACAATTCATAAAACATTACAACCCACAATAAATAAACATAAACTACCATACATAAAACACTACAACCTTCTCGGACATTTTGTTTTCGTGTGCCCCGCTACTCCGCAAATACCGCAATGTTTTCTACGATCTGCGTTGTCCATGACGTCCATACTATTATGAAAGCGTTTCTCTCGTCTTCTTCCACGCTTGTTGGTTCCACGGACATTTTTTCTCATAAGTTTCTCGGGAGGAACCAACGTACCAATAAAAACTTTTTCACGTTCAACCCACTTTTTCTCTATCCTTTATCGGATAAAAACTTCCTTCATATGTATGTTTAAGGTGATCCAAATAAAAATGTTGATGTATAAAATACTCGGGACTAACACCTCTGCGTATGCAAACCGCTACCGATGCGAACAAGGATAGTGATATAGCATCGGTTTCTGACAACTGCATTTGCCTTCATTGAAATTCACATGGAAGCTTTTTCCCCCTGCCTTGGAACCACTAGATCCTGTTATCACCTCATAAACACCGTTTTCGACATTGAAGGTAGTGACTCGATGCGCATGCGCCTTAACTGTTTTATTCTCCATTTTTTCCATCACATCCTTTCCCCACATTATATTATTCATTTCCGCATTTGAAGCTATCTCGCGCTTGTTGACAAAATAACTATTCAGCTTGTAGAATGTCTCCATCACAATAGCCGTAACGGGAAGCTTCCTCATACCCTTGAAAACATAATTCATCACTTCTGCATGATTACTAGTAGGAATACCCCACCGGCGACCTTCTGTATCATACGCGAACGCCCATTTTGATTTATCTTTTTTATTTAACCATTCCCACGCCTCATTATTTTTATCCTTTAATATTTTATATAGCTTCTTAAATTTAAATTTGGTGGGCGCCTTAACTAGTGGTACAATCAATTTAACCAATGTTTTGTCTCGATACGGCGCTACATCAAATTTGCTTCTAAATGCCGCATGCAATAACGATGATAGCTGTTAGGTTCCTTCCATTTCAATTTGTCATCATTCATTGCACGAATTATTCCGGCATGCCTATCCGAAATCACACATAAACCTTTGCGATGGCCGATCAAAGTACCCAAACACCCAAAAAACCAACCCCACGTTTCTACCCTCTCCTTATCAACTAAAGCAAAAGCTAAGGGAAATAATTGACCATTTGCATCGCTAGCGACTGCCATCAATAAGCATCCTTGATATTTTCCGGTTAGAAATGTTCCATCTACTGTTATGACAGGCTTGCAAAACTCAAATCCTTTAATTGATGGACCAAATGCCCAAAAAAGACCTTCGAACTCCTCCTCACCAGCACGGTTTTTGGGACCTCTCCAAAATGCATATTCGGTAGTAGGATTTGCTTGAATATATTGCTGCCATCAATTCGGGAAGCAAATTATATGCCCCCTTCCAATCGCCAAACAAGAATCTAAGCGCGTGTTGCTTGGCGTGCCAAGCCTTCCAATATGATATGGTATATTCAAATTTTAATTTGACGGTTTCCACTAGGGTTCTTGGTTTAATTGCTAAATCTGCTCTAACGACATCTAGAATTAGCCCCGCAATAAATGCACTTGTTAATTGTTTGTGGTCGTTGTTAGGTTGTTGATTAACACATACGTGTGGTTGGGTCAATTTTTTAATCTCAAACTCATGTTGTTTATTTTTGCATGCATACAGCCTCCAATCACAGCCAGCGCGGTCATCTTGTAGCTTGCAGACTACAGTGTAGAGCATTTTGTTCGATTTGGAGACTACAAATTCTCGGTGATGCATGACGCTGTATAATTTTACGGCCGATTGTAGCTCGCTTTCGTGTCGAACGTCCGTCCCTCATACAAACTATTATCGCTACTCACATGCATGCTCTTACCATACAAGATATCGATTTTCGCTTCTTCCCACATAGTAGTATCTTCAAACTCTTTCGCCGGAGGATTACCGAAAGTTCCTACACTAACCATCTCACCCACTTCCGTATAATTGTTCATAACATCTATTTCTGGTTCGTCGCCTTCTTCCATTTCTGGCACTTCATCTTCATCATATTCGTCCTCTTCAACATTTTCAAACTCATCTTGGTCGCCTTCTTCCATTTCTGGCACTTCATCTTCATCACGATTTATTACAGGTTCTAACCTCTCAAGCTCGTCATCATTAAAAGGTACATTTGATCTACTACTAGTTCCTACATAGGATTCTCTACTTTGGATGCGTTCAACGTATATTTCTAATTCAGGCCAACCGTGTTCACCATATTTGATGTACTGAGCAAAACTAGCTAACTGTGAATCATTCGAAATTTTGACTATCTTAAAATACAAACAATCATTCATACGGTAAGGAAACTTACCACTAATTTTAAGATCGTCACTATTAGGCCAACCGGTGGTAGCATGAATTTCTAAACACAATCTATAATAATTTCTATTTCTACTACGCGGGAGAAAAACACCTTCTTGTGGAGAGTAATTGTATCCGCTCGAATCTTCAACAATTTGACCATTGTAATATAGAAATATTTCAGAATTTTGTGGCATTTTCTTGATAAGGAGAAAGATATAAAGAGAAGAAGTTTGCAAGAGAGACTTATGAGATTTAATTTTTTGATGAATAAGATGACTCTTTAAATAGAAATCTAAATCATATACCTAAAAATCCTAAGATTCCTCCTATATTCTAGCATGTTAAATCAATGTTACCCACTAAATAAAAAGCTAAATTGTCATTTCAATATGAAAAAGTAAATATTCTCTAGTACCCTATATCTGAACCCTAAACACCTAAAAATCCTGAGATTCCTCCTATATTCTAGCATGTTAAATCAATGTTACCCACTAAATAAAAAGCTAAATTGTCATTTCAATATGAAAAAGTAAATATTCTCTAGTACCCTATATCTGAACCCTAAACACCTAAAAATCCTGAGATTCCTCCTATATTCTAGCATGTTAAATCAATGTTACCCACTAAATAAAAATCAATGTTACCCACTAAATAAAGATCTTTTATACAGATTTATTTTATTTATTTTTTCCATGTAAAAAAGCTAAAAGATCTGTTTTCAGCTGTTTCGCCCAGCGAACTAGCGAAACAGAGCTGTTTCGCCCAGCGAATTGGCGAAAGAACCTTCTGTAACGGTTATTTCTAAAAACCGATACTAAAGGTTTTATTCTGTAACGGTTATATGTAAAAACCGATACTAAAGGTCTTTATTCCAGTAACGGTTATTTTTAAAAACCGATATTAAAGGTCTTTATTCTGTAACGGTTATTTGTAAAAACCGATACTAAAAGTCTTTATTCTGTAACGGTTATTTTAAAAAACCGTTACTAAAATCTATATTCTGTAACGGTTATTAATAAGAACCGATACTGAAAACAGCTCTGTTTCGCCGACTTCTGTAACGGTTATTTGTAAAAAACCGATACTAAAAGTCTTCCGTCTGTAACGGTTATCAGTAAAAACCGATACTAAATGTCATTAGACTGTAACGGTTATTTTATAAAATCGATACTAAAATCAACATTTTGTAACGGTTATTTAGGAAAACCGGTACTAAAAACGACTTTGTTTTGCCGACTTACGTAATGATTTATTCGTAAACACCGATATTAAACGTCTTTATTCTGTAACGGTTATTTACTAAAACCGATACTAATTGTCATTATTTTGTAACGGTTAATTTATAAAACTGATACTAAAGTCCATATTTTGTAACGGTTATTTAGGAAAACCGATACTAAAACGTGTTTCGCCCAACGGCTGGGCGAAACAGGATTAATTAAGCAGATCGTGATTGGCTCTGTTTCGCCCCGTTGCTGGGCGAAACAACTTGTGTTTCGCCCGGTAGCTTGGCGAAATGGCTACTTTTGCAAATATTTTTAAAACTTGGCCATTCACTTAATTAATTTTTTTTTTTTTGTCCATTTCAAAAAAAAAGTCGATAAATGTAGATTTTTTTTCTTTTTTTGTAATTTTCTAAATTTGGTATGTAATGAATTTGTTGTACCTTTTAAGATGATAATTCTCTAATAAATATGTAAATTGTTAGGCAGTAAATGTGAATGATGATAAATATGAAATGATGATTTTTATATAAACTTGTAAATTTTTATATATAATATATGTTTGAAAACTTACACTTATCACTAATATATTTAACACCTATATTGTACGTTTAACATCTAAGGCCTCGTTTTGTATCGTTGCCGTTTTCTGTTTTCTGTTTTGAAAAAAAAACAAAACGTGTTTGGCAAAATGACTCTGTTTTCATTTTTTTCTATCCAAATGACAAAAAATAAACAGGATTTTGGAAACAAAAAAAAGTTGTTTCTTCTTTTCTGTTTTTCAATGCCAAACCTATAAATGTCCGAAACCGCATGAAAAAAAATATGATAGAGCTAAAAAAATATATTGACCTTGAAATATTGTATTGCGCTAAAAAAGGTAAGTTGGCGTAAAAAATAGTATATTCATATTAAAAAGAAATTTTGACCGTAAAACTTTATATCCACTAAAAAAAGGTAAGTTGACACTAATTAAAAATATTGACCCTAAAACTTTATATTGCAGTAAAAATAAAATAACTTACCGCTGAAAATAATATAATGATACCGAAAAAGGTTTATTAATACTGAAATCTTTATATTCACACTGAAATGTTATATTGACACTAGAAAGGATATATGCCGAGATTAGAAAAGATATATTAACATTTTTAATACTAAAAATGATATATTGAAATTGAAAGTGTTTTATTGATACTAAAAAACAGTATTTTGATATACTAAAAACATTATATTCTCACTGAAAATAGTATATTGACAAGGAAAATGATACATTAATATTGTAAACGGTAGATTGACACTAAATACTTATACATTGGCATTGAAAACATCATATTAACTCTAAAACCGATTCTTGAAAATAGGATATTAATACTCAATAATGATAAATCAACATTATAAATGGTACATTGATACTGGAAATGATATATTGGTACTTAAAATGGTATATTAACGCTGAAAATATTATGTTGATACTATAAACGACATATTGACGCTGAAAACTTGATATATTGGCGTTGAAAATGTTATAAATGTATATTTATAAAATAATAACTAGGAAAAATATTATCGGTTTTAAAAATAAAAAGCAGTTTTTTTGAAAACAAAAACAGAAAAACGAAAATAGTAGTCACATGTGTATTTGTAATACATTTAACACTTCCATATTTGTCATGTGTGTATTTATCACCTATATCATACGTTTAATACTTCCATATTAGAGTCTTCCAAAATTAACAGCTTCCAAAATTGGTAATAAGTCTCTTGAGAAAATAGACTATATAAAAGAAAATATGTACAAAAATAATATGTTCATTAACTTATATCTTATACCTTATTTTTCATCTTTCTTTAAGCATTCTCAAGAGACATATTATCAATTTTATCAATTTTTTTTTTTTTTTGAAATCTTAGATTTTCATTTAAATTATTATCACAATATCACATGTGTCAATAGTTAATGAAGAGTTTACTCATTAAAATATAAATATTTTTTCTTTTTCTTTAAAAAATTATATTTCTTAATGAAATATTTTATTTATCATGCTAAAATCATCAAATATAAATTTGTTAGAATTTTCTCTTTATTTTGAGTTTCATATTGTTATGGTTCTAATTTTTTTCTTGCTAAAATATGTGAATATAGAATATATGAATGAAGATGTACATATGCTCGCAACTTATACCTTATACCTTAGTTTTCATGTTTCTTTGAGAATTCTCAAGTGACTTATTGTCAATTTTATCTCGCTCGTTGGTTCAATTTTTTTTGAAATCTTAGTTTTTCATTTAAATTATTACCACAATATCACATAAAAACATATTGTTATGATTCGAATTTTCTTTTTTCTTGATAAAATATGTGAATATAGCTAGACTATATAAAAGAATATGTAATTTACTCTTATCATATTCTTTTATCACTCTTTGAAAATTTTCAAGAGAACTATTGTCAAATTTCTCCCCCGTTGAATCAAATTTTTTATCAAATCTTAGCTTTTAATTTCAATTATTATCATAATATCACATAATTAGTTAGATTAATGTTCGGTGTTATATCTCCGTTATGGGAGAACTATCATCTCGAGACAAAATTTCAGAATATTGAAAACTATATTATATTACTTAATGTATTACGGATTTCATAATATTATATGTGTAATCCATACCATTTTAATATCTAAAAAAAGTAAGAAAAATAAGGGTGACAAACTTTTGAAGAAAATGAGTAATGTTATATTTTCCTATGTAGTATACATATTTTTTCCATATATATAATATTATATATAATTATTATTTTTTATTTTTTTAAAGTTAATTATCTATTATTTAATCTTATGTAGTTTAAATTAAAATTTTCGAAATAAATAATCTTGCATTTTATTGTTTCGATCTCATTCATCTAAGCTTGATTAATACTTAATTTATTTTTCTAATATAATATGTTAAGACATAATGACATAAGAAAATCAAAGATAATAATTTTGAATTCTCATGTATTATTTATATACTATGGGTTTACAAACTTTAATTATTGAATTTTCAAAATTACAACTTATATATTATTAGATTGAAATAACTATTAAAATTGAAATACTCGCCGCGAAACGCGAGCATTATCCTAGTAAAAATTAAGTAATCTTAAAATCTATATAAATTGACAACAACATATGCACCAAAAAAAATATGCCAGCACCTTCCGAACCAAGAACGTAACCCTAAACTGTATGGTCTATATGTATCATTCGGAAAAATAAAATCGGTTTTTCAAAGTACAACCCAACTCCCTGTTATATATAATAGTTAATTCAACCTACAATTTTGTTTCCTCAACTTTATTATATGCTTCTTATACAGGGGACCAAAATTCAATCAGCGTTGTTCAGCCGGGATATTGAAAACATAGGATCATACTTTCATCTCAGATTTAAAGAGAAGGGGATAGAGGACTTCTTACTGCAATGGTAATAACAATCTCAGTTGACCCATTTAAATTTTTTTCCAATTCTCCAAAGCTGGATATTAAGCATGTTAAATGCTCTTTATTTGCTAGGGATTTATGGGTTTAACTGAGGTTTTATACTAAAACACAAACAAATCAGTCAATTTCATGCTTAAGAACAAATGATCCAGAATTAGATCCGATCTAACAAAAAGAACACCAAAAATAAACAAATCTAACAAAATGCAAATCTAGGAATGGAAAAACGACCTCAACAGTAGGATTTCCACGGCTGTCAAAGATCTGATGGGCCTTCATTGATGCAATAGTGATCACCATTTGAACACGTTCGATTTTTCTCTTTCTCAAACAGTGAAATGGATTGAATTGAAGGTTTGTTTTACAGACATACGGAGTAGCAAATACTATGTGAGGTTTGTGCTATTTTGATTTCTTATTCTAAACTTTTTTCAATATTTACCCCCTTTCTGTCCACATTCTAATTATTTATGTCCAACAAAAATATTGAGTGTAATTCCCCATTCACATGTTCCGCTAACGAACCATTGTTGAGGATTAACCAGATACATTTTACCCACCTCTCCTTTTCGGAAGAATCTATTCCATTTGGGGTTATAATAATTCCCATATTTCAATTTTCACAAGTGATATTAACTGACAAGAAATAGTGCTGTGAGAAAGCATCTACACTACAGCCCAAACATGAGTAGAATAGAAAATATAACAGGGAAGGAGAACAAATCCAGCTTTGAGGCTCAAGCAAGCCTCATATACATATGTACAAATGAGCAATATATAAGCAATTAACAAAAAAAAAGTAACAAAAGTAAGCCACAAGCACAATACAAGGAGAGTGGCTTATTTTAGGGTTTGATTGAGAGAATCTTGCGGAGGATCACGCTCGCTCCACACGACATGGATGGAGTCCACGCTGCCGCATGAAGCATCGTGGACTACTAAGCGTTTTAAGAGGTAATTTCGCTTCCTGGTGTTTATTAAAACCGTGTACCCTTTTCTGGACAAACAATTTGAAAAATATTTGTATAAGACAATATATTGAGCAGAATTGACAAAGAAGTAATGACTTAAACTCAAAGTAAAAGCAAAAGCGCAACTGATTCAACACATCTAGAGATGAGAAAGTTAGGGGGTGATTTGCAAATGTGACACCCACTGGTACCAATTTCCATTTGGTAATCAGTTATGTACCAGTGGAGTAATTCAGTGAGAGTGAATTAGGTTGTGGGGAAATTTGCAAATAGCCCCAGAAAGAACATATAATTTGAAAATTTTGAGAAATAAATATCACAACTGGTACCAACATTGGTACTGTACTAGTGGAGTTAAGATTGATGAAATTGTCTCACAAAATGAGCATAATCTCCAGATTTGGTGAAAATAAGGCAAAAGCCAAGTAGGTTTTTGCGAAACAGCCCATAAAAAAGAAGGAAATTCTCATAACGTGAATGGAAAAGGTGGAAACTTTCATAGAGGACCCTACAAAGGTGAGCTCTTTAGAAATTCTGTCAACGTTTGTTGCCACGCTTTACAACTACAAGTAATGAAGAAGAAAAGAGAATAGTGCTCTTGGAGCCATACCGACTTTCTTCCCAAATAATGCAACAGGCACAGTTCGTTTGCTCACTGGAGTTCCCTGCATAAATTAAACAAAAAAAAATAGAGTTCAAAATGTAAAATTTTCACTTACAAAGCAATCAATCAATTAACAAACTACCATGAATGTGAAGTATCCAACTCGAGACCGTCCGATCTTATCCAGGCAGCCGCGCGTTCTGTGTTATCTTCGCGTCTGTGTACATCACGACGCTCGCCATCTCCATCTAGTAACATCTCGCTCCCTCGTAAAAAATAGAAAATAATAATAATTAAATAATAAAATTTTTAAACATAATGAATAGGTATTTCCTGAAATTATCAAGAAACCTACTTTTAACTTTCCATTTACAAAAGACTCCATGACTTACGAGGTTTTAATAAAACCCATGTACCCTAAATAATATTTACATAATATATAAATAATGATAAGTAAATCAATTATACTAAACATATTTTTCAACTTATCTATCTATTATTCAAAATGAAGTAAGGTGTTTATAAAATAAAAGAAGAAATTGGTCTCGGGCGACCAATAATATATAGTATTATGGTATATGATATATGGTATGGTATACGGTATTAGGTTATATGGTACTATGGTATATGATAAACGGTATATAGTATGATATGATATAATTATATGGTATAATAGACTATATGGTATAATATAGTATATGGTATTATGGTATAATATGGTATATGATATATTATGTATGATATATGATATAATATGGTATGTGGTATATGGTATTAGGGTATATGATAAACGGTATATACTATGATATAGTATATGATATAATATGGTATATATATATATATATGATACTATGGTATAATATGGTATATGGTATATGGTATATGGTATATGGTATATGATATAATATGGTATATGATACATGATATATGGTGTATTATGTATGGTATATGGTATAATATGGTATATAGTATATGGAATAATATGGTATATGATATATGATACATGATATATGGTATATTATGTATGATATATAATATAATATGGTATATGGTATATGGCATAATATGGTATATGGTATATGGCATAATACGGTATATGATATATGATAGATGATATAATATGGTATATGTTATTAGGATATATGGTATTATGGTATATGTTATATCGTATATGGTATAATATGGTATGTGGTATATGGATATAGTATGATAGGTTGTATATGGTATAGTATAGTATATGGTATATGATATAATATGATACTATGATATATGGTATACATGGTATAAGGTATTATGTTATATGATATATGCTGTATGGTATAATATGGTATAGCATTGTATATAGTATATGATATTATGGTATAATATGATATATGGTATAATGTGGTATATGATACATGGTATATGGTATATTATGTATGGTATAAGATATAATATGATATATGGTATATGGTATAATATGATATATGTTATTAGGGTATATGATATTAGGCTATATGGTATTATGATATATGTTATATCGTATATGGTATAATATGGTATGTGGTATATGGATATAGTATGATAGGTTGTATATGGTATAGTATAGTATATGGTATATTAATTGGATTCGGGTGACTAATGGAACCGGAAAGAAATTGGACTCAGATGACCTATGAAACTAGAAAGGAATTGGTCTCGGACGACCAATAGAACCGGAAAGGAATTGGTCTCGGGCGACCTATTGAACCGGAAATGAATTGGTCTCGGGCGACCTATGGAACCGGAAAGGAATTGGTCTCGGAAAACCTATGGAACCGGAAAGGAATTGGTCTCGGGCGACCAATAGAACCAGAAAGGAATTGGTCTCGAGCGACCTATGGAACTGAAGAGGAATTAGTCTCGAGCGACCTATGGAACCGGAAAGGAATTGGTCTTGTACAACCTATGGAACCGGAAAGGAATTGGTCTCGGGCAACCTATGGAACCAGAAAGGAATTGGTCTCGGGCAACCTTTGGAACCGGAAAGGATTTGATCTCGAGCGACCAATAGAACCGGAAAGGAATTGGTCTCGGACAAAAAGGAATTGATCTCGGGCGACCAATAGAACCGGAGAGGAATTGGTCTCGAGCGACCTATGAAACTGGAAATGAATTGGTCTCGGGCGACCTATGGAACCGGAAAGGAATTGGTCTCGGGCGACCTATGGAACCGGAGAGGAATTGGTCTCGGGCGACCTATAGAACCAGAGAGGAATTGATATCGGGCGACCTATGGAACCGGAAAGGAATTGGTCTCGGGCGACCTATGGAACATGAGAGGAATTGGTCTCGGGCGACCTATGGAACCGGAAAGGAATTGATCTCGGACGACCAATATTACCAGAAAGGAATTGGTCTCGGGCGACCTGGAACCGGAAAGGAATTGGTCTCGGGCGACTTATGGAAGCGGAAAAGAATTGGTATCGGCCGACCTATGGAACCGGAAAGGAATTGGTCTCGGACAACCAATAGAGAGGACTTGGTCTCAGGCAACTTATGAAACCGGAAATGAATTGGTCTCGGGCGACCTATGGTATATGGTATATGATATAATATGGTATATGTTATTAGGCTATATGGTATTATGGTATATGTTATATCGTGTATGGTATAAGATGGTATGTGGTATATGGGTATAGTATGGTATGTAGTATATGATATAGTATGATATGTGGTATATGATATAATATGGTACTATGATATATAGTCCAGTATGGTATATGATATATGATATAATATGGCATATGGTATAATATAGTATAAGGTATTATGGTATATGGTACAAGATATTTTGGTATTATTGTATATGATATATGGTGTATGGTATATGGTATATTATGGTATATAGTATATGATATTATGGTCTAATATAGTATATGGTATATAATCTAGAGTATAATGTGGTATATGATACATGGTATATGGTATATTATGTATGATATAATATGGTATATGATATATCACTAACATAACCGGAAAGGAATTGGACTCAGATGACCTATGAAACTAGAAAGGAATTGATCTCGGGCGACCAATAGAACCGGAAAGGAATTGATCTCGGGCGACCTATTGAACCGGAAATGAATTGGTCTCGGGCAACCTATGGAACCGGAAAGGAATTGGTCTCAGACAACCTATGGAACCGGAAAGGAATTGGTCTCGGGCGACCAATAGAACCAGAAAGGAATTGGTCTCGAGCGACCTATGGAACCGGAAAGGAATTGGTCTCGAGCGACCTATGGAATCGAAGAGGAATTGGTCTCGAGCGACCTATGAAACCGGAAAGGAATTGGTCTCGTACAACCTATGGAACCGGAAAGGAATTGGTCTCGGGCGACCTATGGAACCGGAGAGGAATTGGTCTCGGGCGACCTATAGAACCAGAGAGGAATTGATGTCGGGCGATCTATGGAACCGGAAAGGAATTGGTCTCGGGCGACCTATGGAACCGGAAAGGAATTGGTCTCGAGCGACCTATGGAACAAGAGAGGAATTGGTCTCGGGCGACCTATGGAACCGGAATGGAATTGATCTCGGACGACCAATATTACCAGAAAGGAATTGGTCTCGGGCGACCTATGGAACCGGAAAGGAATTGATCTCGGACGACCAATATTACCGGAAAGGAATTGGTTTCGGGCGACCTATGGAAGCGGAAAGGAATTGGTATCGGATGACCTATGGAACCGAAAAGGAATTGGTCTCGGACAACCAATAGAGAGGACTTGGTCTCAGGCAACCTATGAAACCGGAAATGAATTGGTCTCGGACGACCTATGGAACCGTAAAGGAATTGGTCACGGACGACCTATGGAACCGGAAATGAATTGGTCTCGAGCGACCAGTAGAACCGAAAAGGAATTGATCCCGGACAACCTATGGAACCGGAAAGGAATTGGTCTCGAATGACCTATGGAACCAGATAGGAATTGGTCTCGGACGACCTATGGAACCGGGAAGGAATTGGTCTCAAGACCAATAAAACCGGAAATGAATTGGTCTCGGACGACCTATGGAACCGGAAAAGAATTGGTCTCGGATGACCTTTGGAACCGGAGAGGAATTAGTCTCGGGCGACCTATGAAACCGGTGAGGAATTGGTCTCGGACGACCAATGAAAGTGGAAAGTATTATATTAGAGTTGTATGATTTTGAAGAAATCTTTGACAATAATATATTCTTACATATGGTCTAGAACTATAATTAAAGATATATACAATAAAATAAATCACCATAACTAAGTTGTATGGAAGAAATAAATATGATTTGGCAAAATCTTATATATAATACTTATTTCATAAGAATATCTTATCTATAGTAAAGTATGGTATTAATATATAAATTTTTGTAACAATTTATTATTTCACTTTGTACTTGTATGATTAAAATTGTAGTATCAATTGTGGCAGTGAGTTAAGTGAGATTGGTCCATAAGAGTCATACAACACTACACTTGATCTGGACCTGGATGAGTATACTCCATGACAAAAGTCTCAGCAAAGGCAGCATTTCCGCCACCTCAGCGAAGGTGACCTCAAGGCGCATGCGCCAGCGGCTGACGGATGGCATCACGGTGGCCAGCCATAGCCATGTCGATCGGCCCAGGACGATATCACGCTGCAAAACAAGTCTCATTATTTCAATTCATTTCATTTCATTAACATATAACGACTAATCAGTAATTAATACGATAATTTTTGGAGATTAACCAACATTGTATAAACTGAAAATGTACTGATTAATCTAGTTTTGCCTAAAATAAATAAATATTACATAAATTATAATAAATTTTGGAAATAAGACCGAAAGGTCAAATTATGAATAAAAAATGCAAGGAAAATAAACCCTATAAACCACACTACAAAATCTGCTTTAAATAAAAATTATACACTGAAATCTTAAGCTACATATATATAAAGTCATAGTTGCAACTTGCAATACACATAACACATGTATTGCTCTCGATTATGTAAAATTACTAGCCCCCAGTTAAAGAACAGTGGATATTTGTTATTTATATTATATGTGCATCACAAATATTTCGATAATATTTCAGAAATTAAATTTTTACATTTCCTAAAAAGGAAAAAGAAAACTCAAAGAAATAATCCTGAACGACACAACATAAATCATCCACTAAAATTATACATCATTCTACAGTTCCTGTCAGTACATTACAATTTTATTATTTTGACATAATTTTTCATAGATTGGACAAGGAAGCATTACCTAGAACTCGCAAGCTTGAATTCGTAACCAAAGTACTTCAGACCTGGTTTCAAATCGCTCTTGTGTGTGTTCGGTTGAGGTCGAGCTTTACAGCCTAACGCGAGACTGTGACTAACTCCTGAGAAGCTTCACCCTTTCTCGATCTGCTTTCGACCCCCGTTTTTTCGAGTTTTTGGCGCTCAAGAGAGAAGGGGGAGAATTTGAAAAGAACGAAGGGGGAATTTCATGTTGCTTTTTTGACTCGTCTGAATTGAAATTGAAGAAGAAGAAGAAGAAGAAAAAGAAGTATTCAATGCAAGGATGAATAAATATAATAATTGGCCTTTCCTTTAAAAAAAGATTAATGGGGTTGGGGCTGATGATTTCTAAAAACAGGCCCAGCACATGGCTCGTTATTATTTTGATTTACAAATCTCTTATTCCTTATTTTACATTTTTTCCCACTTTACAATTGTGTTTTATAAGTTTTTTGCTGTTCAAGGATGGTGGTAAAACTCAATTGCATAATATATGCTACTGATTGACTAGGAACTGGAAGAGAAGGGGGATCGATTTATTCATATAATTAAGTAGGTTTTAATTATTATTTCCAATAGTATTTTATGCATTTTTAGAGAATGCATAAATTGGACCAGCTCGGCTTCCAAGTTCAACGGGTCATTCGTTGCGTATCATCAAAAATAGCAGTCATGTTGTTCATTCACCCAACAAATCAAATAAAGATTGGATCAAATGTTTTAATCCATTGCATGCAAATCATATTAAGATGAGATTAAATGTGCCAACCATCTGATCACTCGGCATAAATCAATCAGTGATATTAACTTTCACAAGTGATATTAGCTGACAAGAGAGTGTGCATGAAAATGTGTACATTAATGTTTAACAGCTCCCATCCCATGAGAAAATTAGCATTTTATACAACAGTAACACACTTAAATTTAGATTGACAATCATAATTGGTGAATGAATTCAGAAAGAGTATTATGTTTTGAGAGAGCATCTACACTATGAGCAGAATAGAAAATATACCAGAGAAGGAAAAGTCCAACATTGAGACCCAAGCAAGCCTCATATACATATGTACAAATAAGCACTATATAAGCAATTAACCAAAAAAAATAACAAAAGTAGGCCACAAGCACAACACAAGTAAAGTGGCAAAAAATAAAAAAATAAAGAAAGTAAAGAATAGAGATCTCGCCCCACTACCATAGCCAAGTTGTGCGGCTATCAACCGCCTTAACATTGGTAGGTAACAAAGGCATCGTTCCATACAATTTAGCAAAGTCATTCACGCATTTCGATCTCCTCGCGCTGTGACCTCCCAAGCTGCTGATTCCTGTCGATCCTATCTCATCTATCTTCCCTGTTCATTTCACCCGTTCAAAATTACATTCACGCTTAGTATTATTACGATCTACTAACATTTAATAGGAAACAAAGAAAGAAGATTTACCTTGAACCCATATGGGAGGCGAACCGGTGACATTCGCAACAAGAAATGACATCGCAATATCTTCACAATTCCTACAATTAACGATGGCAACAAATTATTAAAATGTCTTCACAATTAATAGGCTATGTACAACATACCTATTGTTGGCGACATAATCGCGAATCGACGGCAACATTTGATGAGTATACAACTCAAGATACATCTTATCAAAAAAAGCAGCTTTTGAAAGAACCATGCTATACGTTCCGCTCCACCACACGGACCACCAACCTCCGTATTTATACTCCTCTCCTTCCTTCCAATGCATACGTGGCACAAATCCGACCATCGATTTTTGCGCGTTGTTCCAAACCGTGTATCCAAATTCCATCGCCGAACACGGACATATGACATCATCGTCGATCGAGAAAACAGCGTCCGTTTTTAATTCGTTCTTCTCCTTGAACCGGTTGTTCAGACTATCTTCTGAATTCAGGTCGAATATTATGTCGATTTCTCTTTTGGTGGATTTTGCGACGGCTTGTTTTAGGGTTTGTTTGAGAGAATCTTGCGGAGGATTGCGCTCGCTCCACACGACGTGGATTGAGTCTACACCGTTACATGAGGCGTAGTGTAATACTGTGCGTTTTAAGAGGTCGTTTCGCTTCCACGTGTTTATCAGTACCGTGTACCCTTTTCTGTACGAAAAATTTAAAGAAAATATGTATGAGCATATATATTTAGCAGTGGATAATATTTGTTTTGACAAATCAATCATGAATTGAACTCAAAACAAAAGTTAGGGGGGTGATTTGAAAATTTCATATGCAAGTGTGGCCAAAGGTGAGATAAATGCACCGGCCGGTACCAATTTCCATTTGGTACCAAGTTCCGTACCAGTGAGGACAATTCAGTAAGAGTGGATTAGGTTTTGGGGGAAATCGCAAAATAGACATGGGAAAAGATATGAATTTTGAGAATTTTGAGAATTTTTAGAAATATAATTCGCAACTTCCAAAAAATCAATGGACTGACTCGGAAAATAGACAAACCATTTTGGCCGAAAATTCAAAATACCTCCGACTGGTACCAATATTGGTACTGTGCCAGTGGAGTTAAGATTGATGAAATTTGTCTCACAAAATGAGCATAGTCTCCAGATGTTGTGAAAATAGGGAAAAGAGTAGGTTTTTGCAAAACAGCCCTTAAAAAAGAAGGAAATTCTAAAAACGTGAAAGAAAAAGGTGGAAACTTTGATAGAGGACCCTACAAAGGTGAGAACTTTAGAAATTTTTGTTGCCACGCCTTTACAATTACAATTACAACGAAGAAGAAAAGAGAACAGTGATGCGAGAGAGAGAGTGAATACTTACCCTGGTAGAGGAGAGGGAGACGGGGATGGAGAGGAAGAGGAGTGACTGGAGCGAGTGGCAGCACAGAAAACGAGAAAGGAGAGAGAAAGAGCAAAAAGGCAGCAGCAGAGCGCGGTGGTGACGAGCCTGATCTGCTGATTCTTCTGGCCGGGGCGGATTCCGGCCGCCGATTTATGATTGCAGAGCAGCAGCCTCACCATTCTGGCGATTGAGCCGGACTTGAGCTTGCATCGCTGCCCCATCTGCCCTCCTCCTCCTCCTCCTCCTCCTCCTCCTCCGAACATGGGCAAGTTCGCCGGAGATGAAGAGCAGGAAGATGAAGACATCACCATTTCATCAATCTCTTACTCAATCCTCACTTGTCTCTCCTTCCAACAGCTTAGCTCTGCCGAATTGATTATCTCCCCCTCTCTCTCAATGAGAAAGACAGAGAACGAGAGAGATAATCCAATCCAATCCCAACTCCACACTTGGCAGCTCAACTTTGGGCTCTAGATGATAAATGAATTGGAAATCACCAAAATAATGAATGGTTTGATTTGATTATTATAATTTATGAGGGGTTGAAAAAGAAGAATTAACGAGTGGGAGAGAGAGAGGAAGGAAGAAAGAGGAGGAGGAGGAGGGAGGGGTAGATCTGACTTTAAAATCACCGTTTTTTCTGTTTACCCAAATTAGACTAGCAAAGAAAATTGCTGCGGCTAATTCAATCTACCTTGCCAAAAAAACAGGAGTCTGTGATGAGGTAGTTGAACAGTGTAGAATGAAATGAATCCAATGCATTGTATTTCTCTAATGTTATTAAAAGTATATCTCTAATGTTGTTCGCTACACAAAATATGAAGATTACTCATGTAATGAAAATTTCAACGAACGTACTCAAAATATCTTTCTGTGTACGTCAAAAAAATTAAAGGAGAATTCTAATGTGCCCCTTAAAGTACTCCTATTTTGCATATAAGTATTTTACAGAGTATTGACTAAAATAGGCAAAGTTGAGACATTTTCTAACGAGACATTGACTATTGTATCATACACCTACAGTTTTACTTTTTACATTACAAAAATATCTCAATAATGGTGAGACAAATAAAAATATCTTATAGCTTCTAATATTTATAAATATATTTAAGAAGACTAATACACTTAGTTTTATTTTCTGCATTACATATCTATAGATATATAGTAAATATGGGTCAACGGTCTATCCTTATTAAGTTTCATCCTTGCTTCAGTGATTCAATATTTATTTTTTGTATGTGACATATAGATTTATTTCGCTTATATTTACTGTACTGGTGTTTATATGCAATAAAGGGAGAATTTTAAGAGGATGAACTTGTGGGGATAGTATCATTGTTTCTTTTAATTTTTTTAGCTTCTCGAATCTGATTCTGAGCTAACCACCTGTCACGAAATACGTGTATACAAAGATTTTATTATATCTAGTGATTTTTGCTTCCTTTTCCAATTTCAAACATCAAGATTAAAATAAAACAATTCAATTATAGCAAGTTAGCAGCTATGCACTCCCTAAGCCTTTCCTTGTCTTTATTGTTATATCGTTCTAGGAAAAATATAGGATTTGGACATCTTTTTATCTTCCAGTAATCAGTAATATAGCCTTCTGTTTTATATTTCATTTTCCAGTAATTAGTAATATAGCCTTTTATTTTATATTTCATTTTCCTGATTTTTTTTATTTATAAACTTCAAGATCTGTCTCCTTTTCCATTTGCCGTGTATTTATTAAATTGTACCTTCTCAAAGGACAATTATTATTATTTTTTTGTACGAAACTGGTACAATTTTTCAAGTTGATACTTTTTTGTTTTAATTTTGCAAGAGTAGTATTACTTGTGTTTACAGAAAGCCGCAGGATTCATGCTAACATTGGGCATAAGTTTGGGTAATATTTATATTCGTTTGCACTGTCTTTCGTTGATATTTGACGCCAACTTAAATTATTTTAATAGAACAAAAGGCAAGAAGATGTTGATGTGATGTGATTCCAAGTTTTTGGTAATGTTTGGTTAAGATGGGATTCAATACTGGAGGAATATAAAATAAAATAGGGTTGGTTCAATCAGTGAGCACATGGCCAGACCTCCACCATGGATCCGTCAAAAGAGAGAAAGAAATATGATGCTGTTGTCGAAGTTGCTTCTTAAACTCAAATGTTTCGTTTTCTGACAGCAACTCCCTCCAAGGCTGATGCTGCCCGGTGTACCGTAACGATTTAGTACCAAAACAGAATATGAAAACTAAAACAATATATAAAAATAGCAACAGTGTATATATAAAAATTAAAAATAATATATATAAATATATGAACTGAAAACAAAAAGGTATATAAAAATTCATTCGATAAAATAATATATATTTAAAAAAAATGAAAACAGTATATACAAACATATAAACTGAAAACAAATATTGTATACAAATTCATTCGGTAAATAATATTTATTTTAAAAAATAAAAACAATATATATCATATATAGAAACGCGAGAAAACAGTATATAATTTCAATCCGTTGCTATAGAATCGCTACAGGGTACCCCGGCGTGAGGCGTGATTTCCAATTTCTCTAATTAGTAATAATCTACTATCTTACAATTTTTTCTCAAGAGTGCTATCTTACAATTTTGCTATATTATAATGAATGGAACTTTGTTGTTTTCTTTTCTTTGACTTTTTGGACTAGGGAAAAAATCCTCTTATCTTATCATTTCATACAGACGATCATGATCAATTAAATTAACCATATAAAATTGCATAAAAAAAAAGTAACCATACAATAAAGTCACTTCTTGGTTTTGGTCAAGCAACTTTTAATTAAAAAAAATGAATTATTTGACATTCTGAGCAAGAGTTTGTGCACGGCATGTAATTTATTAGAAATAATGTTATTGTTTAGACAGCCAATTTAGAAAAGATTGAGTAGACTTAGACCGCATGGACGGACTCGGGCCGCAGAATATTTTGAATTATTTCAAAGAGAAAGTTCATACCGTACAACAAGGACCAAGTCTAATGTGTTGTGATGGTGAAGTTAGAAAATTCATCAAGTTACCATCATAATACAAGTGACATAATATAATTAATGTAGTTGATTCTATATCAATAACTCAGGCCAGCCCAAAACTATAGGAGTCCGAATCTTCTAGACCTAAGAGGGGATATTTTGTCGTATGAATGAATTTCAAGATAAATTGACACAAAGATTATGAAAAAAAATATGGTATAGACAACAGACATGAAATATTTATTTGTTGGTTTCTATTCTTTACTTGCAAGTACTAAAACTTCCTCAAGAATTTAGTTTTTGGCAAGTTAGTTTGGGACACGTGTAAAAACCTCTGTGGTTAAAGAGAAATAAAGAATTTGGGCCAGAAGTTACAATATTATATTGTTAGCAGGCCCAATACATAGTAATTATTTATAACTCGGCCCAAACTATTTCCGATTTACAGGAAAATTAACAAAAAATTACAAATTGACACGCGTTTATACCAAAAGAGAGGTGACTTGGTTCTTTACGAGTTACCATCTGTTTCGACTCTCGTATTCTAGGGTTTTCGTTTTCTCTTCCACCTCTCCGACGGCCATCTCCCCTTCTCTCTGATTCAGCAATCTGACCGGAATATGGATTCAATCCGTATACCACCCCGCTACCGTTATCCTGATCCCGTACACAAGATCGGCACGCTCACCTATGAACAGCAATGGTCTCTCTCTCTCTCTCTCTCTCTCTGTCTTTGTGTGTTTGCCCATGTCGTTATTATCCACAATTATGCCCTAATTGGGTCTGTTTTTTATCCTCTGATTAGGTCTTGATTGTTAGCTGTTTTGTGTATTGGATTGCAGGGATCTGTCGTACCGAATTTCCCTCTCATTTCTCGGTTTGTGTGTGAGAGATGGCAAGGCATTTAGGCATCATCGTATTGTTAACTCCTTCATGCAAATATACTCTGTCCGGATCCTCGATTCGAGCAAGGAAGAGCTGGACCAGATCTGTGGCTGCATCGTGGCCGCCGGTATGGACGTCGTCTTTGATCGCCCGATGGACAAGGCTACACCTCATGACATTGATGGAGAGGTCTCTCTCTCTCTCTCTCTCTCTCTCTCTCTCTCTCTCTCTCTTCTCTCTCTCTCTCTCTCAAACATATTTTTCACTCTGGTCTGCAGGGTTACGTTAGGTTGACTGGCCCAAAGTATCCCCCAGATGGGATATGTGACATCATGTTCCAACCTAGGCTGTTCAGGAAGGACAGGCCTGACCATTTCTTCCACCCTCGTAGGGGTATTAAACTCGATAAATGGGGGTGGCCGATAGGCGATGTGATGATACCAGCCCTTGATCGACCAGGCCTCTATGGGAAGTGTCTACTGGCGCAGAGGGGCAAAATGAATCGATTGAATGAATTATGTACCGACGTGATTCACACCACGTGTGGGCCCGTGGAGGTGACTCATGCTACTTTTGAGGACGCAGCGGATTCGTTTCTGACAATAAAACTTGTCGAGTGGCGCGGCGAAGGTGATGCGGCCAATGTTTACGGGAGGATTGTAACGTCAGATACGCTTATGGGTGGTGAACATCGGGCTAGGAGTGTAGCTTTTGACCTGAAGAGGGCCGAGTGTGTCAGGGTTAAACCGGAGCAGTACATAAGCATGCATAGGCCTGTGACAATAGTTCCGATGGGTCATAAGCTCCTAGTCGAAGTAAGCCTCTTTCACAACGATTTGTGTTCAACGACAGATAAGGATAAGCTTGTAGTGATTGCGAATGGGGTTTGCTCGTTTACGGCTCAAAGTGCGGAAACTATGGATCTACCTGTGGATTCTCCACCTGAGCCTGAACTACTTACGGATGAGGATCAATCTGTGGACGACGATTCATCATCCGTGGACGACGATTCATCATCCGTGGACGAATCATCCACGGACGAGGATCACGCTGCGCATCAGAAACCGGCGCCTGAGGATCAAGCTGCGCATCAGAAATCGTTCCATCTAGGTGCGCCTCAGACAATAACCGGGGAATGGGGTACGATTGAAGTTATGGCGTATTGGCTACCTTGCTGGAACCGCCACTACAGTCAACGTATGTTTGCTTTCCTTTAATTCCTTTTCTTTGTTGTGTTATCATGTTTTCATTTTGTATCACCTATTCATCTTGTTTAACACCCAGTCATTTACATTTCATCACCTATTCATCTTGTTCCATGTTCCATTCATATACATTTTATATCACCTATTCATCTTGTTTAACACCCTGTTTAATGTTCCATTCGTATACATTTCATCACCTATTCATCTTGTTTCATGTTCCGTATAAATTAATTACATACTTTTGCCCTTTTCTTGTATTTACATGCAGGTGATAAAGAAGACGATGGACCACCATTCCGACCTACTGAAGAAGCATGAAGACACTACTCGTGTTGATTGTAATAATCTTCCAAGGCGTCATCCCTATGGACGTCTTTGTAATTTTGGAGGGATCTAAATTTACAAAGGCACCCCTAGGCCCCTAGGCACGTCTTTGGAAGGTCCTTGAGGCGGACCGAACTCCTTTCTCGAATTTTCTGAACTTTTTTTTGTTTGTTTTTGTTTTTGCTTTTCATTCAGGACCTCTTAGATTTATGCAAAAGCACTTATATAGTGGATTACTCATTAATGACTAGTTCGAAGACCATGAGCAGGGTAGCATGGCAAGAAAGATTTATCGATGTTTTGGTAGTTGTTTGGCTCCTTTTGATTTATGTAACAGCACTTGATGTAGTAGATTACTCTCTTAATAGTTGTTTGGATTTTTTTTTTCTTATATTATTTTGCTCTTTTTTTTCAATTGGCCTAAACTGATCTATGATTCCATGCATGTTCGCATTTTAAACTTGCCAGAGCTATATGTTCACATTTTAAACTTGCGAGCGTGCGCCTTGTTTTAGAGCATCTCTCATCTCCAGTGTGTGCGCCTCCATTCAGACCATGCGACAAGAAACTAAATAGATAATAAACTCAACCCAAAAAACTGTCGGCCGCCAACTTGCTCTCTCCATTTCCTTTTATCTATGTCTTTGTCTAGGTGAACAAAATTATTATGCTAATGGTTCATACCGGTGCAACTACATTTGTGCTTTCTCAATCTGGACTGTAATCTACAAAGTAATCTGGACTGTAATCTAACAAAATTATTATTGCCAGTCCATACCAGTAATCTACAAAGTAAATAAATTATTATATGGTGAAATGTAAGTTGGCAATGCTTACTTTTTTTATAGTAGGTGTATGGAAAAATGGAAACAAATAATGAAAAATTATTATTGCCAGTCCATACCAGTAATCTACAAAGTAAATAAATTATTATATGGTGAAATGTAAGTTGGCAATGCTTACTTTTTTTATAGTAGGTGTATGGAAAAATGGAAACAAATAATGACTAAAAAGATTACTGGTATGCACTGGCAATACTTATCTTTTTATATTCTTATGCTATGGAGTATGGACTGGCTGTCAAATTCATTGCACTGGTACTGAACCTAACCTGTTGCATTTATTTTCTTGAGATATTCTTTTTGATTGAATTTTTTTTGGGATAGTTTTTATATAATTTAACGGAAGGCAAATTAGATTAATCTCGGTTTTTTTTGGATAGATTAATCGCGGTTAAAATATTGCAGATCTCACAACTGAGTGTTGATTGATGTGCAAATGTGACAAATTGAGTAATATTTGATGTTTAATTGTGAGCCGTCGAGCATTAAATGCGATAAATTCAAATTCAAGGTGAACAAAATTATTATGCTAATGGTTCATACCGGTGCAACTACATTTGTGCTTTCTCAATCTGGTTCAAATCAAAGTGACAAGATTGGAAGATGTGCGCCCCCCCCAAAACCACCAAAAAAAAAACATTTGTGAATATGAAACTCATAGTAGACCGATATGCACGGAAAAATGGTATAACAAAAACAAATATTCAACACCCTAATCATATCTAATAAATTTAACAAAATTTAAATTCAGAATCCATGGTCTAATGGAAAACATAATCAATTTAAACGGTCCAATCAAAATTGGAAACCAAATCGAACTGAGAATAAGCCAAGGAATGACATGTTGCAAGTATGCGAGGAATTCTTCAAAATGCCAGCAGAAGAGAAGGCACCGTACTACTCTGATGATCACACAGAACCTTTTCTTCTCAACTCGAGCACTTCCTATGATAAAAATGAGACCCGCTATTGGAGGGATTACCTTAAACTTGTTTGCTATCCCGTTCATGAGTTCGTCGAGCAATGGCCTCAAAAACCTGAGAATTTCAGGTCATCATAATTAACTTTGACAATACAATTTTTTTTCCGAGTAAGTTAATTAGATATTATTCAAAATACACGGAAATTTTCAGAAAATATATAGTGCAAGTGAGAGAGGTAGCGACAAAGTTTCTGGAGCTAATTGCAGAGGGATTAGGGCTTGAAAAGGATTATTTTTGCGGAGATTTAAGCCAAGGAAAGACCCAAATGAATGTGAACCATTACCCGGCCCGTCCCGATCCGAGCCTAACATTGGGTCTATTGCCGCATTGTGACCGACACCTCATCACAATTCTCCAACAAAGCATGACCGCAACAGGATTGCAAGCCAAATACAAGAACGGATGGATCAACGTTGAACCCATCCCAAACGCCTTTGTTATCAATTTCGGGCACCAGTTGGAGGTTTGCCTTAATTTCATACTTATTTCTTAAACATCATTAGTAGTACTTTTGTTACGCGTTACATGATTTTGGTATTTGATTGTGAAATTAATTAGATAGTCACGAACGGAATGTTGAAGAGTGTGGAGCACCGAGCGGTTACAAACTCCGTTGCCGGCGGGACATCGGTTGCAACGCCGATCATGCCGAAGATTGATCGTTTGATCGGGCCGGCAAAGGAACTGGTCGATGAAAGCAACCCACCAAAGTACAAGGAGCGCAATGATCGAGTTTTCAACAATAGAAGACAGATACACGAAGTCCTTCGTAACGCGAGAACCGAAGCTAGCGACTGGACTAGATACTTGTTTGATATTCATCTTAGTTAGGCTCTGGTGTTAAATTTTTGTTGGTGTAATGAAGAAAGATGTAACAAACTTTTTTCATTAATGAATTAATCCAGTAGGCTTATCACCTACGGTTCAAAAAAAAAAAATTATGTACTCTTTTATCTAAATTATAAATATTCAGTGGGGCATGGGGATCTCTAATGGAATGGGGTTCCCCGTGGGACGGGGATGGGGCAGAAAAATTCACCATGAAACAAGTCCAGTTGGGGCGGGAAATCTCCAAGGAAAGACGGGGCGGCCGCCCCATTGACATTCCTACATGCGGTAAGGATTTATGAGAAAATTGATATATAATAATTGCAAAATAATATTTTAATTTTATTTTCTAAAATACTCATATGAGTTAAAGAGCAAATCCAGCTACACATATATGTATTGACTTTATGTGGAAAAGATTCGGACACATTGCATTAATTCGTCATCATCTACCTCGACATATCTTATATCCTGTCCAGCTTCTTTTGGTAGGCGCTTTGTTTCTTTCTGCGCAAAGATTTTCATGTTTGTAAGTTCTTGTTATTTACAATTTTTATCTTCTATCCCGATCGACACACATCAATGCATGTTCATTTTTTTAACTTTCACGCTCGTTTTTACGTAAGATATCCATGAGTAATATTTATATCTTGTCTCCTTCGCTTTATCTTGCTCTTGCATGCATAAAACTACCAAACCAAAGACGGCAAAACGGAAAAGAAAACAAGAAAGAAAGAGGAAAAGAATGGAGCTTCTATCGAATAGTCCAGGGGCACCAAAGTGTACCGCACAAGTACATCTTTCCGGTGGAGAAACGACCAGGAAAAGACGTCATTCTCCATTCCGTCAATCTTCCAGTCATCGATCTTCATTCAAACAAGTGGATCTATTAATAACACCGACGTTCGAGTTCGAGATGAGATCATTAAACAAATCATGAGAGCCGGTCAAGACTTTGGTTTCTTCCAAGTACGTATATTGTGTGTATCGTCAAACATTAGATCATTAATAAAGTTAGATGATTAATTTGAAGATGATATTGAAATTTAGGTGGTTAACCATGGGGTTCCTGAGCAAATAATGAATGACATGTTGCAAGTATGCGAGGAATTCTTCAAAATGCCGGCGAAGAGAAGGCACCTTACTACTCGATGATCACACGTAACCTTTTCTTCTCAACTCGAGCACTTCCTATGATAAAAATGAGACCCGCTATTGGAGGGATTACCTTAAACTTGTTTGCTATCCAGTTCATGAGTTCGTCGAGCAATGGCCTAAAAACCCGAGAATTTCAGGTCATCATAATTAACTTTGACAATACAATTTTTTTTCCGAGTAAGTTAATTAGATATTATTCAAAATACAGGGAAGTTTTTAGAAAATATATAGTGCAAGTGAGAGAGGTAGCGACAAAGTTTCGGAGCTAATTGCGAGAGGGATTAGGGCTTGAAAAGGATTATTTTTGCAGAGATTTAAGCCAAGGAAAGACCCAAATGAATGTGAACCATTACCCGGCCTGTCCTGATCCGAGCCTAACATTGGGTCTATTGCCGCATTGCGACCGACACCTCATCACAATTCTCCAACAAAGCGTGACCGCAACAGGATTGCAAGCCAAATACAAGAACGGATGGATCAACGTTGAACCCATCCCAAACGCCTTTGTTATCAATTTCGGGCACCAGTTGGAGGTTTGCCTTAATTTCATACTTATTTCTTAAACATCATTAGTAGTACTTTTGTTACGCGTTACATGATTTTGGTATTTGATTGTGAAATTAACTAGATCGTCACGAACGGAATGCTGAAGAGTGTGGAGCACCGAGCGGTTACAAACTCCGTTGCCGGCAGGACATCGGTTGCAACGCTGATCATGCCGAAGATTGATTGTTTGATCGGGCCTGCAAAGGAACTGGTCGATGAAAACAACCCACCAAAGTACAAGGAGTTTTTGTTCAAGGATTTTATTTCCGCGTATAATGAAGCTTCGGCTAACGAGAGGGCGTACTTGACTTCTTCAAGCTCAACTGATAGCTGATGCAATGCTTCTAATATCTACTTACGATATATATGTGTTGCAATTTAAATAAAGACATGCCCAAGAATAATTAAGACCGAGAACCACGAAATTTAAATAAGAACTACTTGCAAGTTCAGATTTCGAACATAACAATATATCATATCATGGTGGATATCTCAAAGTGCGGAAACTATGGATCTACCTGTGGATTCTCCACCTGAGCCTGAACTACTTACGGATGAGGATCAATCTGTGGACGACGATTCATCATCCGTGGACGACGATTCATCATCCGTGGACGAATCATCCACGGACGAGGATCACGCTGCGCATCGAAACCGGCGCCCGAGGATCAAGCCGCGCATCGAAATCGTTCCATCTAGGTGCGCCTCGGACAATAACCGGGGAATGGGGTACGATTGAAGTTATGGCGTATTGGCTACCTTGCTGGAACCGCCACTACAGTCAACGTATGTTTGCTTTCCTTTAATTCCTTTTCTTTGTTGTGTTATCATGTTTTCATTTTGTATCACCTATTCATCTTGTTTAACACCCAGTCATTTACATTTCATCACCTATTCATCTTGTTCCATGTTCCATTCATATACATTTTATATCACCTATTCATCTTGTTTAACACCCTGTTTAATGTTCCATTCGTATACATTTCATCACCTATTCATCTTGTTTCATGTTCCGTATAAATCAATTACATACTTTTGCCCTTTTCTTGTATTTACATGCAGGTGATAAAGAAGACGATGGACCACCATTCCGACCTACTGAAGAAGCATGAAGACACTACTCGTGTTGATTGTAATAATCTTCCAAGGCGTCATCCCTATGGACGTCTTTGTAATTTTGGAGGGATCTAAATTTACAAAGGCACCCCTAGGCCCCTAGGCACGTCTTTGGAAGGTCCTTGAGGCGGACCGAACTCCTTTCTCGAATTTTCTGAACTTTTTTTTGTTTGTTTTTGTTTTTGCTTTTGATTCAGGACCTCTTAGATTTATGCAAAAGCACTTATATGGTGGATTACTCATTAATGACTAGTTCGAAGACCATGAGCAAGGTAGCATGGCAAGAAAGATTTATCGATGTTTTGGTAGTTGTTTGGCTCCTTTTGATTTATGTAACAGCACTTGATGTAGTAGATTACTCTCTTAATAGTTGTTTGGATTTTTTTTTTCTTATATTATTTTGCTCTTTTTTTTCAATTGGCCTAAACTGATCTATGATTCCATGCATGTTCGCATTTTAAACTTACCAGAGCTATATGTTCACATTTTAAACTTGCGAGCGTGCGACTTGTTTTAGAGCATCTCTCATCTCCAGTGTGTGCGCCTCCATTCAGACCATGCGACAAGAAACTAAATAGATAATAAACTCAACCCGAAAAACTGTCGGCCCCCAACTTGCTCTCTCCATTTCCTTTTATCTCTGTCTTTGTCAAGGTGAACAAAATTATTATGCTAATGGTTCATACCGGTGCAACTACATTTGTGCTTTCTCAATCTGGACTGTAATCTACAAAGTAATCTGGACTGTAATCTAACAAAATTATTATTGCCGAGTCCATACCAAGAATCTACAAAGTAAATAAATTATTATATGGTGAAATGTAAGTTGGCAATGCTTACTTTTTTTATAGTAGGTGTATGGAAAAATGGAAACAAATAATGACTAAAAAGATTACTGGTATGGATTGGCAATACTTATCTTTTTATATTCTTATGCTATGGAGTATGGACTGGCTGTCAAATTCATTGCACTGGTACTGAACCTAACCTGTTGCATTTATTTTCTTGAGATATTCTTTTTGATTGAATTTTTCTTGGGATAGTTTTTATATAATTTAACGGAAGGCAAATTAGATTAATCTCGGTTTTTTTAGGATAGATTAATCGCGGTTAAAATATTGCGAGATCTCACAACCGAGTGTTGATTGATGTGCAAATGTGACAAATTGAGTAATATTTGATGTTTAATTGTGAGCCGTCGAGCATTAAATGCGATAAATTCAAACTCGAGTCTAGCTCCAATCTGAATTTCAATTGAATTTCAATAGAAAAAGAAAAGCTTTTTTTAGTTATATAAAATCTTATATATTGATTTATGCGTACTTTATAACATAAATGATAGCGGATGGGATGAGTAACAGATGTTGATGGGCATCAAGAAAAGTTTAGGAAAAGTTTAGGGGGTTTGCAGCTTATAAATGTGCATATATTTGCAATGCTTCCATCCTAAGTTAACATAGTTAATCAATTATATAAATTAACTTTATCTTAACATTATGATTTATCTATGATCATTTAAACCTTAAGAAAATGTAGTAGGTGAAACTGGGCTCATAACAATATAACATGTGTGATGAGTGTTTTTAAATTGTATGATTAACCATTCAATTAATTTCATCATGTATCATGATTTATATTTTGACACTAAGAAAATGAAGGAGTTGAAATTGGACTCATAAAAAGTGTGATAGATTCATAACATATATGTGATGAGTTTATAAATCATATACCGATCATTTGATTAACATGACATGTCCAACTCAATGAGCATGTAAATCTTCCGAACCGCTGTCCAATTCAATATATATTTTATGGAGACTCTTACTCTTTTCTTCTAATCGTGTGTGTTTCTTCTCTTTTCAAACATTCATTTGCATGATATTGCTCTATATATTGTTAAGCTCACTATGCTAGCGATATTGGTGGAAACTAATAGCTATGCTTCCAATACCAAATAATTTTCTTTATAACATAAATGATAGCGGATGGGATGAGTAATAGATGTTGATGGGCATCAAGAAAAGTTTAGGAAAAGTTTAGGGGGTTTGCAGCTTATAAATGTGCATATATTTGCAATGCTTCCATCCTAAGTTAACATACTTTATCAATTATATAAATTAACTTTATCTTGACATTATGATTTATCTATGATCATTTAAACCTTAAGAAAATGTAGTAGGTGAAACTGGGCTCATAACAATATAACATGTGTGATGAGTGTTTTTAAATTGTATGATTAACTATTCAATTAATTTCATCATGCATCATGATTTATATTTTGACACTAAGAAAATGAAGGAGGTGAAATTGGACTCATAAAAAGTGTGATAGATTCATAACATATATGTAATGAGTTTATAAATCATATACCGATCATTTGATTAACATGACATGTCCAACTCTATGAGCATGTAAATCTTCCGAATCGTCCAATTCAATATATATTTTATGGAGACTCTTACTCTTTTCTTCTAATCATGTGTGTTTCTTCTCTTTTCAAACATTCATTTGCATGATATTGCTCTATATATTGTTAAGCTCACTATGCTAGCGATATTGGTGGAAACTAAACTGGGCTCATAACAAAATAACATGTGTGATGAGTGTTTTTAAATTGTATGATTAACCATTCAATTAATTTCATCATGGTATCATGATTTATATTTTGACACTAAGAAAATGAAGGAGGTGAAATTGGACTCATAAAAAGTGTGATAGATTCATAACATATATGTGATGAGTTTATAAATCATATACCGATCATTTGATTAACATGACATGTCCAACTCTATGAGCATGTAAATCTTCTGAACTGCTATCCAATTCAATATATATTTTATGGAGACTCTTACTCTTTTCTTTTAATCATGTGTGTTTCTCTCTTTTCAAACATTCATTTGAATGATATTGCTCTATATATTGTGAAGCTCACTATATTAGCGATATTGGTGGAAACTAATAGCTATGCTTTCAATACCAAATAATTTTTATCGAAAATTTGGAAAGGCGATTTTCGTAACCGGTCGGTTGTAGAAAAGATTTTTCTATCGTATTTCTTACCACCGACGGAAATCTCAACGATTCAGAAAGACTGACAATTATTGTCGTCAGTGCTTTCTTATGATCGTATGTTAAAAGGTATTTGTGTGTTTTGCAATTTGTTTACCGACTCGTTTAATGAATTATAATAAAAACAAATATCTTCCACGCAACTTCCTAGGGATTCATAGTCGCTATCTATTTGACACGCGTTTATACCAAAAGAGAGGTGACTTGGTTCTTTACGAGTTACCATCTGTTTCGACTCTCGTATTCTAGGGTTTTCGTTTTCTCTTCCACCTCTCCGACGGCCATCTCCCCTTCTCTCTGATTCAGCAATCTGACCGGAATATGGATTCAATCCGTATACCACCCCGCTACCGTTATCCTGATCCCGTACACAAGATCGGCACGCTCACCTATGAACAGCAATGGTCTCTCTCTCTCTCTCTCTCTCTCTGTCTTTGTGTGTTTGCCCATGTCGTTATTATCCACAATTATGCCCTAATTGGGTCTGTTTTTTATCCTCTGATTAGGTCTTGATTGTTAGCTGTTTTGTGTATTGGATTGCAGGGATCTGTCGTACCGAATTTCCCTCTCATTTCTCGGTTTGTGTGTGAGAGATGGCAAGGCATTTAGGCATCATCGTATTGTTAACTCCTTCATGCAAATATACTCTGTCCGGATCCTCGATTCGAGCAAGGAAGAGCTGGACCAGATCTGTGGCTGCATCGTGGCCGCCGGTATGGACGTCGTCTTTGATCGCCCGATGGACAAGGCTACACCTCATGACATTGATGGAGAGGTCTCTCTCTCTCTCTCTCTCTCTCTCTCTCTCTCTCTCTCTTCTCTCTCTCTCTCTCTCTCAACATATTTTTCACTCTGGTCTGCAGGGTTACGTTAGGTTGACTGGCCCAAAGTATCCCCCAGATGGGATATGTGACATCATGTTCCAACCTAGGCTGTTCAGGAAGGACAGGCCTGACCATTTCTTCCACCCTCGTAGGGGTATTAAACTCGATAAATGGGGGTGGCCGATAGGCGATGTGATGATACCAGCCCTTGATCGACCAGGCCTCTATGGGAAGTGTCTACTGGCGCAGAGGGGCAAAATGAATCGATTGAATGAATTATGTACCGACGTGATTCACACCACGTGTGGGCCCGTGGAGGTGACTCATGCTACTTTTGAGGACGCAGCGGATTCGTTTCTGACAATAAAACTTGTCGAGTGGCGCGGCGAAGGTGATGCGGCCAATGTTTACGGGAGGATTGTAACGTCAGATACGCTTATGGGTGGTGAACATCGGGCTAGGAGTGTAGCTTTTGACCTGAAGAGGGCCGAGTGTGTCAGGGTTAAACCGGAGCAGTACATAAGCATGCATAGGCCTGTGACAATAGTTCCGATGGGTCATAAGCTCCTAGTCGAAGTAAGCCTCTTTCACAACGATTTGTGTTCAACGACAGATAAGGATAAGCTTGTAGTGATTGCGAATGGGGTTTGCTCGTTTACGGCTCAAAGTGCGGAAACTATGGATCTACCTGTGGATTCTCCACCTGAGCCTGAACTACTTACGGATGAGGATCAATCTGTGGACGACGATTCATCATCCGTGGACGACGATTCATCATCCGTGGACGAATCATCCACGGACGAGGATCACGCTGCGCATCAGAAACCGGCGCCTGAGGATCAAGCTGCGCATCAGAAATCGTTCCATCTAGGTGCGCCTCAGACAATAACCGGGGAATGGGGTACGATTGAAGTTATGGCGTATTGGCTACCTTGCTGGAACCGCCACTACAGTCAACGTATGTTTGCTTTCCTTTAATTCCTTTTCTTTGTTGTGTTATCATGTTTTCATTTTGTATCACCTATTCATCTTGTTTAACACCCAGTCATTTACATTTCATCACCTATTCATCTTGTTCCATGTTCCATTCATATACATTTTATATCACCTATTCATCTTGTTTAACACCCTGTTTAATGTTCCATTCGTATACATTTCATCACCTATTCATCTTGTTTCATGTTCCGTATAAATTAATTACATACTTTTGCCCTTTTCTTGTATTTACATGCAGGTGATAAAGAAGACGATGGACCACCATTCCGACCTACTGAAGAAGCATGAAGACACTACTCGTGTTGATTGTAATAATCTTCCAAGGCGTCATCCCTATGGACGTCTTTGTAATTTTGGAGGGATCTAAATTTACAAAGGCACCCCTAGGCCCCTAGGCACGTCTTTGGAAGGTCCTTGAGGCGGACCGAACTCCTTTCTCGAATTTTCTGAACTTTTTTTGTTTGTTTTTGTTTTTGCTTTTCATTCAGGACCTCTTAGATTTATGCAAAAGCACTTATATAGTGGATTACTCATTAATGACTAGTTCGAAGACCATGAGCAGGGTAGCATGGCAAGAAAGATTTATCGATGTTTTGGTAGTTGTTTGGCTCCTTTTGATTTATGTAACAGCACTTGATGTAGTAGATTACTCTCTTAATAGTTGTTTGGATTTTTTTTTTCTTATATTATTTTGCTCTTTTTTTTCAATTGGCCTAAACTGATCTATGATTCCATGCATGTTCGCATTTTAAACTTGCCAGAGCTATATGTTCACATTTTAAACTTGCGAGCGTGCGCCTTGTTTTAGAGCATCTCTCATCTCCAGTGTGTGCGCCTCCATTCAGACCATGCGACAAGAAACTAAATAGATAATAAACTCAACCCAAAAAACTGTCGGCCGCCAACTTGCTCTCTCCATTTCCTTTTATCTATGTCTTTGTCTAGGTGAACAAAATTATTATGCTAATGGTTCATACCGGTGCAACTACATTTGTGCTTTCTCAATCCGGACTTGTAATCTACAAAGTAATCTGGACTGTAATCTAACAAAATTATTATTGCCAGTCCATACCAGTAATCTACAAAGTAAATAAATTATTATATGGTGAAATGTAAGTTGGCAATGCTTACTTTTTTTATAGTAGGTGTATGGAAAAATGGAAACAAATAATGAAAAATTATTATTGCCAGTCCATACCAGTAATCTACAAAGTAAATAAATTATTATATGGTGAAATGTAAGTTGGCAATGCTTACTTTTTTTATAGTAGGTGTATGGAAAAATGGAAACAAATAATGACTAAAAAGATTACTGGTATGCACTGGCAATACTTATCTTTTTATATTCTTATGCTATGGAGTATGGATCTGTTTGTCAAATTCATTGCACTGGTACTGAACCTAACCTGTTGCATTTATTTTCTTGAGATATTCTTTTTGATTGAATTTTTTTTGGGATAGTTTTTATATAATTTAACGGAAGGCAAATTAGATTAATCTCGGTTTTTTTTGGATAGATTAATCGCGGTTAAAATATTGCAGATCTCACAACTGAGTGTTGATTGATGTGCAAATGTGACAAATTGAGTAATATTTGATGTTTAATTGTGAGCCGTCGAGCATTAAATGCGATAAATTCAAATTCAAGGTGAACAAAATTATTATGCTAATGGTTCATACCGGTGCAACTACATTTGTGCTTTCTCAATCTGGTTCAAATCAAAGTGACAAGATTGGAAGATGTGCGCCCCCCCCAAAACCACCAAAAAAAAAACATTTGTGAATATGAAACTCATAGTAGACCGATATGCACGGAAAAATGGTATAACAAAAACAAATATTCAACACCCTAATCATATCTAATAAATTTAACAAAATTTAAATTCAGAATCCATGGTCTAATGGAAAACATAATCAATTTAAACGGTCCAATCAAAATTGGAAACCAAATCGAACTGAGAATAAGCCAAGGAATGACATGTTGCAAGTATGCGAGGAATTCTTCAAAATGCCAAGAAAGAGAAGGCACCGTACTACTCGATGATCACACGAACCTTTTCTTCTCAACTCGAGCACTTCCTATGATAAAAATGAGACCCGCTATTGGAGGGATTACCTTAAACTTGTTTGCTATCCCGTTCATGAGTTCGTCGAGCAATGGCCTCAAAAACCTGAGAATTTCAGGTCATCATAATTAACTTTGACAATACAATTTTTTTTCCGAGTAAGTTAATTAGATATTATTCAAAATACACGGAAATTTTCAGAAAATATATAGTGCAAGTGAGAGAGGTAGCGACAAAGTTTCTGGAGCTAATTGCAGAGGGATTAGGGCTTGAAAAGGATTATTTTTGCGGAGATTTAAGCCAAGGAAAGACCCAAATGAATGTGAACCATTACCCGGCCTGTCCTGATCCGAGCCTAACATTGGGTCTATTGCCGCATTGTGACCGACACCTCATCACAATTCTCCAACAAAGCATGACCGCAACAGGATTGCAAGCCAAATACAAGAACGGATGGATCAACGTTGAACCCATCCCAAACGCCTTTGTTATCAATTTCGGGCACCAGTTGGAGGTTTGCCTTAATTTCATACTTATTTCTTAAACATCATTAGTAGTACTTTTGTTACGCGTTACATGATTTTGGTATTTGATTGTGAAATTAATTAGATAGTCACGAACGGAATGCTGAAGAGTGTGGAGCACCGAGCGGTTACAAACTCCGTTGCCGGCGGGACATCGGTTGCAACGCCGATCATGCCGAAGATTGATCGTTTGATCGGGCCGGCAAAGGAACTGGTCGATGAAAGCAACCCACCAAAGTACAAGGAGCGCAATGATCGAGTTTTCAACAATAGAAGACAGATACACGAAGTCCTTCAGAACGCGAGAACTGAAGCTAGCGACTGGACTAGATACTGTTTGATATTCATCTTAGTTAGGCTCTGGTGTTAAATTTTTGTTGGTGTAATGAAGAAAGATGTAACAAACTTTTTTCATTAATGAATTAATCCAGTAGGCTTATCACCTACGGTTCAAAAAAAAAAATTATGTACTCTTTTATCTAAATTATAAATATTCAGTGGGGCATGGGGATCTCTAATGGAATGGGGTTCCCCGTGGGACGGGGATGGGGCAGAAAAATTCACCATGAAACAAGTCCAGTTGGGGCGGGAAATCTCCAAGGAAAGACGGGGCGGCCGCCCCATTGACATTCCTACATGCGGTAAGGATTTATGAGAAAATTGATATATAATAATTGCAAAATAATATTTTAATTTTATTTTCTAAAATACTCATATGAGTTAAAGAGCAAATCCAGCTACACATATATGTATTGACTTTATGTGGAAAAGATTCGGACACATTGCATTAATTCGTCATCATCTACCTCGACATATCTTATATCCTGTCCAGCTTCTTTTGGTAGGCGCTTTGTTTCTTTCTGCGCAAAGATTTTCATGTTTGTAAGTTCTTGTTATTTACAATTTTTATCTTCTATCCTGATCAGACACATCAATGCATGTTCATTTTTTTAACTTTCACGCTCAGTTTTTACAGAAGATATCCATGAGTAATATTTATATCTTGTCTCCTTCGCTTTATCTTGCTCTTGCATGCATAAAACTACCAAACCAGCACTGGCAAAACGGAAAAGAAAACAAGAAAGAAAGAGGAAAAGAATGGAGCTTCTATCGAATAGTCCAGGGCACCAAAGTGTACCGCACAAGTACATCTTTCCGGTGGAGAAACGACCAGGAAAAGACGTCATTCTCCATTCCGTCAATCTTCCAGGTCATCGATCTTCATTCAAACAGTGGATCTATTAATAACACTGACGTTCGAGTTCGAGATGAGATCATTAAACAAATCATGAGAGCCGGTCAAGACTTTGGTTTCTTCCAAGTACGTATATTGTGTGTATCGTCAAACATTAGATCATTAATAAAGTTAGATGATTAATTTGAAGATGATATTGAAATTTAGGTGGTTAACCATGGGGTTCCTGAGCAAATAATGAATGACATGTTGCAAGTATGCGAGGAATTCTTCAAAATGCCGGCAGAAGAGAAGGCACCTTACTACTCTGATGATCACACAGAACCTTTTCTTCTCAACTCGAGCACTTCCTATGATAAAAATGAGACCCGCTATTGGAGGGATTACCTTAAACTTGTTTGCTATCCAGTTCATGAGTTCGTCGAGCAATGGCCTAAAAAACCTGAGAATTTCAGGTCATCATAATTAACTTTGACAATACAATTTTTTTTCCGAGTAAGTTAATTAGATATTATTCAAAATACAGGGAAGTTTTTAGAAAATATATAGTGCAAGTGAGAGAGGTAGCGACAAAGTTTCTGGAGCTAATTGCAGAGGGATTAGGGCTTGAAAAGGATTATTTTTGCAGAGATTTAAGCCAAGGAAAGACCCAAATGAATGTGAACCATTACCCGGCCTGTCCTGATCCGAGCCTAACATTGGGTCTATTGCCGCATTGCGACCGACACCTCATCACAATTCTCCAACAAAGCGTGACCGCAACAGGATTGCAAGCCAAATACAAGAACGGATGGATCAACGTTGAACCCATCCCAAACGCCTTTGTTATCAATTTCGGGCACCAGTTGGAGGTTTGCCTTAATTTCATACTTATTTCTTAAACATCATTAGTAGTACTTTTGTTACGCGTTACATGATTTTGGTATTTGATTGTGAAATTAACTAGATCGTCACGAACGGAATGCTGAAGAGTGTGGAGCACCGAGCGGTTACAAACTCCGTTGCCGGCAGGACATCGGTTGCAACGCTGATCATGCCGAAGATTGATTGTTTGATCGGGCCTGCAAAGGAACTGGTCGATGAAAACAACCCACCAAAGTACAAGGAGTTTTTGTTCAAGGATTTTATTTCCGCGTATAATGAAGCTTCGGCTAACAGAGAGGGCGTACTTGACTTCTTCAAGCTCAACTGATAGCTGATGCAATGCTTCTAATATCTACTTACGATATATATGTGTTGCAATTTAAATAAAGACATGCCCAAGAATAATTAAGACCGAGAACCACGAAATTTAAATAAGAACTACTTGCAAGTTCAGATTTCGAACATAACAATATATCATATCATGGTGGATATCTCAAAGTGCGGAAACTATGGATCTACCTGTGGATTCTCCACCTGAGCCTGAACTACTTACGGATGAGGATCAATCCGTGGACGACGATTCATCATCCGTGGACGACGATTCATCATCCGTGGACGAATCATCCACGGACGAGGATCACGCCGCGCATCGAAACCGGCGCCCGAGGATCAAGCCGCGCATCGAAATCGTTCCATCTAGGTGCGCCTCGGACAATAACCGGGGAATGGGGTACGATTGAAGTTATGGCGTATTGGCTACCTTGCTGGAACCGCCACTACAGTCAACGTATGTTTGCTTTCCTTTAATTCCTTTTCTTTGTTGTGTTATCATGTTTTCATTTTGTATCACCTATTCATCTTGTTTAACACCCAGTCATTTACATTTCATCACCTATTCATCTTGTTCCATGTTCCATTCATATACATTTTATATCACCTATTCATCTTGTTTAACACCCTGTTTAATGTTCCATTCGTATACATTTCATCACCTATTCATCTTGTTTCATGTTCCGTATAAATCAATTACATACTTTTGCCCTTTTCTTGTATTTACATGCAGGTGATAAAGAAGACGATGGACCACCATTCCGACCTACTGAAGAAGCATGAAGACACTACTCGTGTTGATTGTAATAATCTTCCAAGGCGTCATCCCTATGGACGTCTTTGTAATTTTGGAGGGATCTAAATTTACAAAGGCACCCCTAGGCCCCTAGGCACGTCTTTGGAAGGTCCTTGAGGCGGACCGAACTCCTTTCTCGAATTTTCTGAACTTTTTTTGTTTGTTTTTGTTTTTGCTTTTGATTCAGGACCTCTTAGATTTATGCAAAAGCACTTATATGGTGGATTACTCATTAATGACTAGTTCGAAGACCATGAGCAAGGTAGCATGGCAAGAAAGATTTATCGATGTTTTGGTAGTTGTTTGGCTCCTTTTGATTTATGTAACAGCACTTGATGTAGTAGATTACTCTCTTAATAGTTGTTTGGATTTTTTTTTCTTATATTATTTTGCTCTTTTTTTTCAATTGGCCTAAACTGATCTATGATTCCATGCATGTTCGCATTTTAAACTTACCAGAGCTATATGTTCACATTTTAAACTTGCGAGCGTGCGACTTGTTTTAGAGCATCTCTCATCTCCAGTGTGTGCGCCTCCATTCAGACCATGCGACAAGAAACTAAATAGATAATAAACTCAACCCGAAAAACTGTCGGCCCCCAACTTGCTCTCTCCATTTCCTTTTATCTCTGTCTTTGTCAAGGTGAACAAAATTATTATGCTAATGGTTCATACCGGTGCAACTACATTTGTGCTTTCTCAATCTGGACTGTAATCTACAAAGTAATCTGGACTGTAATCTAACAAAATTATTATTGCCAGTCCATACCAGTAATCTACAAAGTAAATAAATTATTATATGGTGAAATGTAAGTTGGCAATGCTTACTTTTTTTATAGTAGGTGTATGGAAAAATGGAAACAAATAATGACTAAAAAGATTACTGGTATGGATTGGCAATACTTATCTTTTTATATTCTTATGCTATGGAGTATGGACTGGCTGTCAAATTCATTGCACTGGTACTGAACCTAACCTGTTGCATTTATTTTCTTGAGATATTCTTTTTGATTGAATTTTTCTTGGGATAGTTTTTATATAATTTAACGGAAGGCAAATTAGATTAATCTCGGTTTTTTTAGGATAGATTAATCGCGGTTAAAATATTGCAGATCTCACAACTGAGTGTTGATTGATGTGCAAATGTGACAAATTGAGTAATATTTGATGTTTAATTGTGAGCCGTCGAGCATTAAATGCGATAAATTCAAACTCGAGTCTAGCTCCAATCTGAATTTCAATTGAATTTCAATAGAAAAAGAAAAGCTTTTTTTAGTTATATAAAATCTTATATATTGATTTATGCGTACTTTATAACATAAATGATAGCGGATGGGATGAGTAACAGATGTTGATGGGCATCAAGAAAAGTTTAGGAAAAGTTTAGGGGGTTTGCAGCTTATAAATGTGCATATATTTGCAATGCTTCCATCCTAAGTTAACATAGTTAATCAATTATATAAATTAACTTTATCTTAACATTATGATTTATCTATGATCATTTAAACCTTAAGAAAATGTAGTAGGTGAAACTGGGCTCATAACAATATAACATGTGTGATGAGTGTTTTTAAATTGTATGATTAACCATTCAATTAATTTCATCATGTATCATGATTTATATTTTGACACTAAGAAAATGAAGGAGTTGAAATTGGACTCATAAAAAGTGTGATAGATTCATAACATATATGTGATGAGTTTATAAATCATATACCGATCATTTGATTAACATGACATGTCCAACTCAATGAGCATGTAAATCTTCTGAACTGCTGTCCAATTCAATATATATTTTATGGAGACTCTTACTCTTTTCTTCTAATCGTGTGTGTTTCTTCTCTTTTCAAACATTCATTTGCATGATATTGCTCTATATATTGTTAAGCTCACTATGCTAGCGATATTGGTGGAAACTAATAGCTATGCTTCCAATACCAAATAATTTTCTTTATAACATAAATGATAGCGGATGGGATGAGTAATAGATGTTGATGGGCATCAAGAAAAGTTTAGGAAAAGTTTAGGGGGTTTGCAGCTTATAAATGTGCATATATTTGCAATGCTTCCATCCTAAGTTAACATACTTTATCAATTATATAAATTAACTTTATCTTGACATTATGATTTATCTATGATCATTTAAACCTTAAGAAAATGTAGTAGGTGAAACTGGGCTCATAACAATATAACATGTGTGATGAGTGTTTTTAAATTGTATGATTAACTATTCAATTAATTTCATCATGCATCATGATTTATATTTTGACACTAAGAAAATGAAGGAGGTGAAATTGGACTCATAAAAAGTGTGATAGATTCATAACATATATGTAATGAGTTTATAAATCATATACCGATCATTTGATTAACATGACATGTCCAACTCTATGAGCATGTAAATCTTCTGAACTGCTGTCCAATTCAATATATATTTTATGGAGACTCTTACTCTTTTCTTCTAATCATGTGTGTTTCTTCTCTTTTCAAACATTCATTTGCATGATATTGCTCTATATATTGTTAAGCTCACTATGCTAGCGATATTGGTGGAAACTAAACTGGGCTCATAACAATATAACATGTGTGATGAGTGTTTTTAAATTGTATGATTAACCATTCAATTAATTTCATCATGCATCATGATTTATATTTTGACACTAAGAAAATGAAGGAGGTGAAATTGGACTCATAAAAAGTGTGATAGATTCATAACATATATGTGATGAGTTTATAAATCATATATCGATCATGTGATTAACATGACATGTCCAACTCTATGACCATGTAAATCTTCCGAACTGTCCAATTCAATATATATTTTATGGAGACTCTTACTCTTTTCCTCTAATCATGTGTGTTTCTTCTCTTTTCAAACATTCATTTGCATGATATTGCTCTACATATATTGTTAAGCTCACTATGCTAGCGATATTGGTGGAAACTAAACTGGGCTCATAACAAAATAACATGTGTGATGAGTGTTTTTAAATTGTATGATTAACCATTCAATTAATTTCATCATGGTATCATGATTTATATTTTGACACTAAGAAAATGAAGGAGGTGAAATTGGACTCATAAAAAGTGTGATAGATTCATAACATATATGTGATGAGTTTATAAATCATATACCGATCATTTGATTAACATGACACGTCCAACTCTATGAAGCGTGTAAATCTTCCGAACTCGCTATCCAATTCAATATATATTTTATGGAGACTCTTACTCTTTTCTTTTAATCATCTGTGTTTTCTTCTCTTTTCAAACATTCATTTGAATGATATTGCTTCATATATTGTGAAGCTCACTATATTAGCGATATTGGTGGAAACTAATAGCTATGCTTTCAATACCAAATAATTTTTATCGAAAATTTGGAAAGGCGATTTTCGTAACCGGTCGGTTGTAGAAAAGATTTTTCTATCGTATTTCTTACCACCGACGGAAATCTCAACGATTCAGAAAGACTGACAATTATTGTCGTCAGTGCTTTCTTATGATCGTATGTTAAAAGGTATTTGTGTGTTTTGCAATTTGTTTACCGACTCGTTTAATGAATTATAATAAAAACAAATATCTTCCACGCAACTTCCTAGGGATTCATAGTCGCTATCTATTTGACACGCGTTTATACCAAAAGAGAGGTGACTTGGTTCTTTACGAGTTACCATCTGTTTCGACTCTCGTATTCTAGGGTTTTCGTTTTCTCTTCCACCTCTCCGACGGCCATCTCCCCTCTCTCTCTGATTCAGCAATCTGACCGGAATATGGATTCAATCCGTATACCACCCCGCTACCGTTATCCTGATCCCGTACACAAGATCGGCACGCTCACCTATGAACAGCAATGGTCTCTCTCTCTCTCTCTCTCTCTCTGTCTTTGTGTGTTTGCCCATGTCGTTATTATCCACAATTATGCCCTAATTGGGTCTGTTTTTTATCCTCTGATTAGGTCTTGATTGTTAGCTGTTTTGTGTATTGGATTGCAGGGATCTGTCGTACCGAATTTCCCTCTCATTTCTCGGTTTGTGTGTGAGAGATGGCAAGGCATTTAGGCATCATCGTATTGTTAACTCCTTCATGCAAATATACTCTGTCCGGATCCTCGATTCGAGCAAGGAAGAGCTGGACCAGATCTGTGGCTGCATCGTGGCCGCCGGTATGGACGTCGTCTTTGATCGCCCGATGGACAAGGCTACACCTCATGACATTGATGGAGAGGTCTCTCTCTCTCTCTCTCTCTCTCTCTCTCTCTCTCTCTCTCTTCTCTCTCTCTCTCTCTCAACATATTTTTCACTCTGGTCTGCAGGGTTACGTTAGGTTGACTGGCCCAAAGTATCCCCCAGATGGGATATGTGACATCATGTTCCAACCTAGGCTGTTCAGGAAGGACAGGCCTGACCATTTCTTCCACCCTCGTAGGGGTATTAAACTCGATAAATGGGGGTGGCCGATAGGCGATGTGATGATACCAGCCCTTGATCGACCAGGCCTCTATGGGAAGTGTCTACTGGCGCAGAGGGGCAAAATGAATCGATTGAATGAATTATGTACCGACGTGATTCACACCACGTGTGGGCCCGTGGAGGTGACTCATGCTACTTTTGAGGACGCAGCGGATTCGTTTCTGACAATAAAACTTGTCGAGTGGCGCGGCGAAGGTGATGCGGCCAATGTTTACGGGAGGATTGTAACGTCAGATACGCTTATGGGTGGTGAACATCGGGCTAGGAGTGTAGCTTTTGACCTGAAGAGGGCCGAGTGTGTCAGGGTTAAACCGGAGCAGTACATAAGCATGCATAGGCCTGTGACAATAGTTCCGATGGGTCATAAGCTCCTAGTCGAAGTAAGCCTCTTTCACAACGATTTGTGTTCAACGACAGATAAGGATAAGCTTGTAGTGATTGCGAATGGGGTTTGCTCGTTTACGGCTCAAAGTGCGGAAACTATGGATCTACCTGTGGATTCTCCACCTGAGCCTGAACTACTTACGGATGAGGATCAATCTGTGGACGACGATTCATCATCCGTGGACGACGATTCATCATCCGTGGACGAATCATCCACGGACGAGGATCACGCTGCGCATCAGAAACCGGCGCCTGAGGATCAAGCTGCGCATCAGAAATCGTTCCATCTAGGTGCGCCTCAGACAATAACCGGGGAATGGGGTACGATTGAAGTTATGGCGTATTGGCTACCTTGCTGGAACCGCCACTACAGTCAACGTATGTTTGCTTTCCTTTAATTCCTTTTCTTTGTTGTGTTATCATGTTTTCATTTTGTATCACCTATTCATCTTGTTTAACACCCAGTCATTTACATTTCATCACCTATTCATCTTGTTCCATGTTCCATTCATATACATTTTATATCACCTATTCATCTTGTTTAACACCCTGTTTAATGTTCCATTCGTATACATTTCATCACCTATTCATCTTGTTTCATGTTCCGTATAAATTAATTACATACTTTTGCCCTTTTCTTGTATTTACATGCAGGTGATAAAGAAGACGATGGACCACCATTCCGACCTACTGAAGAAGCATGAAGACACTACTCGTGTTGATTGTAATAATCTTCCAAGGCGTCATCCCTATGGACGTCTTTGTAATTTTGGAGGGATCTAAATTTACAAAGGCACCCCTAGGCCCCTAGGCACGTCTTTGGAAGGTCCTTGAGGCGGACCGAACTCCTTTCTCGAATTTTCTGAACTTTTTTTTGTTTGTTTTTGTTTTTGCTTTTCATTCAGGACCTCTTAGATTTATGCAAAAGCACTTATATAGTGGATTACTCATTAATGACTAGTTCGAAGACCATGAGCAGGGTAGCATGGCAAGAAAGATTTATCGATGTTTTGGTAGTTGTTTGGCTCCTTTTGATTTATGTAACAGCACTTGATGTAGTAGATTACTCTCTTAATAGTTGTTTGGATTTTTTTTTTCTTATATTATTTTGCTCTTTTTTTTCAATTGGCCTAAACTGATCTATGATTCCATGCATGTTCGCATTTTAAACTTGCCAGAGCTATATGTTCACATTTTAAACTTGCGAGCGTGCGCCTTGTTTTAGAGCATCTCTCATCTCCAGTGTGTGCGCCTCCATTCAGACCATGCGACAAGAAACTAAATAGATAATAAACTCAACCCAAAAAACTGTCGGCCGCCAACTTGCTCTCTCCATTTCCTTTTATCTATGTCTTTGTCTAGGTGAACAAAATTATTATGCTAATGGTTCATACCGGTGCAACTACATTTGTGCTTTCTCAATCCGGACTGTAATCTACAAAGTAATGCTGGACTGTAATCTAACAAAATTATTATTGCCGGTCCATACCGGTAATCTACAAAGTAAATAAATTATTATATGGTGAAATGTAAGTTGGCAATGCTTACTTTTTTTATAGTAGGTGTATGGAAAAATGGAAACAAATAATGAAAAATTATTATTGCCGAGTCCATACCAAGTAATCTACAAAGTAAATAAATTATTATATGGTGAAATGTAAGTTGGCAATGCTTACTTTTTTTATAGTAGGTGTATGGAAAAATGGAAACAAATAATGACTAAAAAGATTACTTGGTATGCACCGGCAATACTTATCTTTTTATATTCTTATGCTATGGAGTATGGACTGGTTTGTCAAATTCATTGCACCGGTACCGAACCTAACCTTGTTGCATTTATTTTCTTGAGATATTCTTTTTGATTGAATTTTTTTTGGGATAGTTTTTATATAATTTAACGGAAGGCAAATTAGATTAATCTCGGTTTTTTTTGGATAGATTAATCGCGGTTAAAATATTGCGAGATCTCACAACTGAGTGTTGATTGATGTGCAAATGTGACAAATTGAGTAATATTTGATGTTTAATTGTGAGCCGTCGAGCATTAAATGCGATAAATTCAAATTCAAGGTGAACAAAATTATTATGCTAATGGTTCATACCGGTGCAACTACATTTGTGCTTTCTCAATCTGGTTCAAATCAAAGTGACAAGATTGGAAGATGTGCGCCCCCCCCCAAAACCACCAAAAAAAAAACATTTGTGAATATGAAACTCATAGTAGACCGATATGCACGGAAAAATGATATAACAAAAACAAATATTCAACACCCTAATCATATCTAATAAATTTAACAAAATTTAAATTCAGAATCCATGGTCTAATGGAAAACATAATCAATTTAAACGGTCCAATCAAAATTGGAAACCAAATCGAACTGAGAATAAGCCAAGGAATGACATGTTGCAAGTATGCGAGGAATTCTTCAAAATGCCAGCAGAAGAGAAGGCACCGTACTACTCTGATGATCACACAGAACCTTTTCTTCTCAACTCGAGCACTTCCTATGATAAAAATGAGACCCGCTATTGGAGGGATTACCTTAAACTTGTTTGCTATCCCGTTCATGAGTTCGTCGAGCAATGGCCTCAAAAACCTGAGAATTTCAGGTCATCATAATTAACTTTGACAATACAATTTTTTTTCCGAGTAAGTTAATTAGATATTATTCAAAATACACGGAAATTTTCAGAAAATATATAGTGCAAGTGAGAGAGGTAGCGACAAAGTTTCTGGAGCTAATTGCAGAGGGATTAGGGCTTGAAAAGGATTATTTTTGCGGAGATTTAAGCCAAGGAAAGACCCAAATGAATGTGAACCATTACCCGGCCTGTCCTGATCCGAGCCTAACATTGGGTCTATTGCCGCATTGTGACCGACACCTCATCACAATTCTCCAACAAAGCATGACCGCAACAGGATTGCAAGCCAAATACAAGAACGGATGGATCAACGTTGAACCCATCCCAAACGCCTTTGTTATCAATTTCGGGCACCAGTTGGAGGTTTGCCTTAATTTCATACTTATTTCTTAAACATCATTAGTAGTACTTTTGTTACGCGTTACATGATTTTGGTATTTGATTGTGAAATTAATTAGATAGTCACGAACGGAATGTTGAAGAGTGTGGAGCACCGAGCGGTTACAAACTCCGTTGCCGGCGGGACATCGGTTGCAACGCCGATCATGCCGAAGATTGATCGTTTGATCGGGCCGGCAAAGGAACTGGTCGATGAAAGCAACCCACCAAAGTACAAGGAGCGCAATGATCGAGTTTTCAACAATAGAAGACAGATACACGAAGTCCTTCGAAACGCGAGAACCGAAGCTAGCGACTGGACTAGATACTTGTTTGATATTCATCTTAGTTAGGCTCTCGGTGTTAAATTTTTGTTGGTGTAATGAAGAAAGATGTAACAAACTTTTTTCATTAATGAATTAATCCAGTAGGCTTATCACCTACGGTTCAAAAAAAAAAAATTATGTACTCTTTTATCTAAATTATAAATATTCAGTGGGGCATGGGGATCTCTAATGGAATGGGGTTCCCCGTGGGACGGGGATGGGGCAGAAAAATTCACCATGAAACAAGTCCAGTTGGGGCGGGAAATCTCCAAGGAAAGACGGGGCGGCCGCCCCATTGACATTCCTACATGCGGTAAGGATTTATGAGAAAATTGATATATAATAATTGCAAAATAATATTTTAATTTTATTTTCTAAAATACTCATATGAGTTAAAGAGCAAATCCAGCTACACATATATGTATTGACTTTATGTGGAAAAGATTCGGACACATTGCATTAATTCGTCATCATCTACCTCGACATATCTTATATCCTGTCCAGCTTCTTTTGGTAGGCGCTTTGTTTCTTTCGCGCAAAAAGATTTTCATGTTTGTAAGTTCTTGTTATTTACAATTTTTATCTTCTATCCCGATCGGACACATCAATGCATGTTCATTTTTTTTAACTTTCACGCTCGGTTTTTACGAAGATATCCATGAGTAATATTTATATCTTGTCTCCTTCGCTTTATCTTGCTCTTGCATGCATAAAACTACCAAACCAGCACTGGCAAAACGGAAAAGAAAACAAGAAAGAAAGAGGAAAAGAATGGAGCTTCTATCGAATAGTCCAGGGCACCAAAGTGTACCGAGACAAGTACATCTTTCCGGTGGAGAAACGACCAGGAAAAGACGTCATTCTCCATTCCGTCAATCTTCCAGTCATCGATCTTCATTCAAACAGTGGATCTATTAATAACACTGACGTTCGAGTTCGAGATGAGATCATTAAACAAATCATGAGAGCCGGTCAAGACTTTGGTTTCTTCCAAGTACGTATATTGTGTGTATCGTCAAACATTAGATCATTAATAAAGTTAGATGATTAATTTGAAGATGATATTGAAATTTAGGTGGTTAACCATGGGGTTCCTGAGCAAATAATGAATGACATGTTGCAAGTATGCGAGGAATTCTTCAAAATGCCGGCAGAAGAGAAGGCACCTTACTACTCGATGATCACACAGTAACCTTTTCTTCTCAACTCGAGCACTTCCTATGATAAAAATGAGACCCGCTATTGGAGGGATTACCTTAAACTTGTTTGCTATCCAGTTCATGAGTTCGTCGAGCAATGGCCTAAAAAACACGAGAATTTCAGGTCATCATAATTAACTTTGACAATACAATTTTTTTTCCGAGTAAGTTAATTAGATATTATTCAAAATACAGGGAAGTTTTTAGAAAATATATAGTGCAAGTGAGAGAGGTAGCGACAAAGTTTACGGAGCTAATTGCGAGAGGGATTAGGGCTTGAAAAGGATTATTTTTGCGAGAGATTTAAGCCAAGGAAAGACCCAAATGAATGTGAACCATTACCCGGCCTGTCCTGATCCGAGCCTAACATTGGGTCTATTGCCGCATTGCGACCGACACCTCATCACAATTCTCCAACAAAGCGTGACCGCAACAGGATTGCAAGCCAAATACAAGAACGGATGGATCAACGTTGAACCCATCCCAAACGCCTTTGTTATCAATTTCGGGCACCAGTTGGAGGTTTGCCTTAATTTCATACTTATTTCTTAAACATCATTAGTAGTACTTTTGTTACGCGTTACATGATTTTGGTATTTGATTGTGAAATTAACTAGATCGTCACGAACGGAATGCTTGAAGAGTGTGGAGCACCGAGCGGTTACAAACTCCGTTGCCGGCGGGACATCGGTTGCAACGCTGATCATGCCGAAGATTGATTGTTTGATCGGGCCTGCAAAGGAACCGGTCGATGAAAACAACCCACCAAAGTACAAGGAGTTTTTGTTCAAGGATTTTATTTCCGCGTATAATGAAGCTTCGGCTAACAGAGAGGGCGTACTTGACTTCTTCAAGCTCAACTGATAGCTGATGCAATGCTTCTAATATCTACTTACGATATATATGTGTTGCAATTTAAATAAAGACATGCCCAAGAATAATTAAGACCGAGAACCACGAAATTTAAATAAGAACTACTTGCAAGTTCAGATTTCGAACATAACAATATATCATATCATGGTGGATATCTCAAAGTGCGGAAACTATGGATCTACCTGTGGATTCTCCACCTGAGCCTGAACTACTTACGGATGAGGATCAATCTGTGGACGACGATTCATCATCCGTGGACGACGATTCATCATCCGTGGACGAATCATCCACGGACGAGGATCACGCCGCGCATCGAAACCGGCGCCGAGGATCAAGCTGCGCATCGAAATCGTTCCATCTAGGTGCGCCTCGGACAATAACCGGGGAATGGGGTACGATTGAAGTTATGGCGTATTGGCTACCTTGCTGGAACCGCCACTACAGTCAACGTATGTTTGCTTTCCTTTAATTCCTTTTCTTTGTTGTGTTATCATGTTTTCATTTTGTATCACCTATTCATCTTGTTTAACACCCAGTCATTTACATTTCATCACCTATTCATCTTGTTCCATGTTCCATTCATATACATTTTATATCACCTATTCATCTTGTTTAACACCCTGTTTAATGTTCCATTCGTATACATTTCATCACCTATTCATCTTGTTTCATGTTCCGTATAAATCAATTACATACTTTTGCCCTTTTCTTGTATTTACATGCAGGTGATAAAGAAGACGATGGACCACCATTCCGACCTACTGAAGAAGCATGAAGACACTACTCGTGTTGATTGTAATAATCTTCCAAGGCGTCATCCCTATGGACGTCTTTGTAATTTTGGAGGGATCTAAATTTACAAAGGCACCCCTAGGCCCCTAGGCACGTCTTTGGAAGGTCCTTGAGGCGGACCGAACTCCTTTCTCGAATTTTCTGAACTTTTTTTTGTTTGTTTTTGTTTTTGCTTTTGATTCAGGGACCTCTTAGATTTATGCAAAAGCACTTATATGGTGGATTACTCATTAATGACTAGTTCGAAGACCATGAGCAAGGTAGCATGGCAAGAAAGATTTATCGATGTTTTGGTAGTTGTTTGGCTCCTTTTGATTTATGTAACAGCACTTGATGTAGTAGATTACTCTCTTAATAGTTGTTTGGATTTTTTTTTTCTTATATTATTTTGCTCTTTTTTTTTCAATTGGCCTAAACTGATCTATGATTCCATGCATGTTCGCATTTTAAACTTACCAGAGCTATATGTTCACATTTTAAACTTGCGAGCGTGCGACTTGTTTTAGAGCATCTCTCATCTCCAGTGTGTGCGCCTCCATTCAGACCATGCGACAAGAAACTAAATAGATAATAAACTCAACCCGAAAAACTGTCGGCCCCCAACTTGCTCTCTCCATTTCCTTTTATCTCTGTCTTTGTCAAGGTGAACAAAATTATTATGCTAATGGTTCATACCGGTGCAACTACATTTGTGCTTTCTCAATCTGGACTGTAATCTACAAAGTAATCTGGACTGTAATCTAACAAAATTATTATTGCCGAGTCCATACCAAGTAATCTACAAAGTAAATAAATTATTATATGGTGAAATGTAAGTTGGCAATGCTTACTTTTTTTATAGTAGGTGTATGGAAAAATGGAAACAAATAATGACTAAAAAGATTACTTGGTATGGATTGGCAATACTTATCTTTTTATATTCTTATGCTATGGAGTATGGACTGGTTGTCAAATTCATTGCACCGGTACCGAACCTAACCTTGTTGCATTTATTTTCTTGAGATATTCTTTTTGATTGAATTTTTCTTGGGATAGTTTTTATATAATTTAACGGAAGGCAAATTAGATTAATCTCGGTTTTTTTAGGATAGATTAATCGCGGTTAAAATATTGCGAGATCTCACAACTGAGTGTTGATTGATGTGCAAATGTGACAAATTGAGTAATATTTGATGTTTAATTGTGAGCCGTCGAGCATTAAATGCGATAAATTCAAACTCGAGTCTAGCTCCAATCTGAATTTCAATTGAATTTCAATAGAAAAAGAAAAGCTTTTTTTAGTTATATAAAATCTTATATATTGATTTATGCGTACTTTATAACATAAATGATAGCGGATGGGATGAGTAACAGATGTTGATGGGCATCAAGAAAAGTTTAGGAAAAGTTTAGGGGGTTTGCAGCTTATAAATGTGCATATATTTGCAATGCTTCCATCCTAAGTTAACATAGTTAATCAATTATATAAATTAACTTTATCTTAACATTATGATTTATCTATGATCATTTAAACCTTAAGAAAATGTAGTAGGTGAAACTGGGCTCATAACAATATAACATGTGTGATGAGTGTTTTTAAATTGTATGATTAACCATTCAATTAATTTCATCATGTATCATGATTTATATTTTGACACTAAGAAAATGAAGGAGTTGAAATTGGACTCATAAAAAGTGTGATAGATTCATAACATATATGTGATGAGTTTATAAATCATATACCGATCATTTGATTAACATGACATGTCCAACTCAATGAGCATGTAAATCTTCTGAACTGCTGTCCAATTCAATATATATTTTATGGAGACTCTTACTCTTTTCTTCTAATCGTGTGTGTTTCTTCTCTTTTCAAACATTCATTTGCATGATATTGCTCTATATATTGTTAAGCTCACTATGCTAGCGATATTGGTGGAAACTAATAGCTATGCTTCCAATACCAAATAATTTTCTTTATAACATAAATGATAGCGGATGGGATGAGTAATAGATGTTGATGGGCATCAAGAAAAGTTTAGGAAAAGTTTAGGGGGTTTGCAGCTTATAAATGTGCATATATTTGCAATGCTTCCATCCTAAGTTAACATACTTTATCAATTATATAAATTAACTTTATCTTGACATTATGATTTATCTATGATCATTTAAACCTTAAGAAAATGTAGTAGGTGAAACTGGGCTCATAACAATATAACATGTGTGATGAGTGTTTTTAAATTGTATGATTAACTATTCAATTAATTTCATCATGCATCATGATTTATATTTTGACACTAAGAAAATGAAGGAGGTGAAATTGGACTCATAAAAAGTGTGATAGATTCATAACATATATGTAATGAGTTTATAAATCATATACCGATCATTTGATTAACATGACATGTCCAACTCTATGAGCATGTAAATCTTCTGAACTGCTGTCCAATTCAATATATATTTTATGGAGACTCTTACTCTTTTCTTCTAATCATGTGTGTTTCTTCTCTTTTCAAACATTCATTTGCATGATATTGCTCTATATATTGTTAAGCTCACTATGCTAGCGATATTGGTGGAAACTAAACTGGGCTCATAACAATATAACATGTGTGATGAGTGTTTTTAAATTGTATGATTAACCATTCAATTAATTTCATCATGCATCATGATTTATATTTTGACACTAAGAAAATGAAGGAGGTGAAATTGGACTCATAAAAAGTGTGATAGATTCATAACATATATGTGATGAGTTTATAAATCATATATCGATCATGTGATTAACATGACATGTCCAACTCTATGACCATGTAAATCTTCTGAACTGCTGTCCAATTCAATATATATTTTATGGAGACTCTTACTCTTTTCCTCTAATCATGTGTGTTTCTTCTCTTTTCAAACATTCATTTGCATGATATTGCTCTATATATTGTTAAGCTCACTATGCTAGCGATATTGGTGGAAACTAAACTGGGCTCATAACAAAATAACATGTGTGATGAGTGTTTTTAAATTGTATGATTAACCATTCAATTAATTTCATCATGGTATCATGATTTATATTTTGACACTAAGAAAATGAAGGAGGTGAAATTGGACTCATAAAAAGTGTGATAGATTCATAACATATATGTGATGAGTTTATAAATCATATACCGATCATTTGATTAACATGACATGTCCAACTCTACTGAAGCGTGTAAATCTTACGGAACTTCTATCCAATTCAATATATATTTTATGGAGACTCTTACTCTTTTCTTTTAATCATGTGTGTTTTTTCTCTTTTCAAACATTCATTTGAATGATATTGCTTTCTATATATTGTGAAGCTCACTATATTAGCGATATTGGTGGAAACTAATAGCTATGCTTTCAATACCAAATAATTTTTATCGAAAATTTGGAAAGGCGATTTTCGTAACCGGTCGGTTGTAGAAAAGATTTTTCTATCGTATTTCTTACCACCGACGGAAATCTCAACGATTCAGAAAGACTGACAATTATTGTCGTCAGTGCTTTCTTATGATCGTATGTTAAAAGGTATTTGTGTGTTTTGCAATTTGTTTACCGACTCGTTTAATGAATTATAATAAAAACAAATATCTTCCACGCAACTTCCTAGGGATTCATAGTCGCTATCTATTTGACACGCGTTTATACCAAAAGAGAGGTGACTTGGTTCTTTACGAGTTACCATCTGTTTCGACTCTCGTATTCTAGGGTTTTCGTTTTCTCTTCCACCTCTCCGACGGCCATCTCCCCTTCTCTCTGATTCAGCAATCTGACCGGAATATGGATTCAATCCGTATACCACCCCGCTACCGTTATCCTGATCCCGTACACAAGATCGGCACGCTCACCTATGAACAGCAATGGTCTCTCTCTCTCTCTCTCTCTCTCTGTCTTTGTGTGTTTGCCCATGTCGTTATTATCCACAATTATGCCCTAATTGGGTCTGTTTTTTATCCTCTGATTAGGTCTTGATTGTTAGCTGTTTTGTGTATTGGATTGCAGGGATCTGTCGTACCGAATTTCCCTCTCATTTCTCGGTTTGTGTGTGAGAGATGGCAAGGCATTTAGGCATCATCGTATTGTTAACTCCTTCATGCAAATATACTCTGTCCGGATCCTCGATTCGAGCAAGGAAGAGCTGGACCAGATCTGTGGCTGCATCGTGGCCGCCGGTATGGACGTCGTCTTTGATCGCCCGATGGACAAGGCTACACCTCATGACATTGATGGAGAGGTCTCTCTCTCTCTCTCTCTCTCTCTCTCTCTCTCTCTCTCTCTCTCTCTCTCTCTCTCTCTCTCAACATATTTTTCACTCTGGTCTGCAGGGTTACGTTAGGTTGACTGGCCCAAAGTATCCCCCAGATGGGATATGTGACATCATGTTCCAACCTAGGCTGTTCAGGAAGGACAGGCCTGACCATTTCTTCCACCCTCGTAGGGGTATTAAACTCGATAAATGGGGGTGGCCGATAGGCGATGTGATGATACCAGCCCTTGATCGACCAGGCCTCTATGGGAAGTGTCTACTGGCGCAGAGGGGCAAAATGAATCGATTGAATGAATTATGTACCGACGTGATTCACACCACGTGTGGGCCCGTGGAGGTGACTCATGCTACTTTTGAGGACGCAGCGGATTCGTTTCTGACAATAAAACTTGTCGAGTGGCGCGGCGAAGGTGATGCGGCCAATGTTTACGGGAGGATTGTAACGTCAGATACGCTTATGGGTGGTGAACATCGGGCTAGGAGTGTAGCTTTTGACCTGAAGAGGGCCGAGTGTGTCAGGGTTAAACCGGAGCAGTACATAAGCATGCATAGGCCTGTGACAATAGTTCCGATGGGTCATAAGCTCCTAGTCGAAGTAAGCCTCTTTCACAACGATTTGTGTTCAACGACAGATAAGGATAAGCTTGTAGTGATTGCGAATGGGGTTTGCTCGTTTACGGCTCAAAGTGCGGAAACTATGGATCTACCTGTGGATTCTCCACCTGAGCCTGAACTACTTACGGATGAGGATCAATCTGTGGACGACGATTCATCATCCGTGGACGACGATTCATCATCCGTGGACGAATCATCCACGGACGAGGATCACGCTGCGCATCAGAAACCGGCGCCTGAGGATCAAGCTGCGCATCAGAAATCGTTCCATCTAGGTGCGCCTCAGACAATAACCGGGGAATGGGGTACGATTGAAGTTATGGCGTATTGGCTACCTTGCTGGAACCGCCACTACAGTCAACGTATGTTTGCTTTCCTTTAATTCCTTTTCTTTGTTGTGTTATCATGTTTTCATTTTGTATCACCTATTCATCTTGTTTAACACCCAGTCATTTACATTTCATCACCTATTCATCTTGTTCCATGTTCCATTCATATACATTTTATATCACCTATTCATCTTGTTTAACACCCTGTTTAATGTTCCATTCGTATACATTTCATCACCTATTCATCTTGTTTCATGTTCCGTATAAATTAATTACATACTTTTGCCCTTTTCTTGTATTTACATGCAGGTGATAAAGAAGACGATGGACCACCATTCCGACCTACTGAAGAAGCATGAAGACACTACTCGTGTTGATTGTAATAATCTTCCAAGGCGTCATCCCTATGGACGTCTTTGTAATTTTGGAGGGATCTAAATTTACAAAGGCACCCCTAGGCCCCTAGGCACGTCTTTGGAAGGTCCTTGAGGCGGACCGAACTCCTTTCTCGAATTTTCTGAACTTTTTTTTGTTTGTTTTTGTTTTTGCTTTTCATTCAGGACCTCTTAGATTTATGCAAAAGCACTTATATAGTGGATTACTCATTAATGACTAGTTCGAAGACCATGAGCAGGGTAGCATGGCAAGAAAGATTTATCGATGTTTTGGTAGTTGTTTGGCTCCTTTTGATTTATGTAACAGCACTTGATGTAGTAGATTACTCTCTTAATAGTTGTTTGGATTTTTTTTTTCTTATATTATTTTGCTCTTTTTTTTCAATTGGCCTAAACTGATCTATGATTCCATGCATGTTCGCATTTTAAACTTGCCAGAGCTATATGTTCACATTTTAAACTTGCGAGCGTGCGCCTTGTTTTAGAGCATCTCTCATCTCCAGTGTGTGCGCCTCCATTCAGACCATGCGACAAGAAACTAAATAGATAATAAACTCAACCCAAAAAACTGTCGGCCGCCAACTTGCTCTCTCCATTTCCTTTTATCTATGTCTTTGTCTAGGTGAACAAAATTATTATGCTAATGGTTCATACCGGTGCAACTACATTTGTGCTTTCTCAATCTGGACTTGTAATCTACAAAGTAATCCGGACTTGTAATCTAACAAAATTATTATTGCCAGTCCATACCAAGTAATCTACAAAGTAAATAAATTATTATATGGTGAAATGTAAGTTGGCAATGCTTACTTTTTTTATAGTAGGTGTATGGAAAAATGGAAACAAATAATGAAAAATTATTATTGCCGAGTCCATACCAAGAATCTACAAAGTAAATAAATTATTATATGGTGAAATGTAAGTTGGCAATGCTTACTTTTTTATAGTAGGTGTATGGAAAAATGGAAACAAATAATGACTAAAAAGATTACTTGGTATGCACCGGCAATACTTATCTTTTTATATTCTTATGCTATGGAGTATGGACTGGTTTGTCAAATTCATTGCACCGGTACTGAACCTAACCTGTTGCATTTATTTTCTTGAGATATTCTTTTTGATTGAATTTTTTTTGGGATAGTTTTTATATAATTTAACGGAAGGCAAATTAGATTAATCTCGGTTTTTTTTGGATAGATTAATCGCGGTTAAAATATTGCGATCTCTCACAACCGAGTGTTGATTGATGTGCAAATGTGACAAATTGAGTAATATTTGATGTTTAATTGTGAGCCGTCGAGCATTAAATGCGATAAATTCAAATTCAAGGTGAACAAAATTATTATGCTAATGGTTCATACCGGTGCAACTACATTTGTGCTTTCTCAATCTGGTTCAAATCAAAGTGACAAGATTGGAAGATGTGCGCCCCCCCCCCCAAAACCACCAAAAAAAAAACATTTGTGAATATGAAACTCATAGTAGACCGATATGCACGGAAAAATGATATAACAAAAACAAATATTCAACACCCTAATCATATCTAATAAATTTAACAAAATTTAAATTCAGAATCCATGGTCTAATGGAAAACATAATCAATTTAAACGGTCCAATCAAAATTGGAAACCAAATCGAACTGAGAATAAGCCAAGGAATGACATGTTGCAAGTATGCGAGGAATTCTTCAAAATGCCAGCAGAAGAGAAGGCACCGTACTACTCGATGATCACACAGAACCTTTTCTTCTCAACTCGAGCACTTCCTATGATAAAAATGAGACCCGCTATTGGAGGGATTACCTTAAACTTGTTTGCTATCCCGTTCATGAGTTCGTCGAGCAATGGCCTCAAAAACCTGAGAATTTCAGGTCATCATAATTAACTTTGACAATACAATTTTTTTTCCGAGTAAGTTAATTAGATATTATTCAAAATACACGGAAATTTTCAGAAAATATATAGTGCAAGTGAGAGAGGTAGCGACAAAGTTTCTGGAGCTAATTGCAGAGGGATTAGGGCTTGAAAAGGATTATTTTTGCGGAGATTTAAGCCAAGGAAAGACCCAAAGAATGTGAACCATTACCCGGCCTGTCCTGATCCGAGCCTAACATTGGGTCTATTGCCGCATTGTGACCGACACCTCATCACAATTCTCCAACAAAGCATGACCGCAACAGGATTGCAAGCCAAATACAAGAACGGATGGATCAACGTTGAACCCATCCCAAACGCCTTTGTTATCAATTTCGGGCACCAGTTGGAGGTTTGCCTTAATTTCATACTTATTTCTTAAACATCATTAGTAGTACTTTTGTTACGCGTTACATGATTTTGGTATTTGATTGTGAAATTAATTAGATAGTCACGAACGGAATGCTGAAGAGTGTGGAGCACCGAGCGGTTACAAACTCCGTTGCCGGCAGGACATCGGTTGCAACGCTGATCATGCCGAAGATTGATCGTTTGATCGGGCCGGCAAAGGAACTGGTCGATGAAAGCAACCCACCAAAGTACAAGGAGCGCAATGATCGAGTTTTCAACAATAGAAGACAGATACACGAAGTCCTTCAGAACGCGAGAACTGAAGCTAGCGACTGGACTAGATACTGTTTGATATTCATCTTAGTTAGGCTCTGGTGTTAGATTTTTGTTGGTGTAATGAAGAAAGATGTAACAAACTTTTTTCATTAATGAATTAATCCAGTAGGCTTATCACCTACGGTTCAAAAAAAAAAATTATGTACTCTTTTATCTAAATTATAAATATTCAGTGGGGCATGGGGATCTCTAATGGAATGGGGTTCCCCGTGGGACGGGGATGGGGCAGAAAAATTCACCATGAAACAAGTCCAGTTGGGGCGGGAAATCTCCAAGGAAAGACGGGGCGGCCGCCCCATTGACATTCCTACATGCGGTAAGGATTTATGAGAAAATTGATATATAATAATTGCAAAATAATATTTTAATTTTATTTTCTAAAATACTCATATGAGTTAAAGAGCAAATCCAGCTACACATATATGTATTGACTTTATGTGGAAAAGATTCGGACACATTGCATTAATTCGTCATCATCTACCTCGACATATCTTATATCCTGTCCAGCTTCTTTTGGTAGGCGCTTTGTTTCTTTCTGCGCAAAGATTTTCATGTTTGTAAGTTCTTGTTATTTACAATTTTTATCTTCTATCCTGATCAGACACATCAATGCATGTTCATTTTTTTAACTTTCACGCTCAGTTTTTACAGAAGATATCCATGAGTAATATTTATATCTTGTCTCCTTCGCTTTATCTTGCTCTTGCATGCATAAAACTACCAAACCAGCACTGGCAAAACGGAAAAGAAAACAAGAAAGAAAGAGGAAAAGAATGGAGCTTCTATCGAATAGTCCAGGGCACCAAAGTGTACCAGACAAGTACATCTTTCCGGTGGAGAAACGACCAGGAAAAGACGTCATTCTCCATTCCGTCAATCTTCCAGTCATCGATCTTCATTCAAACAGTGGATCTATTAATAACACTGACGTTCGAGTTCGAGATGAGATCATTAAACAAATCATGAGAGCCGGTCAAGACTTTGGTTTCTTCCAAGTACGTATATTGTGTGTATCGTCAAACATTAGATCATTAATAAAGTTAGATGATTAATTTGAAGATGATATTGAAATTTAGGTGGTTAACCATGGGGTTCCTGAGCAAATAATGAATGACATGTTGCAAGTATGCGAGGAATTCTTCAAAATGCCGGCAAGAAGAGAAGGCACCTTACTACTCTGATGATCACACAGAACCTTTTCTTCTCAACTCGAGCACTTCCTATGATAAAAATGAGACCCGCTATTGGAGGGATTACCTTAAACTTGTTTGCTATCCAGTTCATGAGTTCGTCGAGCAATGGCCTAAAAAACCTGAGAATTTCAGGTCATCATAATTAACTTTGACAATACAATTTTTTTTCCGAGTAAGTTAATTAGATATTATTCAAAATACAGGGAAGTTTTTAGAAAATATATAGTGCAAGTGAGAGAGGTAGCGACAAAGTTTCTGGAGCTAATTGCAGAGGGATTAGGGCTTGAAAAGGATTATTTTTGCAGAGATTTAAGCCAAGGAAAGACCCAAATGAATGTGAACCATTACCCGGCCTGTCCTGATCCGAGCCTAACATTGGGTCTATTGCCGCATTGCGACCGACACCTCATCACAATTCTCCAACAAAGCGTGACCGCAACAGGATTGCAAGCCAAATACAAGAACGGATGGATCAACGTTGAACCCATCCCAAACGCCTTTGTTATCAATTTCGGGCACCAGTTGGAGGTTTGCCTTAATTTCATACTTATTTCTTAAACATCATTAGTAGTACTTTTGTTACGCGTTACATGATTTTGGTATTTGATTGTGAAATTAACTAGATCGTCACGAACGGAATGCTGAAGAGTGTGGAGCACCGAGCGGTTACAAACTCCGTTGCCGGCAGGACATCGGTTGCAACGCTGATCATGCCGAAGATTGATTGTTTGATCGGGCCTGCAAAGGAACTGGTCGATGAAAACAACCCACCAAAGTACAAGGAGTTTTTGTTCAAGGATTTTATTTCCGCGTATAATGAAGCTTCGGCTAACAGAGAGGGCGTACTTGACTTCTTCAAGCTCAACTGATAGCTGATGCAATGCTTCTAATATCTACTTACGATATATATGTGTTGCAATTTAAATAAAGACATGCCCAAGAATAATTAAGACCGAGAACCACGAAATTTAAATAAGAACTAGTTGCAAGTTCAGATTTCGAACATAACAATATATCATATCATGGTGGATATCTCTAACATTGTATAAATTCATCTCACTTAGATATAACAGGATGCCCTAATGCTTCAAAAATAAAGAAAGACTCACAACAAGAGAACAAGTACAAAATCATAACATTAAATATGAGAACAAAGTATGCTTCTAACATTCTTTACTCATTTCTGAAATTAAAACAAAAAAAACTTTATTTATTCAGTTTAGCGACTTCTACTCTCGCTATTAACAAATTCATACATACGACCAAAACTCTATTAACAATTTTCTTTCCACCCACATACAATTAAACACGAAAACAAAAACAAACTAACATCATCACATCACATAATTTAACCAACCACAAAATCAAAAAAGCAAAAAAAAAAAAAGAACTATACAGTCTACTACCACGAATTAGCAGACCAACAAAAACCCAAGTCGAGAAAAACCAAACAAACATATTAAAAAAATTCAAAAGAAAAAACCACTTGCATGTCTCTTCATGCATATTCACACCGTACCAACAAAGAAAACTCTTAAAAATGGTCAACCCTAAAGCGCCACTCAGCTTTGACGGGGTCAAAGTCAACAAACTCGGCGCCTTGGGCTTGGGTCTTCCTGACCAACATCTCTCTGTACTTGTCAACTCTCCTTCCTTCGAAAACTCTCTCTCCTGTCTTCCTATTCACACAGTTGACGTTCAAAATGGCGACCTCAGCGGGTTTGTTGAGGCCGAATCCCACAGCGGGCTTCCTCTTGTCATCGTTGTAAACGACGACCTCTTTATTCCGAAACTGAACAATAGATTCCAAATCCATCTTCCGGACATCGGTCTCCCCAAAGAACTTGATGGATCCGAAGGCGGTGCGGCCGATAACGAAATCGGGGACGCGCGAGCAGAAGCCGGGCTGGACGCGCTCTCTGGCGGCCAGATCCTGTATGCGGGGAACCGTGTAGTAGTCCGCGTGCCGCAGCTTCGGCATCAGCGCCTCGATCTCCGCCCCGTGCTCGTACACGATCGCCGCCTGCAGCCCCTTTTGAGTGTTGTAGTTCGAAGCTCTCCCCTCCTCTTTTCCAGACTTTCCACATGGAGGGGCGTTTTCGTCATTTTCCTCCACCTTTACATCCCAATCTGCATACACATATAAATTATAATTATAATTATAATTATAATAGACAGAGACAGAGCGAGAGAGAGTAAGCGAGAGGGTTCCTTCTTTCTGTATAATCATCAATAAATATGATTTGAATAAATAAAATACCGTCTTGATCGTCGTCTTGAGGTGGTGAGTCCACCTGTTCTTCATCTGAGAGTACAGAACAGGGGTATTTGTGTAAATATGTCAGTACAGCCGAAATATACAAAAAAAAAATGAAATTAATAGAGACAAACTTACCTTGTTGGATGATAGGATCTTCTTCAGTGGGTGAATCTGGTTCTTCTTGATCATCATGATGATCGTTTAGGGTTTCGGATTTGAAAGGCCAGTCATTATTATGAACAGGACGAATAATTCTGACGCGTCTGTGATTCTCTCTCGGCACAAGAAACGCGTCAGCTTTCGGCGTGTACAGCGTCTCCTCTTTCTCAGCATAAAACGCCACCTGTCACAACAAATAATATTAATAACAATAAATAATAACTAGTTAAATGTAAATGTAAATGTGAATAATAATAGAAAATACCTTTGGAGCGTCATTTTTGGGGAGATATTTTCTGAGAGGAAGCCTGACTCTTCTCTGAGAGAGATGCCTCGGTACCGATATGGAAACTCTAGGCTGTACCGCTTTTTCTGCCACCTGTCAAACCAAACACATAATAAATATTAATAAAAATAAATCAGAAGTTGAATAATTGAAATACGATTAAGTTGAAGAAAAAGAAAAAGAGAACGTACCGGCAAGCTTGAGATACCGTACTGAACAGAAGAGCCAGTACCGGAATTCTCTATCGTCAGTTTCGGGACGGATGGAAGTGTACCGAACGGATTTGCTGCAACATGCAAAAGAATTACATGATAATAATGTTAATCTCTAAATAAATAATTTAACGAGTTAAAAAAGGAAAATGAAATAATGAGAGGAGAGCATTACCTGATGTTGGTGTGGTTGAGTGAGTAATTGTGGTAGACTGGACGGGTCCAGTGCTGGATCCAAATGGAGATGGAGTTGAAGTGAATATAGAACTTGTTGAAGAGGTGTTGAAAATGGATCCGAACGGACTAGGGTTAGGGTTTGATGGTGCAGTAGTTGTGGAAGAGAAAGGATTGGAAGAGAAAGGATTAGGGTTAGGGTTTGATGGTGTAGTAGTAGTAGTAGAGAAAGGATTAGGGCTTTGATTTGATGGTGTTGTAGAGGAGAAAGGATTAGGGTTAGGGTTTGATGGTGTGGTCGGAGGAAATGGATTAGGGTTTGATGGTGTGGTCGGAGGAAACGGAAAAGGGTTTGATGGTGTGGTCGAAGGAAACGGATTAGGGTTTGATGGTGTGGTGAAAGAGAACGGATTAGGGTTTTGATTTGTTGGGGAAATGAGAGAGAAAGGATTAGGGTTAGGGTTTGATGGTGTGGTTGAAGAGAAGGGGTTAGGATTAGGGTTATTAGGGTTTGTCGGTGTGGTTGAAGAGAATGGATTAGGGTTAGGGTTTGCGGGGGCAATGAGAGAGAAAGGATAAGGATTAGGGTTGGGGTTGGGGTTTGGTTGTGGTGATGAAGAGAAAGGATTAGGGTTTGACTTATTCTGGCCAAACGGGTTCGATGGATTAATTCCAAACGGGCTCACTTGATTCGTTCTGACTTGATTGGTACCAAATGGACTTGAATTATTCGTACCAAACGGTTTCGATTGATCCGTACCAAATGGGCTCGATTGCCTCGTACCGAATGGGCTCGAACATGAAGGGGAGGTACCGAATGGACTTGTTTGATTTGTACCAAAAGGGCTTGATTTATTGGTACTAAATGGGCTCGTCTGATTCGTACCAAAAGGGCTCGATTTATTCGTACCAAAAGGGCTTGATTTGTTTGTATCAAAAGGACTCGCTTGATTCGTACCAAATGGGATTGAACTTGAAGGGGTGCTACCAAATGGGCTTGTTTGATTCGTACCAAATGGGCTCGATTTATTCGTACCAAATGGGGTACATTTATTCGTACCAAATGGGTCTGAGGAATTGGTACCGAAAGGATTTGAGTGAGTGGTACCGAATGGGGTTGATTGATTGGTACCAAAAGGGCTAGATTGATTGGTACCAAAAGGGCTTGATTGATTCGTACCAAACGGACTTGAAGGAGCTATTTTTCCACCTACAAAAAGACACGACAATAATTATTAGCACACTCAAACAGAACATAAATCAAGAAAAAATGAAACAATAAATAAATAAATAAAATAAATAAATGCAAAAGAAGTAAAATAAAAACCTTTATCGCCTCTCTGATAATCATCCCATCTCAACTCCTCATGAGACGAGTCTTGATAAACAGGCATACCAACAATCGATTCAATTTTTGCATTAGTTTCTCCTTCATTTGGAGTTTTTCTGTAAGCCGCTTTTCTACTCCCACCCTTTTGACCCGACTCGCCACCTGTAGCCAAAAATAAAAAAAATATATAATTATTGGACTGAAAATTTCAATATTTTTGTTATTTAGAGAGAGAGAGAGAGAGAGAGAGAACCAGGAGAAGAAACGGAGCGACCAAAAGCAAATGAGGATCCAAAAACAAAAGCTGAGCTTGAACTTGAATTTGAACTGGTGTTGTTAAACAGGTTATTGGATCCAAAAGTTCCTGTGTTTTGCCCGAAATTTGAAGAAGAACCTGTAGAGAAAAAAATACAATCAAAGATGATTAATTCATGATTAATTTTATGTAAGAAAAATATATTATAGAGAGAACTAACTAACCATTAAAAGGAGAAGAAGAAGCGGGTCCAAACAGGTTCGGATTTGTTTGACCGAAAGTGGATTGGGATCTGAATATATTGCCTGAACTCGGCCCAAATGCTGGAAAGAAAAAACAAAATCATAAAAAATTATCAATTGATTCAGAAAAGAATGAAACTTTTTTAGAATGTAGAATTGTGTACAGAATAGAGAAATTATGTTCATTGGAAAATGAAGATTGAATCAGAAGAAATAACTAACATTACATATAACTGAATTGAAATTGAATACTGCATTACTATGCAGTGATTCAATCGAGTTACCAGTAAAAGTAACATGACATAATTAATGTGCTAAATTCTGTGTCTTTTATCAAATTATATGATCAGCATTATGCATTGATGTGAATTTGCGATGAATTATCTTAAGATAATAATTAAAAGAAATCAGCAAATCCAAATTTGCTTAATTTATGCATTTTTATCAGTTATACGATTGCCATTATCATCAAAATAGACAATTGGAATTCTCCATTGAATTGCATTTTCAGATGAATTCTCTTAAAGATATCAAACAGAACAGAAAGAGAAACTAAAGAATCGATTAACTAAAGATTCATAAAGATGAGAGATTCATAAGAACAGCACGCACCATTGGTTGATCCAAACATCTTTGATTGATTATCTGATCCTATCAGTCTGATTCTGCACAAATTGAGTTGAATTATGCAAATTAATCAAACTTATAAAGACATCGGATCCCAGACCAACGCGTGGCGTAATCCCAACGCACAAGAAACTAATAAAATCGTTAAAAAAATTCTCCAAAAAAAGGAAATAAAAATTGCCGAGTAGCTTAAATTCAACGCACCGATTGGTGAAATGAAATTGAAGATTTGATTAAGAACTGCCAATTTCTGATCCAATCTAAAATTAATTCTAGAAAAAAGAATTAGGGGCTTTTTTTTCTTCAGAGAAGAAATTGAACGGATTAAAACTATAAAAAAGAAGAAACGAGGGTTTGTTTTATAAAAAAGCCACGACAGGGAAGAAGTGCGTATAAAAAAGTGAACTGTTGAATCTACCAATCAGAAGCTACTCTGTTTCATTAGCACTGTAAAATGATGATGTGGCAGAATATTACTGGCTTAAAGTTGATTAACTCATTATTTAGCTACTAAACAAATCATTATGTAATTTGTAGTAGAAATTTGAGCGTCGTAATAAGGCAGCAGTAACGTCCTGAGATCGCCAGATCAGTTAACGGATCTAAACTGTACCCGTTAGTTTGTTGGATCAAAAGAGGCCCAATAAATAAGATTAAAATATAAAATATGTAAATATGTAAATATTAAAATGTAAAATTTAAATCCATATTGAAGATTATGTAATTATTATTTATAAATTATGCAACATTCTTTATGAATTTAAACATCTGTTATAATAACGGCGTGGAATTTCTATTTGGACCTTGATAAGGTTTTATTGGATTTGGATCCGATTTAAATCTTTTTATTTATTTTGGATTTGGGCTTGGGTATAAATTGGGCTTAATTGGACCAATAAACAGCCCATCATAGTTAATACAAAAAATAATATCGTCTCAGAGACTAATCCTTGCATTGTAGAGCATAAACTATATCTATATATTTATGTAAATGATGGTTATTTTTGATAAAATAAAGCACCAGACACTGAATCAAAATAGACTGATGTATAAAATAATGCCAAAGTCAAATTGTCATGCGTGATTTGTGAATAATAATCACTCAGATAGAAAAGCTGATGGACCTTTGAATGTTCTAAAAATAATTAAGTGGTGCATCCATTTTCTCAGAATAAATGTAGATTCTTGTTAAGAGCATCATTTCTAATCATAAGTGCTTGAAACTTTTTACATGAATTAAACATTCAAGACCTTGGATTTCTAAAAATAGTCGGGCATTTTATTTTGTAAGAGGTAAGAATAAGTTGTAGAAGAAATTATTTTTTGAAGGTTCAGCAGGCGAATTGCCTCAATGAAATATCATTTAAACTAAGTTTTTTTTAGAAAGTTCTTACAAAGAAAGAAAAAATAAAAATAAAAATAGAATTACATCCCTCGAAGAAGAGTTGGAAAAGCTACATAAATTAGGCATAACAGACCAGACCCTCTAATCCTACTAATCCTAGCAGTGCTCTCTCCACATTGCTGTTTGGTCATTTATTTCGGCTTTGGTCGCTGATTGGGAAGGCCGTCTTTGCCAAAAGATTTGTTGATTGTGAGCTTTCCAAATGCCCCAACATCCACTCAACCATCAAGGAAGAGGGAAGAGTAAGGCTTCGTTCTTCCTTACTCTTCCCTCTTCCTTGCTCCGCCCAAAAGTCCTTGATGGTTGTCGATACATCCGCGTCCATGCCCTTTTGTAGCCATATAAATTTTGCAAAGTCGCAACGTAAGAACAAGTGTGTCGCCGTTCTTCCTTACTCTTCCCTCAATCTAGAATAAATTATAGAACCATTCAATACAATAATTCTAACAATTTTTTTTTTTTGAATAATTCTAACAATTATCACTAGAGAGTGCCGAGACTGGAAGGACCAGTTATAGCGGGCTAGATCGACAATTCTAGAATCTTTAGACTTTTACTTCCCGATTTTATTTTTCTGTTGTTAACTACATTCTAATCTCTATGTCCAAGACACCTTTTTACTTTATTAATATATTATGAGAACAGGCAAAGCTTGAATCTCCAAGAATTTAGGGTTCTTACTTGTTTGTGAATCTTCTCATCTCTTGCATTTATTCTTCATCTAATTCAAGATGTTTATATTGAAATTGAAGAGCAGTTCATAAGATTTAGATGCTCATGGTTGGACATGTCATGTTAATCGAATGGTCAGTATACGATTTATAAACTCATCACATATATGTTATGAGTCTATCACACTTTTTTATTAGTCCAATTTCACCTCCTTCATTTTCTTAGTGTCAAAATATATACCATGATGTCATGATGAAGTTAGTATTGAATGGTCAATCATACAATTTAACAACTCTCATCACACATGTTATGAGCCCAGACAGCCAATCATTTGATTCTTGGTTTTATTAGTTATTAAATCTATCGATCAGAAGCTACTCTGTTTCATTAGAATTGTAAAATTATGATGTGGCAGAATACTATTGGTTTATACTTGATTAACTCGTCATTTAGCGACTAAACTGATCATGATGTAATTTGTAGTAGAAATTTGGGAGTCATAATAAGGCAAGGCACAGTAACTTCCTGAGATCGTATCTGTACCTGTCAGTTTATTGGATCCGCATTTGAATAAAAAAAGGTCTTACAAATAAGCCTACAAATATAAAAATATTAATATTATAATCTAAACTTAAATACATATTTAAGAGTATGTTAGTTATTATTTATAAATTATGCAACCTTATGTTATGAATTTAAAATGTACATCTGTCATAAAATAACGGGCATGGAATCTTTATTTGGATTTTGGACCTTGATAAGTTTTATTGGATTTTGATCCCTTTAAATATTTTTAATTGTTTTGGATTTGGATCCGTTTGAAATCTTTTTAATTGTTTTGGACTTGGACTTGGGTATATATTGGGCTTGATTGGACCAAGAAGCAGCCCAACATTGTTAATACAAAGAATAATATATCGTCTCAAGACTCAAGAGTCAAGACTAACCCTTGATTTGTAGAGGCATAACTATATCTATATATTTGTGTAAATGATGCTTATTTTTGATAAAGTAAAGCACCAGGATTTCTTAGCATGAAGTTACATATAAGAGACGATCATTTGAACTTCATATACACAAAAACTTATTTTTTATATAATGAAGAATTGGTCATAATCAAAATGTACACTTAATAAAATATAATTATATATTATCACTTGTTAATTGTAATATTTTACGAATGATTATTGTCAAAACATATTACATCTTGGATATTGTTCTAAACACGGTGACGATAATTTTCTAAGTTTCAATAAAAAAATTCTAACAATATTCATCCTCTCCTCTAGTTATACCTCAGTCCTTTCAATACACGGTACTTGTTCACGCAATGTTCTCATCTTCTTCGCAAAATTCAACACGAATAGTTTCGATCGCTATGCGAAAAGAAGAACCACATTCTGACGAATCGGATACCTCTTATTATACTTTTTGCGAAGAACCAGTAACGTTAAAAGATGTGTCAGTCTTAAAATTACCACCAAAATATTGGAAAGAACTTATTAATAATATAATAAAAGAAAAGAGTATGAGCAATAAAAAAAGGAAAGATGAGGACACAAAAGGGAAGGCCAATAAGAAAAATTTAGGATTAGGAAAGAGGGGGAAACGTACGGATAAGAGAATTGTTGGTAAACCGAGAGAAGGGAGCACCCTAACATGGGAAATAAACCCCAAAAGAGCAAAGTTTGAGTTGCCTGATTCTAATAGTTCACTAGAGGTAAAATTCCACTGCATAAAATTATCCATTAATAAATAATGTTTAATATATCATAATTGAATATAAATTAATTGGTTAATGCAGGTTGGGGCAAATATAGAAACTCCAATTCTGCGTAAAAACCGCCCTGATCTCAAAGCGAAAACAATAAATGGTGTTTATGTGCTGGATTTAATCTCGTCAGATCTGGCGGGCCCCACTGCTGCATCAGATGCAATCAGCTCACTAGAGGTAAAATTCCACTGCATAAAATTATACATTAATAAATAATGCTTAATATATCATAATTGAATATAAATTAATTGGTTAATGCAGGTTTGGGCAAATATAGAAACCCTAATTAGGGTTGGAGCCTGATCATGGGACCCAATTATAGGGACAAAAATTAGGGTTTGATCCTGGTTACACAAGCCCTACAATTCCGTATCTTGCGCCATAGAATTCCGTGTTTTTTAAATAGTAATTTAGGTTTTAAATAATATACAGGTTATGATTTATGAATGATAAGTTTTTTGAAGTTTAAGGCTGTTATGTTCTTATTTTTTTAATCAATTTTAGGTTTATATTCAGCATTAATAATTGATATTTTTCAGTTTTGTAGCTAATTGTAAACTTGGATGTAATTCAGCACTTTATTTTCTGTTACTTTTCTTTCATCATGTTGATTGGAAATTCAAAATTCCTGAATTCTCTCTTTGTTAAAATGATTGAATTAGGCTCAATGTGTGGTAAAATTATCTTACAAATTTTTTACGACTTTTGTTCCCTAATTAGGCTCAATGTTTGTGTATGGTATCACATTTAAATCTGACGAAATTCTTTACATAGCGGCCTGAAATAATGCAATATCATATTATTCTTTACATAGCCTAATAAGATTTGGAGCCCATCTAGAAAAGGAAAGTTCAAATGGATTCCCTCTCAGTATTGTTGAAATTATCATTTCACCTATGATTATTAAGAGAAGTACTCAAGAAAAACATTCCAAATTTCCAGGATTGAAAGTGCAGATGATCTTTCTAACTCATTTAAACAACAACATGTATCTTCCAAGCTCTCATCAGGGTGTCATTGCAAATTTCCATTCTATCAGGATTACTGGCATAAATGTTCCCCTCAAAGGAAATCCTCAGACTAAAGTCTTTTTCAAGTTTTTACAAACTAAATCTTAACCGTTTAAAAGAGAGTCAAGTATAAGATGCAAGGAGCGGGATTGAGAATTTATCAAGGAATGCCAAATGACTCCAAATAAATAAATAAATAAATGAATAAACTCACCGAGTGCAGCTAACGGTGGTATAAGTACAACACTTGAATCATTTTCAACAAATCTCTCAAGCAGCTAAGCTACAAAATGAAGTTGCCTTGAAAGTGATGTTAGTACCTTAATAGAAACTGATGTTAGTACCTACAGAATGAAAAGAAAAAAAAAAGTGTCAACATACAGATGTTAGTACCTTAATAGAAACTGACGTACAATTAAACAAGTATACGCAATACATTTTGTAAGATGGACTTCTTGACACGTCTCGCAAGAAATGGGCAGTACTGTATTTCATAGAATGTCTCAAAGAATACGACAATGACAATGTAAGAAACATAAACAAAGATAAATGCATTCTAGGTAAAAAGACATATCAATATTGAAAAAATTTATGTGACATATATATTGAATAGGTAGAAGAATATTTGTATTCAAAAGGTGAAGCTCAATCTGTGTTTGGCCATTCAATGTTATAGATCAACATATTAACATATTAAGTGGGTATTCCACAAAAGAGGGATTATTCAAAATAGGATTAGTAGGAATATGCCAGTAGAATAAGTGCCAATGCAAAGTGACCTAATCTCTAAAGCATATCAAACTAGCAAATTAAAAATGAAGCATATCAACTAGAGGGACAATTTCAAAGCATACCTTTAATGTCTACATTGAGTTTATTGTTGCTCATCTGAGCATTCGCTGTGCACCTAAACGAGTCAAGTCACATTAATGCATATAAATAGATTTATAACCTAAGCATTTTCAATGTAAGCTTACAAGTTACTTCATTAGATATATTATATTTTCCAGATACAAAATCCCTTGAAAGTTCTTTTCTTTTATTTCGACTTTAATACAATAGTGTAGTAGAAACTCCTTTCAACTGTTATTTTGGGTTTGAAATGTAATATATAAATATAATAGGCCCTTACTTGTACCAATTCAATGCCACCACCAGTACAACAAAATTGTGCTCTCCTTTGGAATTTCAGCCAAACTTGCGATCAGAGTTTAGGCGATTAGTTATAACCAAAGTGAAATTAAAGAAGGTAGAAAGGCTCAAGCTCTCCAATTTCCATACATCAAGGATGCAGCTATAAAAGACCGTATAAATCACGACGGCTTTCAAAACTGCTAAATATATTTCAGATCCAATAGTTAAAACACAAAAAACGACCTATAACAATAAAAGAAAACAACTGCAATTTGCAGATCGAAATCCAATTATTAAAGAACTGCAAAAGATGAAATGGAACGGGTAAGGATCTATCAACGACAATTTACAGTTTGCACTGATCTGGCGAACCGCCTTGTTACCTCCAACCTGAGATGAGATAAATCTGAAATCATCGTGATCTCTCTCTCTCTCCAGATTGCAGGTAGAAGCTTGTTAATAATAATATCTGCTAAGAAGTAGTTACGACGGGAGAATTAGGGATGGGTTTCAACTCAACTCGAGAAAACAGCAGAGGAAAGAAGATGAGGAAAGATTCCGTTGAGGCTAATCCTCTGAATTTAAATTTTGTTGAATTTATTAGATATGATTAGGGTGTTGAATATTTGTTTTTGTTATATCATTTTTCCGTGCAGAAAGAAACATGAAAATCTTTGCGCAGAAAGAAACAAAGCGCCTACCAAAAGAAGCTGGACAGGATATAAGATATGTCGAGGTAGATGATGACGAATTAATGCAATGTGTCCGAATCTTTTCCACATAAAGTCAATACATATATGTGTAGCTGGATTTGCTCTTTAACTCATATGAGTATTTTAGAAAATAAAATTAAAATATTATTTTGCAATTATTATATATCAATTTTCTCATAAATCCTTACCGCATGTAGGAATGTCAATGGGGCGGCCGCCCCGTCTTTCCTTGGAGATTTCCCGCCCCAACTGGACTTGTTTCATGGTGAATTTTTCTGCCCCATCCCCGTCCCACGGGGAACCCCATTCCATTAGAGATCCCCATGCCCCACTGAATATTTATAATTTAGATAAAAGAGTACATAATTTTTTTTTTGAACCGTAGGTGATAAGCCTACAGGATTAATTCATTAATGAAAAAAGTTTGTTACATCTTTCTTCATTACACCAACAAAAATCTAACACCAGAGCCTAACTAAGATGAATATCAAACAAGTATCTAGTCCAGTCGCTAGCTTCGGTTCTCGCGTTCTGAAGGACTTCGTGTATCTGTCTTCTATTGTTGAAAACTCGATCATTGCGCTCCTTGTACTTTGGTGGGTTGCTTTCATCGACCAGTTCCTTTGCCGGCCCGATCAAACGATCAATCTTCGGCATGTTCAGCGTTGCAACCGATGTCCCGCCGGCAACGGAGTTTGTAACCGCTCGGTGCTCCACACTCTTCAAAGATTCCGTTCGTGACTATCTAATTAATTTCACAATCAAATACCAAAATCATGTAACGCGTAACAAAAGTACTACTAATGATGTTTAAGAAATAAGTATGAAATTAAGGCAAACCTCCAACTGGTGCCCGAAATTGATAACAAAGGCGTTTGGGATGGGTTCAACGTTGATCCATCCATCCGTTCTTGTATTTGGCTTGCAATCCTGTTGCGGTCACGCTTTGTTGGAGAATTGTGATGAGGTGTCGGTCACAATGCGGCAATAGACCCAATGTTAGGCTCGGATCAGGACAGGCCGGGTAATGGTTCACATTCATTTGGGTCTTTCCTTGGCTTAAATCTCCGCAAAAATAATCCTTTTCAAGCCCTAATCCCTCTGCAATTAGCTCCAGAAACTTTGTCGCTACCTCTCTCACTTGCACTATATATTTTCTAAAAATTTCCGTGTATTTTGAATAATATCTAATTAACTTACTCGGAAAAAAAATTGTATTGTCAAAGTTAATTATGATGACCTGAAATTCTCAGGTTTTTGAGGCCATTGCTCGACGAACTCATGAACGGGATAGCAAACAAGTTTAAGGTAATCCCTCCAATAGCGGGTCTCATTTTTATCATAGGAAGTGCTCGAGTTGAGAAGAAAAGGTTCTGTGTGATCATCAAGAGTAGTACGGTGCCTTCTCTTCTGCCGGCATTTTGAAGAATTCCTCGCATACTTGCAACATGTCATTCCTTGGCTTATTCTCAGTTCGATTTGGTTTCCGATTTTGATTGGACCGTTTAAATTGATTATGTTTTCCATTAGACCATGGATTCTGAATTTAAATTTTGTTAAATTTATTAGATATGATTAGGGTGTTGAATATTTGTTTTTGTTATATCATTTTTCCGTGCATATCGGTCTACTATGAGTTTCATATTCACAAATGTTTTTTTTTTGGTGGTTTTGGGGGGGGGGCGCACATCTTCCAATCTTGTCACTTTGATTTGAACCAGATTGAGAAAGCACAAATGTAGTTGCACCGGTATGAACCATTAGCATAATAATTTTGTTCACCTAGACAAAGACAGAGATAAAAGGAAATGGAGAGAGCAAGTTGGGGGCCGACAGTTTTTCGGGCTGAGTTTATTATCTATTTAGTTTCTTGTCGCATGGTCTGAATGGAGGCGCACACACGGAGATGAGAGATGCTCTAAAACAAGGCGCACGCTCGCAAGTTTAAAATGTGAACATATAGCTCTGGCAAGTTTAAAATGCGAACATGCATGGAATCATAGATCAGTTTAGGCCAATTGAAAAAAAAGAGCAAAATAATATAAGAAAAAAAAAATCCAAACAACTAACTATTAAGAGAGTAATCTACTACATCAAGTGCTGTTACATAAATCAAAAGGAGCCAAACAACTACCAAAACATCGATAAATCTTTCTTGCCATGCTACCTTGCTCATGGTCTTCGAACTAGTCATTAATGAGTAATCCACCATATAAGTGCTTTTGCATAAATCTAAGAGGTCCTGAATCAAAAGCAAAAACAAAAACAAACAAAAAAAAGTTCAGAAAATTCGAGAAAGGAGTTCGGTCCGCCTCAAGGACCTTCCAAAGACGTGCCTAGGGGCCTAGGGGTGCCTTTGTAAATTTAGATCCCTCCAAAATTACAAAGACGTCCATAGGGATGACGCCTTGGAAGATTATTACAATCAACACGAGTAGTGTCTTCATGCTTCTTCAGTAGGTCGGAATGGTGGTCCATCGTCTTCTTTATCACCTGCATGTAAATACAAGAAAAGGGCAAAAGTATGTAATTAATTTATACGGAACATGAAACAAGATGAATAGGTGATGAAATGTATACGAATGGAACATTAAACAGGGTGTTAAACAAGATGAATAGGTGATATAAAATGTATATGAATGGAACATGGAACAAGATGAATAGGTGATGAAATGTAAATGACTGGGTGTTAAACAAGATGAATAGGTGATACAAAATGAAAACATGATAACACAACAAAGAAAAGGAATTAAAGGAAAGCAAACATACGTTGACTGTAGTGGCGGTTCCAGCAAGGTAGCCAATACGCCATAACTTCAATCGTACCCCATTCCCCGGTTATTGTCTGAGGCGCACCTAGATGGAACGATTTCTGATGCGCAGCTTGATCCTCAGGCGCCGGTTTCTGATGCGCAGCGTGATCCTCGTCCGTGGATGATTCGTCCACGGATGATGAATCGTCGTCCACGGATGATGAATCGTCGTCCACAGATTGATCCTCATCCGTAAGTAGTTCAGGCTCAGGTGGAGAATCCACAGGTAGATCCATAGTTTCCGCACTTTGAGCCGTAAACGAGCAAACCCCATTCGCAATCACTACAAGCTTATCCTTATCTGTCGTTGAACACAAATCGTTGTGAAAGAGGCTTACTTCGACTAGGAGCTTATGACCCATCGGAACTATTGTCACAGGCCTATGCATGCTTATGTACTGCTCCGGTTTAACCCTGACACACTCGGCCCTCTTCAGGTCAAAAGCTACACTCCTAGCCCGATGTTCACCACCCATAAGCGTATCTGACGTTACAATCCTCCCGTAAACATTGGCCGCATCACCTTCGCCGCGCCACTCGACAAGTTTTATTGTCAGAAACGAATCCGCTGCGTCCTCAAAAGTAGCATGAGTCACCTCCACGGGCCCACACGTGGTGTGAATCACGTCGGTACATAATTCATTCAATCGATTCATTTTGCCCCTCTGCGCCAGTAGACACTTCCCATAGAGGCCTGGTCGATCAAGGGCTGGTATCATCACATCGCCTATCGGCCACCCCCATTTATCGAGTTTAATACCCCTACGAGGGTGGAAGAAATGGTCAGGCCTGTCCTTCCTGAACAGCCTAGGTTGGAACATGATGTCACATATCCCATCTGGGGGATACTTTGGGCCAGTCAACCTAACGTAACCCTGCAGACCAGAGTGAAAAATATGTTGAGAGAGAGAGAGAGAGAGAGAGAGAGAGAGAGAGAGAGAGAGAGAGAGAGAGAGAGAGAGACCTCTCCATCAATGTCATGAGGTGTAGCCTTGTCCATCGGGCGGTCAAAGAAGACGTCCATACCGGCCACGATGCGGCCACAGATCTGGTCCAGCTCTTCCTTGCTCGAATCGAGGATCCGGACAGAGTATATTTGCATGAAGGAGTTAACAATACGATGATGCCTAAATGCCTTGCCATCTCTCACACACAAACCGAGAAATGAGAGGGAAATTCGGTACGACAGATCCCTGCAATCCAATACACAAAACAGCTAACAATCAAGACCTAATCAGAGGATAAAAAACAGACCCAATTAGGGCATAATTGTGGATAATAACGACATGGGCAAACACACAAAGACAGAGAGAGAGAGAGAGAGAGAGAGACCATTGCTGTTCATAGGTGAGCGTGCCGATCTTGTGTACGGGATCAGGATAACGGTAGCGGGGTGGTATACGGATTGAATCCATATTCCGGTCAGATTGCTGAATCAGAGAGAAGGGGAGATGGCCGTCGGAGAGGTGGAAGAGAAAACGAGAGTCGAAACAGATGGGTAACTCGTAAAGAACCAAGTCACCTCTCTTTTGGTATAAACGCGTGTCAAATAGATAGCGACTATGAATCCCTAGGAAGTTGCGTGGAAGATATTTGTTTTTATTATAATTCATTAAACGACTCGGTAAACAAATTGCAAAACATACAAATACCTTTAACATACGATCATAAGAAAGCACTGACGACAATAATTGTCAGTCTTTCTGAATCGTTGAGATTTCCGTCGGTAAGAAATACGATAGAAAAATCTTTTCTACAACCGACCGGTTACGAAAATCGCCTTTCCAAATTTTCGATAAAAATTATTTGGTATTGGAAGCATACTTTCTTATATTTTATCTAATTCAAGATGTTTACAAAAATTTTCTCATCATTTCCTTGCAGTATTGTCTTGCATCCCAACCCAAAACCAACTGATTTACACCCAATATCATGAAAACAAGTTTTACTATGAATATAATAATATAGCTATTAGTTTCCACCAATATCGCTAGCATAGTGAGCTTAACAATATATATAGCAATATCATGCAAATGAATGTTTGAAAAGAGAAGAAACACACATGATTAGAAGAAAATAGTAAGAGTCTCCATAAAATATATATTGAATTGGACAGCAGTTCAGAAGATTTACATGCCATAGAGTTGGACATGTCATGTTAATCAAATGATCGGTATATGATTTATAAACTCATCACATATATGTTATGAATCTATCACACTTTTTATGAGTCCAATTTCACCTCCTTCATTTTCTTAGTGTCAAAATATAAATCATGATGCCATGATGAAATTAATTGAATGGTTAATCATACAATTTAAAAACACTCATCACACATGTTATTTTGTTATGAGCCCAGTTTCACCTACTACATTTTCTTCAGGTTTAAATGATCATAGATAAATCATAATGTCAAGATAAAGTTAATTTATATAATTGATTAAGTATGTTAACTTAGGATGGAAGCATTGCAAATATATGCACATTTATAAGCTGCAAACCCCCTAAACTTTTCCTAAACTTTTCTTGATGCCCATCAACATCTGTTACTCATCCCATCCGCTATCATTTATGTTATAAAGTACGCATAAAGCAATATATAAGATTTTATATAACTAAAAAAAGCTTTTCTTTTTCTATTGAAATTCAATTGAAATTCAGATTGGAGCTAGACTCGAGTTTGAATTTATCGCATTTAATGCTCGACGGCTCACAATTAAACATCAAATATTACTCAATTTGTCACATTTGCACATCAATCAACACTCAGTTGTGAGATCTGCAATATTTTAACCGCGATTAATCTATCCTAAAAAAACCGAGATTAATCTAATTTGCCTTCCGTTAAATTATATAAAAACTATCCCAAGAAAAATTCAATCAAAAAGAATATCTCAAGAAAATAAATGCAACAGGTTAGGTTTAGTACCAGTGCAATGAATTTGACAGCCAGTCCATACTCCATAGCATAAGAATATAAAAAGATAAGTATTGCCAGTGCATACCAGTAATCTTTTTAGTCATTATTTGTTTCCATTTTTCCATACACCTACTATAAAAAAAGTAAGCATTGCCAACTTACATTTCACCATATAATAATTTATTTACTTTGTAGATTAAAAAAAAAAGAAACAGAAAAAAACGTATATAAAGATTAGCTTATCTACTACTAAACCACAAATGGAGATCATTTTTCCTCTCACCAAGCTTATCACATGTCACAACATAATCTTTATATATTATGACATAAATAGCCTAAAAATTTACACCTATTAAGGTCGAACAAAAAGCCATCCAACATGACTTTACAACGTGCCTCTAGAGTGAAGCGCGGCCAAAGAAGCATAGGCTCCATCCTTAATACCAATCAAAGTGTCATGTTTCCCTTTCTCTACAATCACTCCATTTCGCACAACCGCAATCAAATCCGCATTTTTAATGGTAGACAAACGGTGCGCGACCACCACAGTCGTGCGCTGGACCATAACGCGGTCCAGCGCATCCTGCACGATGCGCTCGGATTCCGCGTCGAGCGCACTTGTTGCCTCGTCAAGTAGGACGATTTTGGGGTCCTTCACTATGGCGCGTGCAATTGCCACACGTTGCTTCTGCCCGCCTGACAGCTGGACCCCACGTTCTCCCACTAATGTGTCGTATCCCTAAAAAGAATTGAAATGTAAGGCAATCCTTCACTGATTTCTCCCAAAAAAAAAAGTAAAATAATAGGGCATACCTTTTCTAGACTGCTAATGAAGTTGTGAGCATTTGCGAGCTCAGCAGCAGATATGATTTCCGACTCGGTTGCATTTCCCTCTTTTCCATAAGCAATGTTATCCCGAATTGTACCGCTGAACAGAGCTGGTTCTTGGCTAACCAAACCCATTTGTCGTCTCAGCCACCTCACTTGAAATTTTTGTATCTCGACTCCATCTAGCAATACATGTCCCAAGTCGGGGTCGTAAAATCTTTGCAATAGGGCAATGGCCGTTGATTTTCCACTTCCACTCTCTCCAACTAGTGCAACCGTCTGATAACCAAATATTAACATAGTTAGCGATTGATATAAATATGCAAGTTTAGTGTGTTTTGTGGATTATAAACCTGTCCTGCGTTGATAGACAAGCAGAGGTCACGGAAGATTTGAATGTCAGGGCGAGTAGGATATCTGAAACTGACATGCTGGAACTCTATGTCACCTCTCACTGTCTCTACAATAAGGCCAGCATCCTCGCTCGGGTCGATCCTTGATTTTCTATCAATTATAGCAAACACAGAAGCTGCGGCCGTTTTAGCCTTGCTCGAGTCTAACGTGAGAGAACTTGATTGTGACACTCCAATTGCTGCCATTGCCAATGCAAGAAACACCTACGCAAAACAATAAAACATAATTCAAAGTAAAAAAATAAGGAAAATGAGAGAAATCTTAACACGAAGAAAAGTATACATACCCGAAAAACTTTGGGGAAAGTGGTCTTGCCCTCTTCAACAAGGCGGGCCCCAGCATAGAAGCTGGTTCCATAGACACAAAACAGCAAGAAGAAAGAAACACCGAAACCGATACCGCTTATTATCCCCTGTCTGATCCCAGTTTTCATCGGCCCTTCACACTTCTTCTTGTACAGTTGCATCACCTTTTCCTCTGCAGTAAATGAGACGACTGTTCTTATGCTGCTCACTGCATCATTTGCCACCTGACTCGCCTCCTCATACATCATCTGACATATAACATAAAATAAATATATGTTCACGCAACACATATTTCAACAATAGACATGTCACACCTTGGAACTGAATTAAGAACAGGGGATATATACCTTGGAATCAGCACTAAATCCAGCCATAAACTTCATCTGAATGAAACCATTAATCCCAATGAGGGGAATGAGCGCTAATATAATGAGTGACAACTCCCAATTAGAAACGAAAGCAATCACCAATCCTGCAACCAGAGTCGCCGTATTTTGAACCATCAATGAAAGAGCGTCTCCAACAAGTCCTCTAACCTTGGCCGCATCAGCCGACAATCTCGCACCAATCGCCCCACTTGAATTATCAGGCTCGTCAAACCACCTAATCTCCATATTAACTGCCTTCTCAAACGTCATTAACCTAATCCTCTTTATCAAACTTGACCCGGCCACAGCAAAGAAGTACGAACTAACCGGCTGAGCGCAAAATGAAACGGCGCCAAACACAAGAAACATGCACGACCAGAAGTTTGACTGGGTTTTCAACTTATGTGGTGGTTGGTAAAACGCGTTTATGACATTGGATAACAATATAGAGAATATAGGGAAGATAATTCCTGCGATTATAGAGGAGATGGAGCCGAGTATGAGAAAAGGGACTTCGGGTTTGTTTAAAGCGGCAAGGCGAGAAATGGATACGTCCTGTGGGAATTGATCATCGTTGGACGTGCTTTCTTGGAGATCAATTCCGACGGGAAGAGCGAAGGGAACAGAGAAGGAATGGTGGCTGCTGTTTTCGCGAGACGAAGGGCGATTTGGCGAAGGGTGAATGGATGGGATTTGCTGTTTGCTGCTCCGCCGACTGTGTGCCTTGCCACCACGGTCTGATTTGCTTGTTTCCTGTAGGCGGATCAGTTGGCTGTATGCTCCTTCTGGGTCTTTAAGCAGCTCCAAATGTGGACCTGAATACATGGATAGTAAAACAAAATTAGATTTTAGCCGATATGTGGGGACAAATGAAGTCATGATCAATTGACCCGCAATCATTCAATTAAATGTCAATTAAGCCTAAAGTTTTATGGGTACCTTTCTCGATAATAGAGCCACGGTGTATGACGGCAATAGTATCAGCGTTTCGGACGGTGCTGAGTCGATGAGCGACTATGACCGTTGTTCGGTTGGTCATCACTCGATCAAGTGCCTCTTGAACTATCCTTTCTGATTCAGCATCCAAAGCGCTCGTTGCTTCATCTAAAAGAAGTATTCTTGGATCTTTCAAAATTGCTCTGGCTATCGCTATTCTCTGCTTTTGTCCTCCAGATAATTGCGTGCCGTTCGCACCCACTGACGTATCAAATCCCTGCATTCGAAAAGTAATATTAATGATCATGCAAACTGCATTCATTTGGAGGTAATAATCACGTGTTTTGTTAATTACCTTTGGCATTTTGTCGATGAACTTAGCGGCATTAGCAAGCTCAGCCGCGGCCCTAATCTCCTGCCCAGTCGCATTATCCTTTCCATATGCAATATTATCGCCTATACTACCAGCAAATAAAACCGGCTCTTGGCTAACCAACCCAATCTTCCCTCTAATCCACCTCAATTGAAACTCCTTCAAATCCACGCCGTCAATCAACACCTCTCCCATTCGGGGGTCGTAAAACCGCTCGATCAAACTTATCACCGTTGATTTACCGCTCCCACTTTCTCCAACCAACGCGATGGTCGTGCCGCTCGAAACGGAGAGGGAGAACCCATTGAAAATCTGCTCGTGGGGTCTCGTGGGGTATGAAAAGTGCACGTCGCGGAATTCGATATCCCCTTTAATGTCGTCAAACTTTTTTCCGCTCGTGTTGGATGAGTCTATGTTTGGCTCTCGGTTTATTGTTTCGAACATTTTATAGGCTGCTGCTTGACCGGCCGCAAATGACTTGACGCATGGTGATCCCTGCCCTAATGCTCTGCATAAATAAAAATAATACTAACTATGATATCTTATCGAAAATTTCTTCTTGCAAATTAAATGCAAGAAAAGCTTTGATTAAAAAGAAAATTGTAAGAAGAGACACTTACAGAGAACCAGTAAGAACGGCAAAAATGACATTCATGACTTTAGCGCCAGTATAACCTCTCTCAAGAATGAGCTTGGCCCCATACCAAATGCCCAACGAGTACCCGCAAAACATGAGAAGCATGACTGTGCCCATCCCCAGCCCGGCCGCCAGACCCTCTTTCACCCCCGTTTTGTATGCTTTTTTCAACGACTTGTCGTACTTTTCAACTGCTTGCTTCTCCCCTGTGAATGATGCTACCTGACCATCAAGCAAAATATGTTTGTATGTTTACAGGAAAAGATATATGTTCGTATAAAAAGTTAAAAACTAAAAAGTGTATGTATAATAACATATGAATTTTTCAGATTTACTCAAAGATAACATATGAATTTTTTTTTATTTAACAAGATATCTTCAAAATATGTCACAATTGTTTGTTGTGAAAGTGGTATGTATTCATTTTTGGCTCCTTGTTGTTCACGGTTTGCTTGGAGAGATGCTCTTTTGTTTTGGAGTTTCTTCATTTTTGGCTCTTTGTTACTTTGTTTGGGTTACATGATTACATCACAATTTGTAACACATGAATTTTATGACACTTCTTATTTAGTTTTTGAAAATACACGTTTTTAGTTAGTTATTTTTTGTTAGACAAATTAAGAAATAAAAGGAATAATTGAACAATTTTGGCAGTATAAATAAAAGTTGAGCACTTTCAATAAACATTGGAAAAAGATAGGGGTCAAATTATACTTTTCCATGCAATGATTGACAAAGACAAATTAGTTGGAAAAATGTCCATTCATCAAAGACAAATTATAGTTTTCCTTTGTCAAAAGCCAATAATGGGCCCTTGGGTTCAGTAATATGCACAGACAAAACAAATTAGGCCCCTAAAACAAGGTTACTTTATTAAAAAAAATATACAAAAGGAGATATACAAATATACAGAAATACTCACGGTTCTAATAGAACTGATAGTTTGCTCTACAACAACCGACGCTTCAGCATAAGCAGCTTGTCCAAGAGACGCCATTTTTGCGACGATTGTAGACATGACGGCACCCGCTATAACAAGTGGTGGAATTGTAGACAGCATAACTAACGTCAGTAACCACCCTTGAACAAATGCTACTATAAATCCTCCGAAAAATGTCGTTACAAGTTGTATAAACTTGCCTACCTACATAATTCACACAAAACACGATTAATTAAATAAATTGATCGCAAAATTCTTGCACAAAAATATTAAGGGAAAAAGAAATCATTGATTAATTTTACTTTTTCGCCCATTGCATCTTGAATTAAGACGGTATCGCCAGACATGCGGCCGACTACTTCTCCTGTATTGGTGTACTTGTCGAAAAATGCGATTTCTTGTCTGAGTATCGTTTTCAAGTATAGAGTCCTTATTCTCGCTGCTTGTCTCTCTCCAGTTGCCATCCAACATGTCACCTCTGTTTTTAAATCAAATCAAATATCGTAGAAATTAAAGAGATTTCAAATCAAAAATTTGATTGTGTTGAAATTGACCAAGGTCAGTTTCAAAAATATTGCCCATGGAATTTTATTTTGACTTACGAAAGAAAGACGCAACGGCTGATCCAACACCTAGATATATGAACTCTAATGCCACCTAAATTTAAAAACAATTATTACTTGCGGAATTTCAATTGATGGTTTTAATAGGTAAAATATGCCAACTTTTTGTCAAAAATTACATGTTGAACATAATTATCTCAAGAAACTAACATGCAACATGTTTTTGTTCGGAAATTGATTAAATTCACCTTGGAAACTCTTGCAACAACGTCTTTTTGACTCATAGCGCCTCCAAAAGCATCGATCAAATTACCAAATAAAATTGTCATGAAAGGTAAAGCAGCCCCATTTGCCACCGAACCGACTGTACCAAGCACCATCAGTACCACATCTTTCGAATCGGCAAATGCAAACAACTTGTGAAACGGAACCGTGTAATCAGAAACGTCATCTTGTTGCTTTACTGCTTGTTGTGAATCCAACTCCAGCGCGCAATTTGGTTTCATCATTGGCGACGGCAGCTCTGAGTGACTAATAGATGAGTTGTTGTTTGAGGAGACAATGTCCCTGTTTCAGTTTCTTCTCTATTTCATTCTAGCTAGTACAATTGTTTGGAACCACGCATGCTGATTATCTGAAATTAAGCGAGAAAATTATGAGAGATTTTGAATATAAAGAAGAAAGTATTAGTCTAGTCTTACTTCAGATAAAGAACAAGTCTTTTTCAGAGAGAGAGAGAGAGAGACTACAGCTAGACTAACTAAAAAGCAATGAATGAGGATCAAACCGGCGTTTTCTGTACAGTTGGAATCCACCAAAAGGAGAGAGAAAAAGTTTTAAATGTGACTGCTAAATCGAAAAAAAGGAATAAAACAACCCACTACTGCTAAGAATCATGGACAAGAGAAAAGGGCCAAGAGAAGAGGAATTTGCCTCATAAAAGAGAGAGAGACGGTACAAATCAGCCACCATTAACAGAAAGAAGAAGGTTAGGTGCCTCAACTCACTCACCAATTGAGAAGGCAAGAGGAAAGTGTACTGAGATCCAGAAAAGGTGGTATTTATAAGTGATAACTTTTTTCTTTCTTTCTCTTGTAATTGATTCTAATTTCTTTTTTACAAATGAGAAAGGAAAAGGATAAAGAAAAGAAGAAATGCGGAATTAATTGAATACATGGTATCTTGTGGAGTTAAGTAGCAAGGTGAATGTTTCATGCTTTGCTTACGAAATCTGATAAAAGCAGAGGTACATGATTGATATGAACTGCACCCTGTCGGATAGTATTGGTAGGATTTTGTGTGGTTATTTTTCCATGTGTCTACATATCTAATGTTAGTTATATATCACAATCAGATGTGTATCGTGCCAACATATCTAATTTTGGTTATATCTCAAATCAGAAATATTACATGAATATTCAATCAGATAAATAAAAAAATACATCATTTTAGTTTGTAGATCCAATTCTATACTATAGATTTTATATTTTTTTTATATTTTTATCATCATATGATGTACCTTTATGTTGTTAATTTTTATTCATATTTTGATGACATATGATATATTGTTTTCGTTTAAATAGTTGGAAATATTGTTGATTCTATACATATTTATAGCCTTGATATATTTAGTATTTTGTATATACTAATCTGAAAATAACAATAAGATGGTAAATTTACATTAAAATTATGCGAATGATGAGAGTAGGAATCCTTGAGTGGCAACTTAATATATGGTTTTTCCTTTATTTTTATTGTTTGAGGGATTTTTATATGTTGGCCGACTGCTAATTGGACGGCTATTATTATGTCCTGACTTCTAAATCTGACGGCTCAAATATCACAAGAAATTACTCTAGGCCTTAAGATTTTCCGTTTCAGTATGCTACTAAAATAGTATGAAAGGATAAAGTAGTAATTGTATTTTTTAAGAAAGCTGGTCATTATTTTTTTCCTTTCATTCTCCTTCAGAAGTTTTCATATGTTGAAATGAATCAATGAAAGCTATTTTTCCTAAATTTATGTTGAATAAAATATTTTAACAGACACATATTTTTTCCTTTCATATTCCTCCAGGAGTTTCATTCAACGTTGAATAAATCAATGAAAGCTATTTTTCCTAAATTTATGTTGAATATATTGTGTTTATTTGAATAAAATATTTTAACGACACGTATTTTTTTAGTATTAATATAGATTTTAAAGTCATAATATATATTTTAGTTCAAATGTATTATTTTGAATCTCGATATAGATTTTGAAGTGCTAATATATAATTTTTTATTCCAATTCCCAATTTTTGTGTTAATATATTATTTTGTGTGAATATACTAATTTCAATGTGAATATATCATTTTCACCATTAATAAATTATTTTTTATTTCAATGTATATCATCTTTAATGTTTAATATTTTTTTTGTACAAACATGATATTGGTGTCAACATATACCATTTAACTATCAATACAATTGTACATTTTTTACTTAAATGGAGAAATGTAATGGAGAAGTGAGAAAATAATATATAAATAAGGAAATAAGGAAATGAATGGGTGAGTAATTAATGGTGCAATTAATTACTAAATACCCAAAATACCCCTGTCAATTTAAATGGATGAGATTTAATCTTATCATAAATTATAAAAAAAAATGGTCGGGTACTATAGAAGGACTCTTTTTTGAGATATTGATATAGTTAAATATGTTACAAAGATTACATAAGTGACATAACTAATCAAATAGCTCATCCGAGTCATTAAGGACCAATTAAATACTAGATTATACATTATAGTGCTCAAAAGAAATCTGATAATGCAACAATTATGCACGCATATACGAAAGTGGACCAAAGGATAAGGGAGAGTAGGGTTTTAGTGGAGGGATTTGGCATAATGGCATTCTTCCTACTTTAATTGACTTATTTTAATGAAGGCTTGCATGTGAAGCATACCTAGCTATAACATTCGAATGAATGTAAGGCATTCTTTCTCATTATATTAATTACTTGTCAGTACTTTATTATAATGTATACAAATGGGACAATGGTATATGTAATAAGAACAATTTAGGACAAATATTGTATTGTTTATATTATATTCGAATATATGATTTATCATAGCATGAACAAGGCGTGTCCCATTTGCAAATGGCTCATAGCCCAATTGATTAAGCATAATGCTCATGGAGTGGGAGCTAATGGGTTCCAATATTATTTGCAACAAAACATGGAGCATTGCTACCTTCAAAAACAAAAAGAAGATGGCCGTTTCCCGTCTGTTTTATGTCATGATTAGTAATTAGTATAGTAAAAAAGTTATTGGATCTCTCTTTAATTAAACCCAAAGACAAAATCACATCTCAATCCTCAATCACTTAAATACGATATTTATCATTTCAATATTATATTTGGTACATCCCCTAGTGGTCCACTGTTTGGTGAGATTATGAAAGCCCCATTATATCTCAAATGGGCTTGGTCCAAAAATCTTAGTTGAACTTTTATCCACATGCTCATGGTCAAAATTGATGTATACAGTTATTTTTTAGTATCTACGATGCGGATATATTTCACTAGTGTGTAATTCCAATGAATATTAAAAGCAGAGGCGGAGGGGAGCTATGTAAGAACTCGGAGGGCCATGCAACTTTAGGGTTTTTGGCAGATTGATATATATTATTAGAATTACAATACATTTAATACGATAAATTTTTCTAAATATATGTATTTGTATATATTTGATCGTTTTTAGTATCTACGATGCGGATATATTTCACTAGTGTGTAATTCCAATGAATATTAAAAGCAGAGGCGGAGAGGAGCTATGTAAGAACTCGGAGGGCCATGCAACTTTAGGGTTTTTGGCAGATTGATATATATTATTAGAATTACAATACATTTAATACGATAAATTTTTCTAAATATATGTATTTGTATATATTTGATCGTCTCAAGTCTCAACATTTGTGCATAGTCAATTTTAAGCTATGCCACTGATTAAAGGTATGGGTTATGATACTTCACTTTAAACACATAAATAACAATCATTTTTAACTATTTTAAAATAGGGAAAGCGAAAAACACGACAGGGATATTGTAGCGAATGTTTCATTTATATATTGTTTCTTCTGCATTTCTATATGTTTTTTGTTTTTTATATATTGTTTTCGTTTTTCATGTATATACTGATTTACGGCCTCTAAAAAATAGATTTTATATATTGTTTGTGTTTTCTATATATTATTTTTGTTTTTTCACGTATATACTGATTTTAAAAAAATAGATTTTATATATTGTTTGTTTTCAGTTTATATAGTTTTTATCAGTTTTATATACTGTCGCTGCATGGTCGCTACAATATCAGCTCCTTTTATATAGTTTTTATCAGTTTTATATACTGTCGCTGCATGGTCGCTACAATATCAGCTCCTTTTAAAATAATAATAATTCAACCTCTAACAAGAACTTTTCAACATAATTAAAACAACCACTAAAGATGTAACAACTGACATTTGATCTATTCCAAATTAACCATATCAAAATACCATTTCATCCAAAGATTAAAGTGATCATTTCAAATATATTGATAGAATTAGAAAAAAAAATTATCAATTGGAGTGGAGTATTTTGGTTTGTTTCTTTTAAAAATATTTATCATTTGAGTTCTTCAAAAGCAAAATAATATCAACATAAAATATAATATATATATATATATAATATAAATAAATTGGTATAAAATAATATATTTTAATAATGTTTTCCACTCCATCTTTAATAATCTTTAAAGATGTTTTTAGTTAGAAGCTGGAATAATCTAAGCTAGGCCCAATTTTTTTCTTTTTGAAATACCATAAGAGAAGTGTCTATCAAAATTTTAGTTTATAAAAGGTCCAAAGAGGAAAGGAATAGCTTGGATTTTTTTTTTTTTGGTCAAAACTTGTTAGCTTAAATAGTAAAATAACTCATTAATTTTAGAAAAAAAAATCTAAATTAGTCACTGACAAATAAATGTAACTCAATATTTAAAATATAATAACCTAATGAACATTAGTTGTCTGGAAAAAAAAAAGAGTCGGCAACTGTGCATTTTTAGCGAACTTAAAAAGTTAGAAGCTACACGGTCAAAAAGGTGAATTACTAGCTTTCTTTAAAAAAAAAAGAGGATAAGCATAATTGCTAGCTAGCTATGACTCTATTTGCCTAACACAATTAAATTCAGGCTGTTTACTTTTAAATTTCAATCAACTTTTAGCCCACAAACCATAATAATGTACTAAAGAAAACGAGTGTTTTTTTTAATGCATGGCTCGAGAAAGTAAAGGTGATGATGTCAAAAGAAAAAATAATATATTGTGCAATTTTTCTTTTTGAGATTGTATATATTTCTAGAGTATGTTAGCTTGCATCTAATTATATCAGACGGAATCAAAAGACTAATTACGGATCATTAAAACAAAGGTGGCCAAATCTCATTATAATTGGAAGAATATGAGACGTGTGAACAAAACTCATGCAGTTGTATCGTTTCATGTAATATTTTGTCGACTCGACGTACGCAAGTCAATGGTCAGTGTCCATCATTGACATATCTATGAATCAAGAATGATATATACAGAATCTGGTAGGTTAGCAATTATCCACACACCACAGTTTGGTTTGGGGCTCCATCTAGGTGATTTTGACTTCACACCAACCCTCTCTTATAGTTGCCTTTATGGTAGAATGATTTGATGGGGGGTTTGATTTTTCCACAAATTAGAATCTAGTGTTACATTTATATTCAGCAGTTTAATGCTATTATGGTTGAGTTATTTGATGGGGGTTTGATTTTTCTAAAAATTAACTCCAACCTCTTAGTTTCACATCTTTTAAGCCTTTTTCATTTAATCGCATTATTATTTTTATTTTGACTGTTTGATAAAAAATTCTGTTAAATCTTAATAATTCATTTTCTCAAATTTATTGATGTGTAGTTATTAAAACATAGCATATGATTAGTTGAATTTGTGTTTTGTATTTCATCTCCGATTTAGTGAGAACCGTTAAATTTGTTTCTGATCGTCAGATTCTAATCAGATGATTTCAATAAATTATGGTCTAAAGTTATGTTTAAATATTAATACAAATAGAATATGAAGAGTTCACTAATTAAATATAAATAATTTTTTTTTCTTCTTTAAAAAATAATAATTCTTAATTAAATATTTTATTTTTCATGTTAAAATTGCCAAATATAAATTTGTTAGAATTTTCTCTTTATTTTAAATTCCATATTGTTATGCTTCTAATTTAATTTTTTTCTTACTAAAATATATGAATATAGATTATATAAGATAACATGTAAAAAAATGATATACTCATTAACTCCTCCCTTATTTTTCACCTCTCTTTGAGCATTCTCAATGATCCTATCATCAATTTTCTCTCGGCCGTCAGATCAAAAAAATTCTCAAATCTTAGCTTTTCATTTAAATCATTACCATAGTATAAATGATCAGTTAAATTAATGTCTGGTGTTATATTTTCAATTAGAGTGAGAACTATCATATCAAAAAAATTCATAGTATTAAGAACTTTATAATATTATTTAATGTATTATGGGTTTCCAAAAAAAGTTTGTGATCAATTTATATAATTCATATCATTTTAACAACTATAAAAAAATAAAAATAAGAAAATAGTACCGACAACTTTTTGAAGAAAATGAGACATTTTATATTTCCCTATGTATAGTATATATATTTTTCCCATATATATAATATCCTATTTACTTTTTAAATCATGTTAAATATAATTATTATTTTTATCTTTTAAGTTAATCATCTATTATTAAATTATATGTAGTTTCAAATAAAATCTATGAAATAAATTATCTTGTATTTTTTTTATCTTCTTCATTTAAATCATGATTAATAATTAATTTTTCTAATTTAATATGTCAAGGGATAAGGCCAAAAGGGTATAAGAAACCAAAGAGAATGACAAAAGAGATGTCCTTTTAATCTTAAATTTTTAATGCAAACATAAATTCAGACTATAAATAAATTATCCAAATTATTTAGTGGGCTACTATTTTTTATTTTTATATGAATTTATCATTTATGTTATTTTATTTCTCATATGTAAATTTATTTATACAGAGTTATTCGTCCTTACAAAATTAGATGTGTTATAGAAAATATTTTTAAATGAATAATAAATAGATAAAATATTTTATGATTTAATTCAAAATAATTTTAAACTTAGCCAACTTATTTAATATAATTATTATGTATTATTTATGTATTAAGTATTTATTTCAAATTTTTATTTTGAATTTTCATAATTATAATTTATACATTATAGATTGAAATAAATAATAAAATTGAAATAATCGCAGCGAAGAAAAAAAAATAAATTTTTTGAATTTTTAATACGGTGTCTCATACGTCCCCACGTATTTTTCAAAAAAAAAATCCCGACAAGCCGGGATCGAACTTGAAATATCTTTTTTACTCGAATTTTTTGTGTGGCCAACTGCGTTAGCAGTCTTTTATGAAGTACCAACATTATTCTAGTTATAATTAAGAGTTACATTTACATTTGGATTTAGCTCCGACACATGGAAAAATCACGTCCTAGTTTGTCTATAATAATCATTTCAACCGTGACGATTCTTTTCAGGGTTTCATTTTCGATTGGTAAGTAAAGGGTCTTAATTAGGTGAGCTTTCAATTCGTTGCATTGAAAAAGTGTTGACACAAAGGTCATTTTCTTCATAACCAATTGATTTATCTCTTTCCGTTCCGTTCCGTATTGTTATTGTTTCCATGTAAGGCGGACGCATAACTTCTCCCTCACGCAAGGCACTTAATCATTTAAGGATGTTACATGCTATATAGCTTGAAATTATTTTAATTACATGAACGAAAAGTTTAATCTTTTATTTAAACATATAATATAGTCACTGATAAAACAAGGTCTACAGTCCACATCTCTGAGATTCACTTACCCCTTGCATTCATCAGATTGAATAATTAAGCTGAGCAACATACGAGTAGAGCACATGCAATACTCATTTCGTACTATTTTAGTATATGATTATGTATTAAGCTTAAGCTACTTCATATGGAGAGTGGGCTTGACATATATATAAGGAGCCCACTTCATCATAATATGGCTCCTCCTGAAGTGGAAGGCCCACTATCATTACATATATACAGAAAAATAAGTGCTAATACGTTTTTGCTGAACTATATCCTGGTCCAATCCCTTCAATTTCTACCAAGGCCCAGCATATTGAGCCCCTATTTCAAGTGACAATATGGATTCGTATGTTAACATCCATGTATCAGACTAAATTCCTACTTTAATTTATAACCAGGCCTAGTAAATAAACAAAAACCAACGTTTTATTACCACATTACCAAACGAATTGTCTTACATGTTACAAACTTAATTAACTAAATCACAAACACTATCACACACACACAGGCTTCATCTTTCAAGCCCTTCATGGCAAGGCAAACAACAAAGCAACTCACTCCCCATCCATCCATAAACCACACACATTCTTCCCCAAAACAATTAAAAAAGCTGAACAAACATTTAAACATGACGCAACATAACTTTTCAACTTACGACGATTAATTATACTTTCATCTCTTCTTGGAAAGTCGTGAGATGTTCCTTCTCCACACATTGAGTCATGATCCGCACACCCTTCTTCGGCGCCGGCGGGGCCCCTATGATAGCCACCGCCATAAATTGATAGTACGCAAATGGTATGACGTGTACTGGCGGGCCCCAACCATAATCAACCTCCAAAAATCCCAACCGAGTCCAATCAGACACAAATAAGGAATTATATGTGAAAGTCAACTCGTATGGATCCTCCTTGAAATCCCCAACCGCCCATTTCGCAAAATGAACAGGCAATTTTGCTTTTGCATTACGTATTATTTTGACCACATCAACCAGCTCGGCTGATTGAACCTCTTGACTCGTGCTAGTGACGGTCACAGGGTAAAAGCAGTTACCATAGAATCCGCCTTCGGTTGGTAAGACTTGGTGGAGTAAATGACGTGTGTTGGCAAAGAAACAGACATGAACCAAGTCTTGCGGACTGAGTTGAATGGCGCGAACACGAGCTTGCCAGACTTTAGCGATTGATGCATCAAATGTGGAGCAACGTTGGCCAGTCGACTCAAAGTATTTAGCCTTTATCTTCATTATTTCATTTAGCGAGAAGTCTGTCGTGTGGTATTGGAGGCTGAACGAGGGAAACTCCGGTGGGGAACCAGGTGGCAATTTCGGTGGGTTCGGTATCAAATCACGGGACCAGATTGGCTCTACGTTCGGCTCTTTCAAACCCCTTGCAATTTCGCCGATTGCATTCATGACTTGGCCAGCTCCCAAACCATCGGCTATCGTGTGAACTGAGATGAGCCCTACAACGAACCCACCGCACATGAATTCCGTGACCTGAATGGCAGGTTTTATGTTCAATTATTTGATAATAGTTCTCATAAAAAATTGACCTCTTTCAGAGAAACAATTAAAATTTTGCTATATAAAAAGAGCAAAATTTAAAGATGTAATTCAAGGGAAAAAGATAAACATGATGATTGATGATATCTTTTTGAGGAGTAAAAAATATGATGATATCAAATTTGAAGAAATTATTAGTTTCCCATCCATTCTCGTCTCCTTCAGCTGAAAAAGAAACATTGATTTATGTTTGACAAGCTGGCTAAATGCGCATGATATAAGAATGGGACACCCCACCATCTTAAAGTAAACACTACGCCTCCATATATTCATCGTATATTCTCATGATCTGATTCATCCATTCAACCAACCAGCCATAATTTATACAATTACCAAATCTATTTTTTATCTTACATTTTTCACGTTAGTTGTAAGGATAACTGCAAGGGGCCCAATAACAAGTTAATACTTGTAGTTGATATGATGACTTGGGACAGATATATCAGACCACTAAGGCATGCTAAGGCTGAAAGTAAAAATCGGTTATAATCAGATTTTTGAAATCTTACCGATGTGATGCGCAACCAAAGATGTGCATTATATTCTTATTTATGTAAGTAATATTACCTTAAAATTTCCCCCTTGTCGTAACAGAAATAAACTGCTGTAATACTTTGACAGTTTGACACCCTTCTTTGGCATGACAAATAAATGAGCGTAACTCTAGTAGTACAATCCAAATTGTCAATAATAGTCTTAGTGGCGGGTGGAACTTGACCGGAAATAATGGAGGGGCCAAAAAAATTCCAATGTCTTCGAATATTTGTATATAAAATTTGCGGAGGGAAGGGAGTAATACATTGAGTTTTATTATGACGTAATAATATAATGTACTAAAATCTATAGATATATAGTGAATTTAAAAAAAAATTGGAGAGGTTATAGCCCCTTCTAATCTCTATCAAGTTTTGTCACTAGATAGTCTTAATTTTGATACCTAAAAGCTTGAAGATATATTAGTGTGAAACAACTAATTTGTGGTGTACACTAACCATTTGGTCCATTTCATATTATGGTTAGACTTAAAACTAAATAGTTTGAAATCAGTTAATTAGCAACGGGTTACAAAAGAACTCGTTAGTATTAAAACATTTTTTTTTGTTATGCCATATTTGAGGTCTTTTTGGACGAAAGTAAATAAATCGTTTGAACCTTTTCTTTTGTTGCCTACTAATTTTATATTACTAAAACAAAAAATCTTCGATTTAAAGATTTGGTAGGTATCAAAGCTCTTTTAGTAGGAATGATAAGGCACCATCCATCAACTCAAATTTTGAGAAAGTCAAATTTCTTTTAGAAATAGATGTGTAATTTATGAGTCATCTCTATTACAAAAAAAATCTAGTAGATGACAAAATTCTTTTACATAAGTTTGCATATTTCTAAATTGACGTAAAGAGGGAAGGGAACCAAATATGTTTATTTCGTTGTGGGGATAAGATCTTTATTTACACCTCAAAGGAACAGTAGCATAGACAACATAGTTGCACCAAAGTTGACAGTGAAGGATATTTTATATTTAGAAAACAATATCTTAAAAAATATGCATTTAGAAGATTTTTTTTTTGAATTTTTAATACGGTGGCTCATACGTCCCCACATATTTTTCAGAAAAAACCCCGGCAAGCCGGGCTCGAACTTGGGATCTCTTCCTTACTCGAGTTTTTTGTGTGTGACTAACTGCGCTAGCAGTCTTTTACGCATTTAGAAGATATTATATATCTAAAACCCTAAGCATTACTTTGCCCCCAATCCTTCCACATTTCTATAATTCATATCTTTTAGCTTCATTTTAGGTATGTTGCATAAGGTCAATAGGTTACAATCCTGATCTCAAAACTACATCATCGAGTCGAACAGGGCCTTAGCAACCAAAGGAAGGTGGTGAGATCAAATGAGTTATTCCCTAATATAAATGAATGACTCAATTCTTTCATCTCTAATTCAATATCATGGAGTGACAACTATATTGAAGGGACGGTGATGGTGTTTTTAGGCTCATGGTGTATATCATGTCTTTTTAGTGTATATCAGATCTCTTGTCATGTTGTACATACAAAAATTAGGCAACTTATATGAAATTATGCCGTGCCATTTCAATAGCATTTGTGCAACTATAAGAACCTGACCTTTTAACTTTCATGTAGCCATAATATAAAATTACCTAAACATTTCCAATGCATGCATGAAACTTTCATTTCAACTATCACCACCTTTTATAATTGTATTTGCATCCCCAATACATTAGTTATCACATACTATGTAACTTCTTATCAAAACAAGAACAACAGTTGCACCATACCTGCATCATCAGGGGCAATGTTAGGGGATCCGTACCAGCGTCAGGCTCCGGGAAAAGCTCATCTTGCGGTATCATAAGAGGGTGATCTAGGTATTTCACATCTTCAAGACTACAGCTCGCCTTCGCCTCGACAAACCACACACCTTCGCCAGTGCACGCGACATGCACCTCGCCAGTCTGGTGCACCGGGTCAACGAACCGACCGGCAAAAGGGTAGTACTTGACTAGAGCCTTTGACAAGGATTCCTTTATCACTCTTGCAGCATCTTGACCGTCCTTAAAAACATGGAGTGATCGCACCATGTGCCTAAGTCCGGCTACACGGTCTATCACGGACAAGTACAACATGTTAGATGGGGTGGGTTCGCTTGGCCTAACAAGGTTTTGGGTCGTTCTGGTAACAGATATACTCATGTTTGCCTTGCAGGATATATATTATATATGATCTTGATTAATAGATAGCTAGGGTTTTAATATATACGGTAAGTGAATGAAATAGGGCTCTTTTATAGAGGGATATGGAGGCAAGGCATTGGATTGTATCTCATGCATGAAAGTTTGTTGTAATAGTGTTTGGAGAATGGTCCTCTTTTAAAGGGATAAATAACTACTTGTGTAGTAGGTAATGGAAACCGATGGGTTGCTTATCTCCAAAAGGTGTAACGTTTACTTAATACTTACCATCTGTATATCTCATTTTTTTAGATGCACATTTATCCCATTATCTTTATGAACTTGTCACGTTAGTTGGAGGGATAACTGCATGGGACCCAATACCAGTAATAACACTTAAAGGCACGCCAAAGGTTTGTTTGAACAAGATATGTGTATTATGTAATTGATATAGCCGATGTGATGCACAAACTTCATTTGTGTAAAATTAATCGTAACGTTTTTGTCTATATTACTAGTTGCAACTTACAAAAGAAATATATTATGATAGTCGTGCTTTAAGCCTGAGTCTGACCTGACATGAGTTACCCTTTAAGATGACTATTTTGGTTTGTCAATTTTGCGATGGTTCACTTTTGCATATTCAGAAGGGGAAAATAAAAGTGCAATGATTACTAGTTGCATTTACAAAAGAAATATATTATGATAGTCGTGCTTTAAACCTGAGTCTGACCTGACATGAGTTACCCTTTAAGATGACTATTTTGGTTTGTCGTTTTTGCCGATGGTCCACTTTTGCATATTCAGAAGGGGAAAATAGGAGTACAAATAGCAAGTTAGCAACTGGAAACAACCGAAAAGAAAAGGAGAAAAAAGACGTGAATATACTGTATAGCTAAGTCAAAAAGGAGACGACACTAACTAAAAGTTAGTTGAACAGATGCACGTATTTTTACCACAAAATCGGCTGGAAGCATATATATCTTACACATGCATACATTGGAACCATACATGTTTCATTCTAAAAAGAAACACCAACACTTCAAATCTTATTTACAGTTTCTACACACTAGTAGCCAATCTTGACGTTAATTATATTTACTACACTAAGAAATTATCTTTGTCCCCCACTAGCTCAAGAAGAAATAATTAGTCAGAAAAGAAGGCTATTTGAGAAAAAATGGTAAAAAAAGTTGAAGGCCACTATATATAGGAATTATCACATGTTTTGACGAATTCCCCTATATTGAATTTATCACCAAAAACCCTCGAAAATGTATCGGCAGTCAGAACGAAAGTACTTCATCAACTAAATAACATCATGAGTCATGACATTCCTCAATAACAACTCGTTGCCAATTACGTTACAAAAAAAAACTTGACTAAATTGTTGGTTTAATAATATTACAAGATAGACAAAATTATTCCAAAGGTATTTCGCCACAATTGACGATTCGGCAAGGGACACGTGGCACGTCAGATCGGGCCGTCTCTTGAGACTCGAGCGTTTTGACAACGTCCATTCCTTCCAACACTTGTCCAAACACCACGTGTCGCCCGTCCAACCATCCTGTCTGCACATTTCAATTAATAATAATTTGGTAAAATTAATAAAACTAGCATGTCTATATTTAATTGGTTCTTAATTAATTAAACATCTCAAATATTAACTAATTACCTTGACTGTGCAAATGAAAAACTGGCTGCCATTTGTGTCTGGGCCAGCATTTGCCATGCTAAGTACTCCTGGCCCAACATGCTTCACTGTAAAGTGTAAACAAAACAATAGTCGAGTTGAGTCAACTGATAATCATATTTATGTGTCATAACTTGTCAACGTTTTTGAACGAAAATTATTTAATTTTCTAAAATTACAGAGCTTATATAGATTACTTACGGGCGAAACTTTCGTCATCAAAGCACTCACCATATATGCTCCTTCCTCCAGTTCCCTATATCAAAACCAACAAAATTTTCAAATCTTAAATGTAATATTATTATTTTCTTAAACTATGCAAATTGTGTCTAAATAAAACGCCATCAAAGAAAAAACAAAAAACAGAACAGACATTTCCGTTTTGAAAATCGCCGCCCTGAATCATGAAATCCTTGATGATACGATGAAATGAAGACCCCTTATATCCAAATCCTTTCTCTCCTGCATGCAAAATTAAACAAAAAGAAATTTAATTTAATTTAATTCAATAAAAGAGATAATAAGCTGAAAAGGAAATGTTAATAAATAGAAATTAACTACCAGTGCATAATACACGGAAATTCTCAACGGTTTTTGGGACGACCTCACCAAAAAGGCCAATTACGATTCTGCCCTCATTTTTCCCCCCAATTTCCACATCAAAGTAACATTTTGCCGTTACCTTTGCTTGCAAATTTAAATCCTACAAATATAATAAGAAACCATTTCACAATAAAGTCGGAAGAAAATTAAGGAAATAAACCAAACTAGACTTGAATAATCTCGATTTTCCATTATTAGTGGAGCATTTAAGACTGAAAATCATACTTTGCTCCCTCCCATTTTGGCTCAAATCAGCCTCTATTCACCTAATTTAGCTCCAATTTACCCTCTCATTGTTCAATTGAGTATAAAACGTAATGCAATCATAAAAACGAATAGAAAAATGAACAAATTGATTACTTGTGTGGAGTTAGAAGCAGCTGAACAGAATGTGACGAATTGGTGTTTTTTCTTCACAACTGTCGCCAAATTGAAACTATTTTTGACGGAACGCCGACAAATGGGAGGAAGAAAACTCGTAACCTGATTCGTAATGCTGCTCAACTGCACAACCATTCAAGAATAATAAGTAAACCAGTTCAAATTCAATACTCTTTCACTATACAAACAAACAAAGAAACAACTTTCATTGTATTTCCTTTTACGACTTACCGGCGGCCGGGATACGGCGGAGAGATTGAACGCAGTCGTCGACATGGCCGGCCGATTGATAGATAGATAAGTCGTACAGTGGACAGGCAAGGAAGGACTGAAACTGAAAGAGGAAGAGGAAGAGACAGAGAAAGAAAGATAATGCAAAAACGTTATATGTGAAAATTGCAATATAACCTTTCTGGGCCAGTTCTTTAAGAGCTCGAATTGAGCTTGGCCCAAATATTTAAAATCGTTTGCTTCAAATTATTTCACCCAAATAAGACCAATAGATCTATGAAATATCCAAAACTATTCTAATATTCTTTTTTGGGTGTACGTTTTTTTTTTCTTTAATTCAAAACTTTATTTTGACCCAAAATAAGCCCAATAAATCTACAAAATATCTGAAATTATTGTAATATTCTTTTTTGGGTGTGTGTTTTTTTGGAAGTGTTTAATTCGAAGGAATAAATTTATTTGTTGGTCACAAAGAAATTTGCGTCTGCAGTATGGCAACAATTTTCAGTAAAAAATACTAAACTATTGAGGCTAATATTGCATGAAGGGGATGGTTGAATTGGCATGAAGAGAGTCACATGACATTAGCATGAAAATTTCATACAATTATTTGTATTATATAGACTACTAAGCATATACACAATGTTTGTAATTAATAACGAGATCAATTAGTCTGTATTCATCATTTTGAATTACATAAACATTTTCTTTCTCAGACAATGAGATATGAGATATGAGACATTGGTGGAAGCTAAACAAAAATACACAAGGTATGTGTTCTCTGTTTTCCCCAAAAAAAACACACATATCCAAGTTTCTCTAATTCTTTTTACCCTCTATTATTTCATATATCTCCTAGTCCAACTACATATTCTTTTTACCCTCTATTTTTTATATTTCCCCTAATCCAATTACAGGTTGTTTGTGGTCTAAGTCCCAAGAGAAGAACGGCTGGCAAAGGTAGGAAAGAAGTTTGTAATGCAAAAAAGTTAATATTATAATGGTCCACCAATGTATAATATAAACAATGCATTTGGGCCTTAGAATCATTATCAAACGGTAATTAAGAAAGGAAATGAAGCAGCAAATTTTGGTTAAAGTACTGTAGAAAAGATCATTTAGGATTATATATATTATATAATTTGTTGATTTCTTTTAAGTCCTCATGTGAGGTATTTTGTAAATAAATTAAGCAAGAGAAAAAAAGGTTTATGTATCTATTATTAGTATAAATATCCCATTAAAATTTTGGATTTCATAAAATTCTTAAAAATCCAATCTCATACCACTTAATGTTGATTGGATATAAAAGACTAATTTTTCATTAAACCGGTTCGCCAAAATTTCAAAGATCCATTTAAGAAACTAAATATGATTATATACGAAAATATGATTTTCTTTAGAATACAGCTTCCAAAAAGAAGTGTATCTTATCAAATACGTAATCAATAAACAAATAAATACATAGAGTGCGGAACACATTCACGCATTAAACTATACAGCGTACATGCATAAACGTCAAAGCGACAACTACATTAAATGAGAAACTAATTGTTCATTGGAATTATGGCACGTAAATTTTCTCCCTTGTTTCTCCAAATAAATATTTCTTTACTCAATTATTACAATCCACGCATGAAAATGATACATTCAATGCAGCTGTTTTATCTCGTTCAGTTCCCACTTTCCAACCTTCCCCACGTATTATTGTGTTCATATATTATAAATAAATAAAGAAAATTTGAGGAAAATTACGAGAGCGCTCGCCCGCTTCAATTTTCATTTATAAAAACGATTAAAATGCGTTGCAGAAGTTTGTAAGATACAAACTACTTTGACAAGGATAGAAATTACAACAACACAAGATGAATCTCAACTCCTGTTAATGTTAGTGTTTCTACCCACATTATTGAATCCAATACTCGGCGAGCTCCATTGCCTGTCTGGCCACCCGACTGTATAAATAATAAAATTATTGATTAGACCTATAAAATAATAACATGAAACCGATGGATCTCGACATTAATATTGGTTGGTGCACACGTTGAACGTATATGCACCTCAGAATCAGGAAAAATACAGCACGGTGGAAGTGGAAGTGTAGCAACAAAATCTTATTTTTTCTAATAGAAATTATGACGGATCTTAATAGAGACTAGAGAGATAGCCGTGTCCCAATATTTTGAAGTAATAGTAGTATATATATAATGATGATAATATATTATGTGAAAAATATAGAAATTATACATATACCGCCCCCAAATATTTTTGAAACTTTCTGAAGTAGTAACTATAACTATAACTATTAATTGCATATGATCTTGTCTCAGAAAAAAAAATATTATAATTATTAACTAGTAAACAATACATTTTTATGATATTATATTTTGTAATAGAAGAAGAACTATATATACATGGGCGACCATGCCTCTAAATTATTTTTAAAATTCTTTAAGTTTTTATATCTTATTATCCTATCAAATGCCCAAGTCAAATTTATTTGTATCACTCAGAAACAATAACTTTCTTCTTCTTTTTATTTCTATCTCCTCTCCAAAAACAAAATAAAATAGAGAAATAGTCGAGTAGTGGTTCCAAGAGGGAAGAAGAAATAAAATTTCTAATAAGATGGACTAAACATGTAATGATCCTCTCTTATTTCTCTATTCTTTTTCTTTGTTTTTCTATTTAATACTTTGGAGTTTGATACTTTATATTTTCTCTACTAGAATATGGAATCACCATGTATTTACAGTATTTTCCATGCACACTAGGTGCTTGACTATATGCTCGAGTCAGTTTTTTTTTCTCTTTTCTCATCCTATTTCTTTCTTTACTTTATTATTTGATTATTTTGGTACTTGAAATATTTTCTATACCATGATATGGCCATTTATTTCTCATGCACAATAAGTGTTCGATTAAATGCTTTAGTCATTATATTTTCCTTTTTTCTCTTTCTTTATTTCTTTACTTCATTATTTTGTTATTTTGGTGCTTGTATTAATTTTTCTACTATCATATGTCCATATATTTCTCATGCATAATAGATGTTGATTAAATGTTTGAGTTAAACAAAAAATATTATAAGAGTTTTTTTTTATTTCATTATTTGACAAATGACAATGGACATCACCCTAACTTAGACTTAGTATACTAACTTTGTAACCTATTATTTATTGTTGTAGGTTTTAAACTACTTACTAGTTATTAAATATGGTTAAAAGGGGATATAAGACTCTAAACTCTTTTTTCAAGAAAGAAGTGAATAATGAGGGGGAAAGCACAATAGCATCAAGTTGGACACTTCCAATAACCTCTCCATCTAAAACAATAATGATCCAAAATCTGAACATCCTCATACAAAAGCTCAAAGAATTGAGTTTGATTGCAAAAATTTGGCGCGGGGTCTCAGAGAACGACCCAAATTCGGGATCATCACGTTAATCAAAGAGATGATGTAAGAAGAGCTTACTTGAATTGGGGTCCATTTCATAAGTGACTCAAGAGCTATCCTTTGTCGGGCAATAATCCCTGATGCTTTCAATATTCATGGGTTAAGTTATTTTCATGGTTAGAGTACTCAGAGAAAAGTGATGCCGCGTATTGTTTTCCTTGCTTTCTTTTGGCTAGACCTATTGGACAATCAGGGGTGGATGCCTTTACTTTAACGGGTTTTCGAAATTGGAAGAAAGTTAAAAATGGCAAAAATTGGACGATCCGTAGAATTAGAGGGCAAAGATATGATGGTGCTGGTAATATGAGAGGAAAATGGAATGTGTTACAAGCTCTTTTTCTAAAATATTGCCCGCATGCTTATTATGTACATTGTTTTGCTCATCGATTACAACTAGCGCTAGTTGTGGCCTCAAAAGATGTAATTTCAAAAGCTTACTTTTATTATAAATACGGTTGTTGGTTCTTCTAAACGTCACATTGAGTTACAAAATGCAAGAGAAATTGAGTTTGCTAATTTATTAGAATATAACGAGCTTGAGATGAGTAAAGGAGGAAATCAAGTTGGCACTTTAAAAAGGGCTGGTGATACTCGTTGGAGTTCACATCACAATTCTGTATTGAGTTTGATTAATATGTTTCTCGTGACTAGCTCCGTTCTTCAAGATGCTACTATTGATAGAGATTCATCAGCATCTCTTCAAGGAGACGCAGATACTTCTTATCAGTATTTGGTATCATTTGAATTTGTTTTTATCTTGTTAATGATGCGGGATATAATGGGTAAAACGGAGAATCTTTGCCAAGCTTTGCAAAAGCGAGCCCAAGATATTATAAATGCAACACAATTAGTTTCATTCGCCAAAATCATTTTTCAAGATCTTAGAGAAAATGGTTGGCAAAACTTTCTTGCGCTCATGGTGTTGTTGTTCCGGATTTGAGTGCGGCTTACATTTACGTGGAGGGCGTGCACGTTACCAACCAAATCATTACACTATAGAGCATTAGTTTAGAGTGAAGACATTTTTTGTGACTCTTGATACACAACTTCAAGAGTTAAATAGCAAATTTAATGAGGCCACAATGGAGCTTTTAATTCTTAGCAATGCTTTAATTCCAAAGAACGGCTACAACGGTTTTAATATTGATGAAATTTGTTTAATGGTTGCGAAATATTATCCCGGAGATTTTATCAAGCAAGAAATAACTTGTTTGAGCTTTCAATTGCGTGTTTTTATTGTTAACATTCCAAAGAGTGAGAAGTTCATAATATAACAACCATGTCAGAATTATGTCAAATCCTTGCAGAGACCAATAAACGAGCGAATTATATTTTGGTAGATAAATTAATTCTTTTACTTCTAACACTTTCAGTGTCTACGGCATTCGCTGAGCGTGCATTTTCGGCAATGAAAATAGTGAAGACAAGGCTTCGTAATAAGATGGAAGATGAATATCTTGCCGATAGTTTGGTTATGTGCATTGAAAAAAAGATTACGAAAAATTTCACTTCAGAAAAGATTACTGAAGATTTCAAAAATTTAGGGGAGCAGAGCGATCGACTTTAGAGATATTAGAGTTAACTTTATTTTATTATTTTATTATTTTTGAAGCTAATGTAAAAATTAGTTAAAATATTTTGTGTAATAGTAGTGCAGTGGAAATATTATATCATGGAACCGTTTTTTTTTTTTTTGTGTCCGTAGCTTTAACTACTCCCCCCAAGATTTGACCCAAGATCCACCACTCTGTCGACGTATTAATAAAAAGAATATTACACATTAGTGGTTAACATTTGCATAGAATCACATTTCATGCATGCGTTGAATCACATAGTTAAGTTCATTTTAGATCTATATAGATGTGGATCGTTTGTTTGTTTCTATCTCGGATTTTTTTTCATAGAATCACATAATTGACTTGATATTTTTTTGAAGTTGAAGTTATGGCAGATTAGTGGTGAAAGAAATAAGTTGTGAAATAATAAAAAGGGAAGTTAGGTGTGATACACGAGGTTCAGTCTAATTAGAAGTCTCAAAGGGCTTCCTTTTTGTCTGATTAGTGATAGTCATGGCATGGGAAGCATGAAATGAAATTGTCAATTCAACTGAAATGACAGCGTAATGTAATGCGCGTCTTTAATCAGTCTTAGTCTACTAATCATAACCCGTGTACTGCTTTCATGTGTTCCTTTTCCTTCCCACAAGTCAATTTATTCTGAAATTTATTTTGACCCACAAAAGCCCAATAGATCTACGAAAAATCACATTATTCTAATATTATTCTTTGGGCAGTGTTTTTTTATTCAAAACTTTATTTTGACCCAAAATAAGCCCAATAAATCTACGAAATATCTGAAATTATTCTAATATTCTTTTTTGGGTGTATGTTTTTTTTTTTTGGAAGTGTTTAATTCAAAGGAATAAATTTATTTGTTAGTCACAAAAAATTTTGACGTTTGTATATTGCAAAAAATTTCAATAAAAAGGAATTAACTATTGAGGCTAATATTGCATGACCGGGCTGGTTTTTTTTTTTTTTTTTTTGAAGCTTCCGGAGGCGATTGCCTCACCGAGATTATATTAAATAAAAATAAAAAGTTCATACAAATAAAAGAAAATAAAAATAAAAAGAGATATTTACAACACAGACTTAAAAGAGGGAAGAGAAAACATCAGTCTAAGCCCTAACAGTATGTCTTCCAGTGTGTGGACTGTTGGGTAATTTCTGCTAGAATGGCCAAACGATGAGGCTGGTTGAATTGGCATGAAGAGTCACATGACAAGCATGAAATTTCATAAAATTATTTGTATTATATAGGCTACTAAGCATACACACAATGTTTCTAATTCATAATGAGATCAATTAGTCTGTATTTCATCATTCTGAATTACCAAATTATTTTCTCCCGATGAGACATGAGATATTGGTGGAAACTAACAAAAATACACAAGGCATATGTTTCTCAATTGTTCAAAAATTATATTTAAACATAAACACCATGTAAATTTTCAGACAATACACATTTTAGAATATTTTTTTGTATAAAGTAGTGTGTAACATAAAACTATGTCTCTTATTGACACATTTAGATCCTCATCTTTTCTTCGAGATGTGTAGTTTGGTGCATCATCCACATCTGCCATTAGAATTGTTTGCCTTAGCATTCTATGCAACTAAAACAAAACATGTACCTTACACATTACATTTTGATCCTTGATGAGCTATATTTTTTTTAGGCCAAGACCTTATGAAACAACACACTAGTAGCTGATAAAGAAATCTTGCATTCTTATCAATGATTAAATAATTATAAGATGTAATAATTAAAAAATGAATTGTTAATTCGGTACTCATTTTTTACTTTTAATGAAAGTTGATAAATTATGTTTTGGGAGTGCAGCTTCGCGAGAGAAATGCGGGAGAAGGTTCTTAATCACCTTAGTCTCCCGGTGCTAACAGTGGCTTCGGTGCTTGAAAGTTGGTTGAACAATTGAAAAACATTAGAGAAAAGGAGGAGAGACCAGTGGGACATATGGTGGATATGGACATGTTGAGGCATATGGCGTACCCGAAATGAGGTCAACTTTCGAGGAGACATAGCAGGCCCAGAAGTATGCTTCTATCAGCTAAGAAAAGAGATCGGATTCTGGTGTAGGTCGAATAAGGATGTATTTTCTAATGTAACTTGTTGACTTTTTTGGGAGGGATTTAGTGAATTGTATTAGCTGGGTTTATTTTCAAACCAGATATCCGGAAGACTTTTGTAATTCGTTGCTGTGATTAATCAATGAAAAGTTGCTAATTGGCAACCATTTTCCTTCAAAAAAAAATTATGTTCTCAATGTTGTATTTTCTGATACATAAATTTATAAGAAAAAATTTAAATATTTGTTAATTTTTTAATTAATTTTCTCAAGCAACGGGTTTATTTGGACAACATTGATTATAAAAAATGATAATTCAAATTTTAACTATATGGATGAAATACATATGTTTCGATATTGTGATTTAATTTTAAAAGAATCGGATAATTATATTATTATCATCATGTATCATCAAACTATGTATATCTAATATGTAACATGTTTCTACAAATATAAATGCATATTTTGATGATAATGCTTGTTGTCAAAAAAACTCATCTCCTATATCTATTATCAAAAGTTAAGATCCCATCAGATTTTTGGATTTCATAAAATTCTTACAAATCCAATCTCCTACCACTTAATGTTGATAATTTTTCATTAAACCCGTCCGCCAAAATTTCAAAGATCCATCCATTTACGAAATTGACTGAGATTATATATGAAATATGATTTTTTTTAGAAATATAGATTCCAAAAAGAAGTGTATCTAATCAATACGTAGTAAATAAACAAATGAATATATAGAGCGTTGAACACATTCCAGCATTATTAAACTATACAGTAATCATACATAAACGTCAGAGCGACAACTACATTAAATGAGAAACTAATTGTTCATTGGAATTTTCATTGTTTATTATGGCACGTGAATTTGCTCCCTTGTATCTCCAAATAAATATTTCTTTACCCCAAATTATAACAATCCATGCATGAAAATGATACATTCAATGCAGCTGTTTGATCTTATTTCAGTTCCCACTTCCAACCTCCCCCATGTATTATTGTGCTCATATATAAATAATAAAACTATAGATTAGACCTATAAAAAAATAATATGAAACCGATGGATCTCGACATTAATATTGGTTGGTGCACACGTTGAACGTTTATATGCACCTCAGAATCAGGAATATTCAGCAGGTGGAAGTTTAGCAACAAAATCTTTTTTTCCCTCATAAAAGTATATTAATAAACGATAGTATATTAGTGGTTAATATTTGCATAGAATCACATAACAATCACTGAATCACATAGTTAAGTTCATTTTAGATCGATGTAGATGTGGAGCGTTTGTTTGTTTGTTTCTATCTCACATCTTTCTTTCGTAGAATCACATAATTCACTCGATGTTATTTGAAGTTGAAGTTATGGCAGATTAGTGGTAAAAGAAATTAGTTGTGAATAATAAAAAAGGCAGGTAGTTGTGATACACGAGGTTCAGTCTAATTAGAACCTCTCCAGTTCTTCCATTTTGTCTGATTAGTCAGGGCATGTGTGAAGCATGCAGGGATAATTTGTTCATGAAATGAAAATGTCAATTCAACTGAAATGACAGCGTTATGTGTAATGCGCGTCCTTAATTAGTCTTAGGCTACTAATCATAATCTGTGCACTGTAACTACTGTTTTCATGTTCCTTCTCCTTCACTCAAAGTCACGAATGAGATGGCTTAACTAATCACTTTTTTTTATTTCGTAAATTCAATTCAAACCCATTAAAGTCCACGTGGCAACGGATGTGAAACACGTGGCAGATGGGACCCAGTCCAATCAACATTAATTCTGAGGTGATAAATGACTTTCTCTCATCTGCGGCTCTTATGTAAAATGTCTCTTGTATTCATTTTTGCATTTTCGATCCACCACATCTCTTGACTTGTTCTTTCATAAACTTCAAAAGGAAAACATGAAACATATCATTAATGATAGATGATCGATAATCCTCTTTTGCTATTTCCCAACATATAAATTCTTGACTGGAAAAATAGACTAAATTCTCTAGTAATTTTTTAGACAATAATTGAACAGTTACCCTTGTATTATTTCGAGAAATATTAAACAATAGCCCTTCTAAATATTAACAGAAATTTAATTATATTAAATATTAGTTAATAAAAAGATGGCCAAGTGACTCAGGTCCTCTGATATGTTTACTGTTGACATGAAATTAAAAAAGGAACATGATTGCACCTTGACTAGTAGTTATATAAAATTCCTTGCACAATCGACAGAGCATCAGCTGCTCTTATCCAATTCCCTTTCCCCCTTTTATGAAGGCAATTAACTGGCCGGTTTCATCCACAAATTACTCATTTTCATATTTTTTAATAAAATTGACCGTTATTTATTTATTTTATTGATAAGGGCCTTTTTTCATATTTCTCTTTTTTACATTGTAATTTGTGGGCCATTATACCCAATTCTAGGGATGCAAAATTCAATAAATAAGTAAATAAATGGTGAAACAAGCAACATCCATTCATCTCCGAAATCCTTATTTCTTCAAGCACAGTACTTTTGAAAATGACATCCTTAAATTAAGGCCAAGTATGCACAAAGATCAAATTATTATAACTTGCACAAGTTTGACCATAATGTCCCTTCATTCAAATATTCATTAGTTGATCATTTGGATTCACTTCTTAGAATATTAGCATGAAACATGTGCTAAGGTGCATACGTGTATAGTAGCTTAATTTTATATATTTTAGCTAGCTATTCATTGTTCAGCAAGTTAGGAATGTACATTTAAGAAAAACAAATATGTACCAACTAGCTTGAATAATGCATCTAGAATTTATATTTATATTATACTACATGCCAAATTTTCATTGGTTTCCTAGCAGATCTCAACAAATCATTTGTAGATACAAAATTATAAATATCATGGTATAAAAGATATCAAAAACATGCTCTTAAAATGCTGCAGAAAATCTAAAATATAACCATTAATTATTTTCTTCTATGATCAAGATGTTTTTGTCCACAAAATAGAGCAAGGCTAGGCTCGTAAAATTTTCAGAGAAAAACGAGGACAAGCTATCGCTTTTGTGCACGCATCAAAAATTGCTCCACATGGCGCGTTCTCATTGGACATGTCCCTAACAGGGTCCCACAGTTATGTTGTTTTGCTGGCAAAACAACGGACTCGAAATGAACTGGTTTTAAACTTGGTCTGCCATCTAATGCACGGTGCACCTTCATTCATTAGATAGATCAGAGGAGGAAGATTGGTTTATTTTTCCTTTGATTAGAAGCAGAGGATCTCAAGTCTCACATGTGCACTCGTTAGGAAAAGTAAAAGTTGAATGCCAATTTGCTTCTCTCAACATACTAATTTAGGAATTACCGGCAAAAATCAACCTTGAAAAGATGTACAAAATGATATATATAATGAATAGTATACTAATTTTTTGGTTGGAAAGATTCATGAAAAAAAATTATTAGTTGAAAAGTATATTCTTTGGAGCAAATATATATAATATGGGTGTGTAGACACTTCTATAGCAATAATTTATCTATCTATTTAAATATAGATATAATCAATGGACATCATTGTAATGTCATCATAAATAGTTAAATCTACATCAAAGCTTATTAGCTTAAATGATAAGACATCTAATAATTTTGAGAGTGATATCAAGTTCGAGCTTGGCAAATACAATTTAGTTTAGCATATATTTAGCGAAGTATATCAACCCACAATTATGGGTTTAATCTTAAAAAAAAAGAGTTGAATCTACTATTCTTCCCAAAAATACTAATAGTAACCTACCAGCATTGGCAACACACAAAGTAAAAGACTAGTACTAGTACATTTTTTATGGATACTATACTTGATGGCGTTGCGGTGTGACAAATTTGTTTTAGTATATATAAAAAACAAAATACAATTTTTGAGAAAATAATATAGAAATCACATGAATAATATATACATTTTTTTAATAGTATAGTATATAGGTATCAAATACAGTAAGCATATAAAAGGTAACAAACATTATATATTTTTTGAATAAAACAATTTATATAAATTAAAAATAATATATATGTGTGTGTTTCAAAATAGCACATAATTATAGAATATATAAATCATTGACAACATTACATATAAATTACCACTTAAAGCTAAAAAAACATTATATATAAATTAAAAAGTATATAAATGATACAAAATATTATATGTTAGATATAAAATAGTATCTAAATATCTCAAATTAATTATAGGGTGCAAAAATAGTATATTAAATATATATGGTTAATATAAGGCAAATAACTAAGCCAATCATATTCTATCTTCTCTCCTTTCATCACGTGTCATCTTTGAGTTGATGACACTTTAAATAGGCTCACTTTTTTGTGGCATGATATTTTTTATAATGGATAATAGAGAAATTTGATATAAAAAAAATTGACAAATAAAAAATTTGAAATTATTGCTTCTATTTTAGTTGGTTAACTTATACGGATTCAACGAAATTATTGCTTCTATTTTAGTTGGTTATATGGATCAACATTTGCAAGCTTGTAGTTTTATAGAAATTTGTCTCTATCAAAATGACGACATAAATAGTTAATTTAAACAATTTACATTTTTATCAAAATATAAGACAATGTAATGAAGAATTGGTCTAAATACTAGACAAATTCCTAACTAGCTTCTTACATTTTGTATTTATTATAATGAAATCAGGCCGGCAAACAAGGCCCATGTTTTCCTTAAATAAAATAAAAAATTATATTCCCAAAATTTAATTTCCAACGGCTAATTGAACACTGCCATATCATTAATCATACAATTAATTTTTCAATTTATTCACGAACTAAAACCTTCATCAGAAGATCAAATACTATGAACCAAACCAATTAAACTTTATCCATCTTCGTAAAATACGTATAATCCTTATCCAATACCTTCACCATTTACCAAATACAATTTGGATAATTATCCCAGCCAACATCAATCTTCCCACAACACATTATCCTATTATCCAACCTAATATTGACATAACTATAATTTTAAAAAACAAACCGTGTCAACTAAATCTAATTTGACCGTATACCGTTACTGAATGTGCATCCATTAAATGTAACACCGAAACCACGTAAACACTTATCCTAACCACCAATCATCCAATCATCTCACGCATGTGTGCTTACCTGTCCGTGACTAGACCCTTTCCTTTCCTTTCCTTTCCTATTTATTCATCTCCTTCTCTTTCCGTTTCCTTTAAATCCTAACACTCAAAGGGAAAGAGAGACAAAACCTTCATATCTCCTTTCTTTCTTTTTGGTCTTGATCATTAGAACAGAGAGAGGCTGTGTGTCTGTTTGTGTGTGTGAATGGTGAGAGAAGCGGGAGCAGTACAGAGAGGAGCTTGCAAGCTGTTCGGAAAGTATGAAATAGGTCGAACGCTCGGCGAGGGGAATTTCGGGAAGGTGAAGTATGCGCGTGACGTTTCGACTGGAGACTCCTTCGCTATTAAAATCCTCGATCGGAAGAAGATACTCTCTCTTAAAATCGACGATCAGGTTTGGAATTCTTGGTCTGAATCTGATAATCTTTATCTTTACTCTCTCTTTGACGAATCCAAGTTCGAAATTTCATCGTTTTCTTTTGTTTTAACTTGGGATCAGATAAAGAGGGAAATAGAGACTTTGAAGCTGCTGAAGCATCCGAATGTTGTCAGATTGCATGAGGTTTGTTTCGATTTCTTCCTTCTTCTTTCTTGCCTTCAAATCTTCTTCCTGTTTCATTTCATGCATTCTTTTCAATCCATAAATTAGATTAAGATTACGATAATAGTAATATTAGTAATTCAGTTATTTCGGATAATAAAAAGCGAGAGAGATTCCGTGCAAGAAACCTGTGATTCCGTTTCCGTTTTCGTTTCCGTTTCGGTTTTCTTCATAAGGAAATCCACTCCAGTAATAATTTACTTGGGAGACGTCCGTTAAAAGAAACGGAGTTGTCGTCTCTCTGAAGCTCAACAATGGATGACTGAGAATTAGATGGGCCCCACAATAATATAGATAGGGAAATAAACTATTCGATGTTTGATAACGATTAAATAATAGTAATAGAAGTGAACGATTCAATCAGTAGTATTTCGTTATTAAAATAATATGTTGAGAATAAGAATGAGATATTCAATGAATTAAGGAATATTCACAACAACAAAAGATAGTCATCGAAATTGCAAATAATTTTAAATAAATAAATAATAATGTAATGAGAAAAATAAGAATATTAACTATTATATATAAAATGAAATACAAATATTTCAAAAAAATGAAATAATAGTTAGAATAGAAAGAATACTACCTATTAAAACGAAAGACTACAGTATGTAATTTGTTCTTATATTAAAATGGATTATTGTGATACCTCATAGAATCCAAAAACATCATTTCCATGTTTGCACATAAAACAATTCTGTTTTGCATACTTCCACTCTAAGCAAATATCAATTTCGCAATAAATACTTCCTGGTAATAATTTCACTGTGGAGCCCACTTTCAGTCTCTCTCAAAAAAGACAACATAGGGCCCATATAAAATTAGTGGATAGAATGAATCAAAATGCGGTCCCCACAACACCAATCATTGGTGGTGGGCCCTCAAAATCCTCTGCAATTATACCTCTAGAATCCGATACAATTTAAAGAAGGAACCTGATATATCACGACATACTGTAGCACGCAAAAATCACGACGACAGTATATATATATAGCTAATAAACAATGTATAAAATTGAAAAAACAGTATATGTAATTCATTTTGTTTGTAATAGTAAATAAGTAAATAAAAATAGTATATAGAAAATATAATAGTATATATAAATTCCAAAAGTAAAATAATATATAAAAAATAAAAATATGTCTAAAATAGTAAAAAAAATACATAGAAAAAAAGTATATTGAGAAGCAGAGAAACGGTATATATACAGTCTGTCGTGATTTGCGCGTGCTAAAGTGCGTTGTGATGTCACATTTTTCCTTTAAAGATTGTAGGAGAATATTCTAGTGGAATTTGAGTGAATCTTAACCCCATGTTACTCTAAAATCGGTCTATTATTAAATAGAGACCATGCATTAGTACATTATATGTGGTATTATGGATGGGGCCAATGAAAATTGGGAATGTCATTAAATTTGCTAACATGTCATGTTCTTACTGTTATTGGGATATATAATAATTTAAGCAACTCATCCAGTTTTTTATAAATTCATTTTGGTTCAATAGTGTTGTGACACGTGGAGATTATTGACGCCATTGCTACCACAAATAAGATTTTGATTTTGATTTATGCACCGAAATTGACATGCAAATATCTACATCTAATAATTATGCAACATATGATATATTAGATAATGGATATTGTAAGATATTATTTGGATATAAATTTAAGTGATGAATTTATTATATTTCAGGTCTCTGCAAGCAAAACTAAAATTTATATGGTGCTAGAGTATATAAACGGAGGCGAATTATTCGATCGAATAGTAAGCTAACCAAAATCATATTTCAATTATTATACTGCATATGTCTATAGTTTAATTAACAGTATGAAGTTTAAATAAAATAAATTTGAAGGATCTAAAGGGAAAATTAATAGAAGATGAAGCGCGTAAATTATTCCAGCAATTAATTGACGGTGTGAGTTATTGCCATGAAAAAGGTGTTTATCACAGGGACCTTAAGGTAATTTTTCATTTTTATTAATTATAACTATATAAATAATATAATTTATTAAATTTAATATTTTATTTTTTGTGGTTTTGTAGCCTGAAAATGTACTTCTTGATAAAAGAGGGATAATAAAAATATCAGACTTCGGACTCAGTGCGTTACCGCAACATTTAGGGGTATATTAATATTTTAATATCTCATTTTCTTAATTAAAATATCATAATTTTATATTTAACATCTTATTGTTTTTTTTTTATTTAGAATGATGGTTTATTGCACACTACATGTGGAAGCCCTAACTATATTGCCCCTGAGGTATTTATCAATTATTTTTGTTATAATCATTTTATCAACATAATATAATTATTATAATTGTTGTTTTATTTAGGTAATATCAAATAGAGGTTATGATGGATCCTTATCAGATATATGGTCATGTGGTGTAATTTTATACAATATGCTTGTTGGAAATCTTCCTTTTGAAGATCGAAATATTGTCGTTCTTTACCAAAAAGTAATTTAATTAATTAATTAATTTTTAACCTAATAATTTCAATTTTTTTTGTCATTTGTTAATATTTAATTTTGTGATGTAATAATTTCAGATTTTCAAGGGGGAATTTAAAATCCCAAATTTTGTATCGCCTGAAGCACAAAATCTGTTAAAAAGAATTTTGGATCCAAATCCGAAAACTCGAATTGATATAAATGGAATTAAATCAAACGATTGGTTTAAAATAAATTATCTTCCTACTCTAGCTTTTGAAGAAGATGAAGAAACATTAAAAGAGGTATTAATTAATTAATTACCCAAAAATTATATTAAAAAGTTGTTAAAATTTTGGTCTGATTTTTTTTTTATATTATTTTTCAGATAAACAATGATTTAGATGGAGAGAAAAAGCAAACACATATGAATGCATTTCAGCTAATTGGAATGTCATCATCTCTTGATCTTTCTGGGTTTTTTGAAAAAGAGGTTTTTATTTTTTTTTTCTTATTTTCAATTAGTTTTTCATAATTATTTTTTACGTTTAAGTAAATTAAAGTATATTTATTTATGATTTTGAACAGGATATATCAGAAAGGAGGATCAGATTCACGACAAATTATTGTCCAAAAGATTTATTCCAAAAAATTGAGGAAATGGTGATAGAAATGGGATTCTTAGTCCGACGAGGAAATACCAAAGTATATATATTATAATTCATAAATTTATAACTAAATTATATAATTATAGTTTTGTTAATTTTCGAAACAAATTAAATTATATATTTTTTTCAGCTAAAGGTGATGCAAAATTATAGAAAAGGTTCAGGAAGGCCAACAAACTCTGCCTCATTTTTAGCTACTGTTGAGGTAAAAAAATTCTTATCTTTTTTTTTATATTTTTCAATTAATATTTTTTATATTTACATATCTATTTTTTGTACGTTAGATATTTGAGCTAGGTCCATCAGTATACGTTGTGGAATTACGGAAATCTTATGGGGAACCGTGTTTGTACAGAAAGGTATTATTCTTGCAACTAAACTATATTATTAATTATGAAAATTATTATTAATGATATATAATATTTTCTAATATATTTTCTTATTTGCAGTTATTAATGATATATAATATTTTCTAATATATTTTCTTATTTGCAGTTATGTACGGTACTTTCGGACGAGTTTGGTTTATGTAAGACAGAAGACAAGCTAATTAAAACTGTATCATTAAATTCAGAATTGGTTTGTTTTGAGCAAGACAACATTATTTAAAATTTTAGACGATAGACAATTCTTCTATTGGGTTTGAGAAAAAAAATGTAAATTTTATTGTTTAAAAAATATATATAAATTTAGGGTGAGATAGATACTTATGTACAAAGGGGAAAATATTGCAATATATCCAAAATGGTTCACTTGCTTGTTTTCATTCTAAATTGTCTTCATTTTCTTTAGTTTTATTTTAGAATTATAGAAGCTAGCATTTGAATTTTATACAATTCCATGATACGAGTACTAATAATTTTATGTTTTAGCTTATAAGCTACAACAACTAAAATTACCATTAATTCACTTGACTTATTTCTCTTACATACACTTCAATTTGTTATATTATATAGATAATTTTTATTAAACTCATATATTGTTATATAATATAATAATACTCATTACTATCATCATATTTATATATATTATTATGGACAAATTTATTGTACTGTTATGGATTCCATCGTAATACAAATTTACAGTTTTATTACTGGACTATATCATATATAATTGTTGTCTTATAATTAATTTAATTTTTAATTAATTATTTTTATATTTTTAACTATTTTTATTTATTTAACTATTTTATTTAATTTATGTTTACTTTTATTTTTATTTAATTTTTTTTGTTTATTTAAATTTATTAAATATAGATGAGGGTATTTTTGTCATTTTCAAAAATTTAATAATGAATTGGATGGAAAAGTAGATGTAGGAGAGTACTTGTAAAGAAAATATTTCTGACGGAAGGGGGGGTGTTTGTAAATTTTGAAAAGTCAGGGGATTATTTGTAATGATAATATCTAGATCTGATGAAAAAGAAACGCGCACTAAATGATAATTATGTGAATAAAAATAGGCTTACAAAAAAAAGGAAGCAAAAGTCCTCGTGAGGCCATAGTAATATATTTCAATAAGCTTCCAATAATAGATGAACCTACCACTAATTTTTCCAACTTTCAGAGACAATTCAACTAAAGATTAATTTAGAAATTAGAATAACATAAAAATTGTTCTTCAAAAATGAATGAAACTCGCCGCCAAAGCCTCAATTCAGGAACCATATATTAAACGATAAAAAATTAAACTTAAGAATAAAGGCAATATTTTCCATGCATTTTAAAGGAAGAATACACAAATCATGGACAAAATATACAAGACCAACCCAAATTTTGGGTTTACAAATTCAACTACCAAAAACAAAAAAAATACAAATAAACCACACAACTGCCATGTCATGTCATGTCATGTCATTCATCATTCCTTCATAATCAGTGGTGGTTACACTACACATCAAAAATATAAGACGCAAAACAAAACAAAAGCCCCCAAATTAAATTTCTACCTTTTTTCGCTTCTAGAGTTAAAAATTCCAAATTAGCTCGAGTTGAGAGAACCAACACAACTCCTCACCTCTCATCGCCTCATTCATGACCTAAAATCAAACAAAACTCATCAAAAAATAGCATAAAACAAGACAATTAATAATATATAAAAAAGGACTAAATTGATAGAATTATTACCTGTACAACTTTACAGCAGGAGAGAGAAAAGGAGCGCTTTTCCCCACAAAGTAGGTAATAGGAAGAAATAGAAGAAGAAAAATTAACTGAAAAAAAAAGAATTTCAATTCACCCCTCCAAACTTCAAAAATTACTCCTCACCCCGCCCCCGAATTAGATGGCTGCCCATATACACCTCCCCTATTATTATTATTCATATTATTATTACTACTACTACTATTATTATTATTATTATTATTAATATTCTGATTATTATTATTATTATTCTTGGACTGCTGATTCCAGTTGTGGGCCCCACTCATTCCCTGTCTCTGCCCAATCAACATTTCATTCCCGCTTATACCCTCCTGATTATCAGACGCCGGTTGGTCCACGGACTGCTGAGCTGGCAGACCGAGTCTATTCGGGCCCAGTGTAGAAGAAGACGAAACGGGCGGGTACAACTTATTAACGGGCTGTTGGATATTATTATTATTATTATTACTAACGGGTTGTTGGGTCGCCGCTAACGTTTGGTGCATCAGAATACTACCGCCCCTTTTGGGCCCACCACCTTTTCCCGATTGGCTGTTATTCTGACGCGCTTGTGGATTCTGTTTCTGCTTCTTGGCTGGCGGGTTCGGTCCGGAACCTTCCGGAAGGTTATGTTGAACCGGCGAGGGTGCTGACGTCAGCATGTTAGGTTGCTGAGCTGGCGGATTATTACTCATCCTCTGCTGCATTTGTTTCGTGTAACGCATCGCAAAGGCCTGCTGATGTGGCGTGGGGTGGTTGGTGAAGACCTGCTGATGTGGCGCTTGCGTGGGGACCGCACTCTGTGAGGACTGGAGAGGAGATGAGGTCGCTGATGTGGCGACTGATGTCATGTTGGGTAACTGGACGCCTCCAGTGTTGCTTTGTTGCTGTTGTTGTAACTTGAGATCCATCATCATCCTGTTATGCTGTTCATCCATGTTCTGTCCAGGCTGTCATGATAAACAAAATAATTAAATTAAATTAATTAATTAATTAATTAATTAATTAATTAAATAAATAAAATTGAACAAAATTAAATTAAACTGACCCTGAGCATCTGAGGCCTGATATTCATCGGGCCGGGCCCGCTGGCATTAATCATATTCCCGCTCACAACAGGTGGCGAAACCATATTGAGCATGTTAGGGGCGTTGAGTCTCTGGAAGCCGGGTCTGGGAAGCGGGCCCCGCATCAGACCCGGCCCCAGCCCGTTGGAAACAGCGCCACCTGGCAGCATCCTGCCGGGTACCGAACCCGGTAAGGGCAGGCTCCGACCCGGTACCATGTGGTGGTGGTTGTATTGGCCTTGTTGTATATCTGGCTGCTGTACGCCTGCGCCTCGTGGGACCCCGCCGAATCTCTGTTGCGGGTCCCTGTCATCATAAATATTTAAATAATATCAGATGTCCATAAATGAAAGTATTCAAAAAAGCCCCTGCATTATTGCAATCAATAATGTAAGGGTATTTTTTTTTTTTTTTTTTTTTGCAATTTTGTCAATCAATAATGTAGGGTTTTTAATAAAGTTGGGACTCGTGGGACCCCGCCGAATCTTTGTTGCGGGTCCCTGTGATAATTAAATAATATTTATATCGAATATAAGTATTAAAATAAAAACTATGCTTTATGAATATGATTTTCGAAAAAGAAACTATGATAAACATTTTATTTAAAAAAAAAAAAAAAATCCATCTACTTTTCTATCTAAGAATTAGTTAAATTCTTTGAAATTCCAATTTTTCTCTCCTATGATAAAATATTTTTCTACAAAAACGATGCTCTCCAAAATATTCTTAAAAAATAAATACTATTTCTGAAAAAATAAATTTCATAAAAATATTTTATCAAATTTTTTTTTTTTTTTTTTTTTGAAAATCTGAGAACTCAGGGTGTTTCTCGTAATATTCAGAAATGTCAAGGGGTTGTTTGCAAATTTCCCATACAAATAACAAAAACATAAATATTTAAATTAAATAAATACCTGGAGGAGGGGGGATTTTGAGAGAGTGGGGTTGAAGGAGAGGGGAGAGAGCCGAAAGCGGGCGAGGAATGAGGAGGCATAACGGGTCCCATATTGGACCCGATCGGACCCGGTAAGGGCAGCCCGTTGTTGTTGTTGTTGTTATGCGGGCCCCCGTACCCGATCGGACCCGGCATTTCCTGACTCGGCCCCGCCACGTCACACAGATCCAGCGGCCTGGATAAAAAATTAAAAAAAAAGGAAAAATAATTAATTCATTAATTTGTTTGTTGGTTTCATCGAAATTAAAAATAAGAAACGAAATAAAGGAAATTACGTGAGAGTTTTTCCGCCTAAGTTGTTAGGGGTCACTTGAGAGAGAGCCACGACGTGTGAATTATGTGCCGGCTGTATTTGTTGCTTCAGCTCCTGAACAAATAAAATATTATTATATATTTTGAGAGAGAGAGAGAGAGAGAGAGGAGAAGAGAGGTAGAGAGAGAAACTGAGTACCTGAGAACTTTTAGGGCGGAGTTTGTGAGAGAGAGAGATGATCTTCTCGAAATGCGACTTGAGAGTGTCCTCTTCGAGCGGGCCCTGCAGCCTCCGGAACAGCTGTCGCGCGCTCCCCTGTATCAACTAAATAATTAAATCATTTATTTAATTATTTAGTTTTTGAAATTGATTTACTTAAATAATTTAAATTGAAGTAATTGATTTGAAGTAATTGATTAATTTGTGCCTTGGGAATGCCGGGTAAGGTGGAAGGATAAGGCTGAGAGGACGTTCCGGAATCTTCCGCGGAATCCGCACCGTCAGCGCTATCCATTAGAAATTTATGTCTCTCCTTGCACTCTCTCGCTCTCCTGTATATACACTGAAATAACAAACAAACAAACAAAAAATAATATTATTTTATTAGAATATGTTTATATTGTAAATTAGAGATATAATACGGAATGGTTGATTGATTGATTGTTACCTTGAAATGGAGAGTGCTGTTGATCGAGTCGCTGATTAGCTCCCAGTTCGGACCCAAATCATGAACCAGCACAACTAGCGCCTTTTTTTATAAAATAAAAAATAATAATCAGTAATTTTTTCAAATTAAATAATCCTGTTTATAAAATAATTAATTATTAGTTTCATAACCGACCTGATCCTCAAAGTTTGACCAAGGACTTCCCGGCCCCGGATTCCCACCAGCCAACTACAAACAAAAATAAAAAACAAAAAATAATAAATACATCATAAAAATATAATAAATAAACAGAATATATTATTTACGATATTACCTTAATGCCCTTGCCTTTTCTGGCGGTATTAGCGCGATCCCTATTACTGTTGACGAATTTAATGAGCTGTTTAGGATTCGACATGTTGTTCTGTGACGCGACAGGTGACATCAGCGCGGCCCCACCGTCTTGTTGTGCTGACGTGGCGTTCAGCATCTTAGGCTTCCGAACGCCAGGCTGGCCGTACGACACTGCATCATGACATCACCAATTTGAAAAAAATAATTAATTAATATTAATAATTAGTCAGTTAAATTAATTAGAGAAGTAGAATTAATTTAAATTACCGTTGTTACTGTTGGAGTCGAAATGATGACTCTCCATTCGCTTTTTCACATGATCCTTCTACAAAAAATAAACAAAAATCAAAATTAAGAAAATATCACAGCCAAATTTGAAATTTCTAGCAAAAAAAATAAAAAAATAAAATACCAAACCTGATCGTGCTGCAGCGAGTTATCACCCTGACCTCTGTGCTCATACATCGAATTCTTTCACACAAAACAAATAAAAAATTAAATCAAAAAAATATTTACAAAAAATACACCACATAAATTAAATTCATATTTAGTAAATGAATATTTCCTTACCTTAGAGGAGGGGCCCACAGAGGGCTCATGACCAAACCCATGATCCCCATAAAGCTTCTGTTTCTTCTTCTTCTTAGATTTCAGCGCCAGGTCATCAAACCTGTCAGAATACCTCTGATGACCTGGCATCGCCAGCTCATCATCCAGCAAACCCCTCTTATTAAAACTCTCGCACTGCTGCAGCGAAACCTCTCTCTCAACAGAGTTGTTATCGCTCGAGGCGTCCGTTTTGACGACCTGAACCTTCCGACCCGTTTGGATGTTCGTTCTGACCCGCTTCGTGGGAATCCGCAGGATGTTGGGGGAGTTGCTGACCTGGCGCTTGCCGTTGGGATTAGAGAGAGGTTTGGTTTCGGAGTATGGTTCGTGTGGACCGGGTTCGTGCAGCCTCGTGTGTTTTCTCTTTTTCAGATTGTTGGTGTATTTGTACGATGTTTGTACTTCGTCTTCTTCGTACGCATTCTCCATTCGCGTATCTGAGATAAAATGTGTGAATTTTGTAAAATATTAAATATGTTTTGAAGGAAAAAGTTGTTTTTTTTGTTTTTATTTTTTTTATTTACCGGCAATAGAGTTGGAAGTCTCGCAATCCTCATGATGAGCGGTATTATTAACAGTTTTCTGCAATGTTTTTATGTATTAAAATATTAAATAATGATTTTTATATATATCAAATTGAGAGAGAGAGAGAGAGAGAGGTTTAATATAAAATACCTTTGAGCGTGCATATTGAGACTCGACAGATTCTCTATACGCTTTCATCGCGCCAGGTGGCACAGTATAGAACAGTCTCTCCTGATTGTTTTCAAGTTCAAACCAAATAATCATTAAAAAAAATGTTCAAAAATTCAGCGCGCTTGTAATAAATAAACGCGAAATTTACCGATGGAATTTGTTCCAACACGACAAGACCGCCAGGCTGGCGAGTTCTGTCAGGAGTTTTAGGCGGCTCACATAAATCACTCTTATTACATTCCAAAACCCTAATTGCATATGCTTTTATGCCAAGTGGGCCCCGCTTTGAATCGCCATTTTTTTCTTCTTTTTTCTCGCAATTTTCAACCTGCAAACAAAAATCATCAAATAATAATAACAACAACAACAACAAATAATAACAACAACAATAACAATAATATTAATATTAATTTAAAAATAAATAATAAGAACATACCTTTTTTCTTTCTTCATTGACAGAATGCCAGAATTTAATTACAGCCTTAGATAAAACCCACGCGACATTTTTCTGTTTTTTACGCAAATTTAATTCCTCAAATTTAGAAATTCCTCCTTTTGCCCACTTGCTCGCCTGAGAAGCCGCCGTAACTTTCCACAAACGCTCCTACAAATCACCAAAATTACAAATTCAGAGCAAATAATTTCCAAATTAAATTAAAAAGGAAAAATTATGATTAAATTACCTGCATGAAATCATTGGCAAGCCAGGCCATTTCTTCAAGCACAAAATCCCAGTGGCTTTTTCGTCTTTTTTCCAACGGAAGTTTACTTGACGGTATTTCACTCGCCTTTTTACGATTCGCCTGATAAAAAATACAAAACAAAATTAAAAAAATCGCAAAAAATATCTTTAAAAAGATAACTACCAATTACCTCTATGAGCTTCGCCTGCTTGAGAACGGAATCCTCGTATTCCTTTTTCTGAATCCTCAACTCTTCTTCGGTAGGTTGAACTACGGTAAGCTCACTTACCGTAGTTTCCAACTCCTTTGACTTTTCAACCTCAGTTACATCTTGCATCTCCACATCATTTACTTCTGTCTTTGACTTTTCAACCTTACTTTCTTCTTTTCCTTCTTCTTTTTCGTCTTTTTCTTCTCCCTTTGACTTTTCAACAGTCAAGTCAACTGCTTCAGTCTGGTCAACTGGTTGAGCCAGTTCAGGCTGGTCAAACTCCTTTGGCTTTTCAACTGTACTTTTCAACTCGTCTTTTTGTTCCGTACCAGTCTCGCCATTCTCAGTCAGTCCATCCGTACCAGTACCGGTATCAGTACCAGTATTTGCAGTTTCACCTTTAGGAGCAGCGTTAAGAGTATCAATTTCCATTTCAGTATTGTTATTAGTCGTCTCTTCTACAATCGTACCAGTACCGATACCGGTACCGATTTCCTCTGTTTTTTCAACAGAGACGGTCGTACCAGTTTCAGGTTCCTGCACGGTTTCCGAGGCGACTTTCATACCATCATCTTCTGTCGCATTCTGCACGGTTTTCGGCGCGAGCTCACTTGCCGGTACGGAATCAGAAACAGCAATCGATTCATCTTTTTCCATCTCTTTTTCTTTTTCCTTTATCTTTTCTTTCACCTTTTCTTCTTCTTTCTGTTTCTCTTTCACCTTCTCTTCTTCTTCCTTTTCTTTCTCTTTCTCTTTCTCTTTCTCCTTTTCTTTCTCTTTCTCCTTTTCTTTCTCTCTCTCTACTTTAGAAGAAACAATTCCAACAGAAGCTCTCGTACCGACATTACTTCTCGACCGATTCCTCCTCACGAATCGAAGAATTCCAGGCTGCTCTTCCGTCTCCTTCGTCGTACCAACCGTACCGACCACATTACTATTATTACTCGCATTATTATTCGCATTACTATTATTATTATTATTTTTTATTATTTGAGAACCAGCGTTACTATTATCACCATCAAGAAGAGAGATATTATCGGCCATGTTAGGCCCGCTGCTCTCCACTGAGTCGCCGCCATGTGGCGACGGCTCGATCGCAAAACTCCCTTTCGCCTCACTATAAATAATAAATAAATAAATAAATAAATAAATGAAATGAAATGAAATGAAATGAAATGAATATTGGTATGAAGAGGGGAAATAATAAGGACCTTGTAACGTTTAGAGAGGTAGATTGTACACTTAATGATGCCACGTTGGCGAATTTGAAATCCAGCGGATTTCCACCCTGCCAAAAATAAATAAAATAAATAAAATAAAGTAATAATAAAAAGAAGTGAATAAATTAAAAGGGCATTAAATTAAATTAATGAATACTTTTTCAAGGAACTCCAACTCCCTTCTTCTCGCTTCCCTCACATCGTACTCCTGCCTGATCATTCCACAAAACCAAAATCAAAACCCTAAATTAACTAACCAATCATCAATTTGGCCAAACCCTAAAATCACAAACCTTAAATCTTCCTGAGCTTTTTCAATGGTGGAACGGCGAGGAGAGGTTTTAGAGTCAACGGCGACTCCTCCCATTTTGGCGGGGCCCGCTTGTCAGATTCTGCATTTACTACTCCACACTAATTACCATTTCGCCCCTCAAATCGATTTGCAATTCTCTCTTTGATTTTGATTTTGATTTTGATTTTCCCCTTTAGGAGGCGCAAAAGTTCCTACAAATCAAACACAAAAAGTCAGTTTGGTGAGAGAATTGAGGTTTAATGCGTAAAGTTAATTATAGAAATGAAATTATTCATTATAAACAAAGGCATTGGCTTTTTGTCTGTGCATTGCTAATTGATTATGATAAAAGAGGATATGAGAGTATTTATGATTATTTATGACCATATAAAGTGTGAAATTCTAAGTAAGCATTGAAATTGTAAACAATGCATTGTGCAATTGGGCTGGAAAAACACTCAAACATGACGATTGCGCATAACAAGCATGACTAAACAACAAATGCTATCGAAACAATCCAACCAGTAAGCTGATTACACAACATGCAGGTTCAAGATCCCAGCTTCACCTACAAAACCAATGCATACAGCACAAAAACACAGAAAACGACACTACAGACATCCAAAACCCGTACCGTAGAGCCGAACTGACGCGAAACGAGCCTCAAAAAGCCGCACAAACAACCTCCGCACAAGACCTAGGGTTAGGGTTTGATAAAACGAGAGAGGTAGAAGCAGAGAGAACCAGCACAGAAAAGGGGTGTTAATTGGGGAAGAGAAGAACTCCGGCGAGAGGCGGAGGGAGGAGGAGAGAGATCGGAGGGTGGAAGATTGAGGGTTTGAAGGGAAGGGAGGAGATTGAGCTTGTTTCAATAGTTTTTGTTTGGTTTTATTGCACGAGCGAGTTGCGTTGCGACTTGAGAGAGGAGAAGAGGAAGAAGAAGAGTTGCGGGTTTGGGTCCGGACCGGACCGGAATTCAGAGTTTGGGTTCGCATGATTGGACCGGGATTTGGAGGAGACGACTTTTGGGCTTAACGGGTTTGGATTTCTTGGTAGTGGGTCGGATCTTTTGTATTTTTATTTTTTTATTTGTTGAGGAAATAGAAAAAGTGATTTTTATGTGAGTTTATGTGTTCAACAGTAGTAATTTATAAAAAATGATTGCATTATTTTGTGATTTGTTAAATTATTATTATTATTATTATTATTATTATTATTATTATTATTATTATTATTATTATTATTATTATTATTATTATATTATTATTATTATTATTTAAGATATATCAAAATTGATTATTTTTTTTGATTAATTTTAAGAAATATGACCAAAGGGCTTATCTACATTTTAGGAGAAGCCTATTGTTTTGACTTTGGAGATGAAGCATCCACGTGAGACTTTTCTGATAATTTGTTTACGTGTAACTAACTCAGAATTTGCAATTCAAATGCACATAAATTAGTTTTTGTTTACCCTAACACGATTGTAATTTCAAAGATTTTAATTACTACCCAATTATCACATGTGTTTTGGAAGAAGATATATTATTTTCTAGGTAATACTTAGGCAGAAGCATATGGATTCGTATATAATATCTAATAGTAACAATAATAATAATAAATTCACAAGAGTTATACGTCAAAATATTTTTCTTACTAAATTTAATTGTCGTTGTCACATGTGAGGTTGCTTAAGCATGTCACCCTAGAGTTGAGTTTGTGTAATGGCTTTTAATGTTGGCAAATCAGGTGTTACTTTTTTCTATGAAATAAATTTATAGTACATGTAATAATTTTAAGTAAGTTGACTATATTTAAAATCTTGTTGAATTGGGGATTGCCAACGCGCCGGAGATTTTTCCTATGATGAGCTCAAAAGTGAATGAAGACATAATAATATATTATATCCATATATTATTCATTCAAAAATATTTTTATATCACATCTAATTTCGTAAGGACGGATAAATCTATACAAATAAATTTACATATGAGAAATAAAATAACATAAATAATAAATTCATAAAACAAAAAATAATTACCCACTAAATAATTTGGATAATTAATTTATGATCTCAATTTATGTTTCCATTAAGATTTCTAAGCTTAAAAGATCATCCTTTTTTTTATTCTCATTGGTTTTCTAATGGCAATAATCGGTATATCTTGATATATTACATTAGAAAAAAAAAGTATTAATCAAGCTCGAGAGATGGAGATCGAAAAAATAAAAATACAAAAAAAATTATTTCAAATTAAAACTTGAAATTACATAAGATTTAATTATAAATAATTTACTTTAAAGAAGATAAAAAATAATTATTATATTTAACATGATGTTTAAAAAGAAAATATCATATTATATATATGGAAAAAAGTATGTATACTATACATAGGAAAATGTAACATGGTTCATTTTCTTCAAAAAAAGTGTCACCGTTGTTTTTCTTATTTTTTTTAGTTATTAAAATGGTCTGGGTTATGTATAAATTGATCATATATGTTATTAATATTTGAACTATTAATATTCTATGTGTATTAATATTTGAACATAACTTTGAATCATGTAGCCTCAGATCCACTGAACATATTGTTGTCCTCAGTTTGATGATATTTAAAACTATTCCGAACTACTAATAAACATTGTTTAAGATTGTCTTATAAGTTCAGATTGTCGAAATGGAAATGTCTTTTAATTTGAAATGGACGCATCTCTCTAATATCGTAAGAATAAGAAGACGTGTTTTAGCTCAAGATTTCAAGCTTTGGAGCTCTTAGTGTTGGTTCTAGGATTAGTTGAGTTTTTGAGTATATTATTCCATCTTAAATTGAGAAGAAAATGGGCAAAACAGACTAATTTTGTCCTCAACGGAATAGACAGTGTTCCACTCCGTTGAGGACGCAATGGATCTGTCATTCTGGCTGCTCGTTGTGCTATTCCGTTGTCGATGGAATAAGTTCCGTTGTCAACGGAATAGTCAGGAATTTAGCCGTTGAGCAATAATTGTCTTTGATTCACTTCTTTTTTGGTATTCCGTATAAGTGTGTTGTCAATGGAATAGCCAGTTTTTCCATATTTGTGAGCTGCTACTTCCTTCTTTTAAATAGCCAGCTCAATCCGAAATAATAAATCACTTTTCAGATAGCAAAAAACCTTTTTTTTCTCTCTTTATTTATTGAATATAATTCACTCAAAAGTTTTGTGAGATTAAGGAAAGATTAGCGATTGTTTCATGCTTGTTGTTGAAGTTAAAGAAACCGAGTTTGTAAGTTATTGCTCCATCGATTCGTCAAGGTTATAGTAAGATGAGCGGTGATTCGAGGTCCTATAATCGATCTTGTTTGTTAGTGATTATCGGAGCCGCAAGACAAGTCCCGGAGAGTAGGCAACTCGTGAACGCGGTAAGGGCATCTAGCGAGTAGACGGGTGGTTAAGGCTAACGCAACCACCTCGCCGAACTTCGTCAACAAGTTCGTGTGTTCGGTATCTCCTTATTTTTCTGTCTACTTTAATTTCTTGTTTATTTATTTTTCTTTGTTAATTAGTATTCAAACAATCATCAACAAAAGTCTAAAAATAATAAAAAATATAAAACCCTAAAAATACAAATATTCACGTTTCCGCACATTAGGCCTTTTAAACTCCCCCTATAGGCCTCAATCAAACAATACATATAATTTTCAGACTCTCTTGTACTTGGAGGATTTGCAAAAGGCCTCTTCATTATGCTGAAATTGCTAAAGAACTTCATTATGAGAAATTGTAAAAAAAAATTGTCTTATTGCAAAATTGCAAAAAATAGACCCTTCATTATTGCCAAAATTATTCGTTTGAGTATAAAAATGTTGCTTCAATCACATGCATATTATTGTATTGTTTACTTTGTACTCCACATTTTAATCAACCTGCAAAGTCTACCAAATTTATTTAAAGAACAAGTTAATTAATCCTTATTAAATCCCCAATTGAAAATAAATTTTCAAAACATAAAGAGAAAATATTTGCATCACTCACTTCAACATTATCTAAACATCACTATATTTTATTTTTAGTTCTCCATTATACTTTTAAATAAAACTAATTAAAATTATTATTATTTATAAACCAATATATCTTTTTATATATTTATTAAAAAAAGATTAATTAGTCCTTATTAATTCCCCAATTAAAACCAAGTTCTCAAAAAGTAAAATACTTTGCATCAACCCTCCAAAAATGAAACAATTCACATTCAGCCCCCAACTCTATCCAAATTACAAAACACCCCATCCAAAAATTCGACGATAAAATGAGCACAACCAAAACAAACCAGTGGCGCAATGGAGGCCACCACCACCACCACCACCACCGCACTCTGCCCCCACTTTCCTCCGCCCGCCTCCGTTCATCACCGGCGCTTCTCCTCCGCCTCTCTCCGCCGCATCTCCGCCTGCTCCGTCTCCGTCTCCTCCCCGCTCGTCTCCTCGCCGAGCTTCGACCGGCGCGGAGGCAAGATGGTGGCTGAACTGGTCGGCGCCTTCACTGACCTCACGGAGAGGATGGGCTCGCTGTCCAACACCACTCCGTCTTCTCAACTCCTCTTCAAGTGCTTGAAGCTCTCGATTCCGTTGCTTCAGGCCGCCGGTTTGGCTCCTGACGGCCGGAGCCGCCTCACTCGCGCCATGTCCGTCGCCTTTCTCCTCGCTGACCTTCAGGTACTTACCATCGCAAATCTGAATTTCGTTTCAATTTCGTTTTCTTTTTTATTTTGAGCTGCACCAACGAAAGATTCAAACTTTGAGTATTCAAATTCTCAAAACAGATGGACGCAGAGGTAATTTCGGCCGGAATTCTGAGAGAAACTCTCGAATCGGGTTTAATAACCATGCATGAAATCAAAACCCAAATCGGACCCGGACCTGCTTCGCTTTTACACGAGAGCTTGCGCATAAAACACGTACCGATGAAATACGACATTTTGGATGAAGAAAGCGCGAGTGCCTTGAGAAAATTCTGCCTCACTTTTTACGACATTCGTGCCCTGATTTTAGAACTCGCATTAAAACTCGACACGATGCAAAACTTGAGTTATTTACCGAAATGCCATCAAATGATAAAATCTCTAGAAGTAATGAAAATATACGCGCCACTAGCTCATGCAATTGGTACCGGTCCATTATCTCTCGAATTAGAGGATTTTGCGTTTCGGTACCTGTTTCCCTCTTCGTACCGACAAGTCGACACCTGGCTTGCAAACCACGAAACAGAGAGCAAGTTAATAATCAACTCGTACAAAGACCAACTGGTCCACGCATTAAATGCGGACCAAGAGTTGAAAAAAATGGCGAACAACATTTCTATTGCAGGCCGGTACAAAAGTCGGTTCAGCACCATGAAAAAATTATTAAAGGACGGAAGGAAACCTGAACAAGTAAATGATATATTAGGCTTAAGAATAATATTAGACACAAAATCTGAAGAGTTGGGCCCAAAAGCTTGTTACAAAACATACGAAATAATCCAAAAAATGTTTAAGGAAATTCCCAATGGAACTAAGGACTATATCGCGAAGCCTAAGAAAAACGGGTATAAAAGCTTGCATTTATTTCTTGATGTGAGTGAAATTAAGGGGGAAATTAATAGACCGTTAATGGAGGTTCAAATACGGACGGTTGAGATGGACCGATCGGCCGTTGGTGGGCCCGCTTCGCATTCTTTGTATAAAGGCGGTTTTACCGATCCGTCCGAGGTAATTTTTAATTCGGGAATTTGCGAAAAGGCCCTTGTGTTGTGATTAAATTGCAAAAAAAACCCTCCTTTGGAAATTGCAAAAAAAAATTATGTTCTTTAGGAAATAAAAAAAAGTCCATCTTATTTGAAATTGCGAAAAAGAATTAATCTATAGGAAATTACAAAAAAGCATGTACTGTTTAGAAGAGATTTAACACTGTTAGTTGATTAATATATTTTTTTGAATAAAAATAATTTTATTTACTCTCCTATAAGTATATGACCCGACCCGAAAAACTTATTAATTTTATTTCGTTTACAATAGAGGTGTTTCTTTGCAATTTCCAACAATTGAGGTTTGTTTTGCAATTCAAGCATAACGCATGGGCTTTGTGCAAAACAAACTTATTTAATTCTCGTTTTTTCAACAGGGGAAGAGATTGAAGGCGATAATGTTAGCAGCCGCTGAGCTGGCGGCCTTACGACTGAGAGACTTACCTGACGCTGAGCTGGCGCTGAGCTGTAAGAATAAAAATCCGGTATTCTGTCTGTTGGACAAGAATAAGGACGGGAGAATAAGCATCGAGGAATTGACGGAGGTGATGGAGGAATTGGGAGCTGGAATGGATGATGCGAGAGATTTGATGATTCATCTCGATGCGAATAGTGATGGAAGTTTGAGCTCGGATGAGTTCGACTCGTTTCAACAACAAGTATGTGTTATGTTTAAATAATGTGTCGTGACATGTTAAGAGTAATAATGCGTCATGACAAGTTGCTGAACTTTTAAATTGTATCATGGTATCATGGCAGATCACTGAACTTTTAATAATGTGTCATGACATACGACTGAATTTTAGTTGTGTGTCATGGCATACTAGTAAAGTTTTATAATGTATCATGGCAAGTCACTGAACTTTTAAAGTGTATCATGGCGGATTAGTGGACTTTTCAAATGTATTGTGGCAGGTCACTCGATTTTAGTATTGTATCATAGATCCATAATAAGTCACCAAACTTTAATGTTGTATATCATGGAAGGTTGCTGAACTTCAATATCGTATCATATATTCTTTAAGAATTTGTTTCAACTTGCAAATTATAAATGGAGTTTAAGAAATTTCATTTGTTTTTTATTTATTTATTGATGAGTTTATTTGTTTCTTTGTTATTGTTTAGGTGCAAATAATGAGAAACATGGAAGATAAAGATAGTACGTATAGTAGCGTGTTGAGAGAGAAGCTTCAAATGACTGACAATGCGGGGCTTATTCAAGTTTATAGAAAGGAGCTTGGTGATAAGCTGATTTTACGCCAATGATGAATCACGATTGATTGATTCTTATTTCAATTTCTAAATTTATTTAATTTGAATCAAATCGAAAAGTATGTATATATTTTCTGATGTATAGTGGTGTATTTCATGTTTGAAATATAATGTTAATTTCAAACTAATTATTTCCCGATTGTTGTCGGCTTTTACACTTACATGATCAATGATATAATAGAAGTTAGGGTATATTTGCCTTGTGCTTTGGAATTATATAAACATAGTTTTAGAATTGGTTCTTAATTTTGTCCAAAAATAGTGTGAAGGAAGAATTTTCGCTATTTTGTTGTCATATATATATATATGACGCTTTGAGAATTGGATATTTGAAAGTGCGACGGGCTTCAAAATTTTCAGAATGTGATGGAAGTGGTTTGTATATATTATTTTCTCTGTATTTTAATATACTATTTTTTATATATTTATTTTTATTGTCTTGTGTATATAATATTTATCATCTCTATGTATTGTTTATAAAAAATAAATTTTATATAATGTTTTTCGCCTCTGTACACTCTTTTTTTCCGGTCAAATGGACTCAGAACGATGTAGGTCCATAAACCTAATTTAATCGATAGTAAAAGTTACAGTGCCAACTAAAAGTTGTATTTCTGCTTATATTGATTTTATCATATGATTGTTTTTTTTTTTAATGCAAGCTTGAGTTATCATATGATTAATTAATTTAGATACCTTTTTTTTTCAAGTTTTACATACTTTTTATTTGTTCTACATCCTACTACTGTTTAAAAAATAGTGTGCCACTCAGTGTAAAATTGAAATTGAAACTTCAGAGAAAGAAAAGAAGAGAGGAATATTCCGGCGAGGCGATGAGACACGTGGCGCTCCGGCTGGGCCGAAACCTCATGCGAGACCTAAACCGGCCGCCACCAGCCGGCGGGAAGATGCTTCTTCGTTTTCATTCCACTGGTACTTCGTTCTCCATTTTCCTCATGCGTTAGTTTAGAATTTGATTAGATGTCGCCTCATGAAATGCAAATTCAGCGTAATAATCAAATCGCTTTCTCAAACTCGAGTGCAATAATCAAAATCAAGTGAATTTGCACGCTTTCCAATTTGCACAAACCCAAATTGTCAGATATTTTTTGCCTTACCAGTTGCATGATTTATGACAAATTTAGCTTCAATTGGACTGGAAGTATGGACTGGTTGCCCGATTGAAGTTAATTTAGAAACATATTGCATTAAATTGTTTTTTTCTTCTTTAATTTGCATTTACACCTTGTGATTTACAGAGTCAAATCCACAACTTCCTGAAAACCTTATTCAAATAATGGAGCAAAAAATGAGAGCTATTGAGCAGAGAAACAAATTCCTTCTAGACCAAATCAACCAGGTAAAGTAACCCAAACTTCTAATTTTCTCAATTCATTTTTCCAATAATTATTAATTAACAATTTAATTGATATGCTTTTCATTTAAATAAAGACAGCCATCAACAAATCCAGACGAATTCTCAAGGGCAAATAAGGAATTACGCAAATTGGAGACCTCCATTTCCCTCATTACTCAACTTCGCTCCAAAAAACACGTACACATTTCTTCATATTTCATTTTTAAACTTTTTAGGGTTTAAGGCTTTAGGTAAAAAAAAAAAAAAAAAAAAAAAAATCATATTTATTTCAGGAAACGGATGAACTAAGATCATTAATATCAAACTCCAACGAGGAAAAAGAGTTGCGCCAGCTGGCGAGCGATGAGCTGGCGCTCGCGTCAGAAGAACAGAAAAAGCTCCAAAATTTATTATTCAAATCTTTGCTTCCAAAAGACGACGCTGATGTCAGAGATTGCATCATCGAGGTGCGAGCTGGCACTGGCGGTGACGAGGCGTCTTTATTCGCGATGGATATTTTCAAAATGTACGAAAAATATTCGGCGAAAAATGGGTGGAAATTTGATGTGATTCAAGTCACCGAGTCCGATTTGAAGGGATATAAGGTTGTTAACTTAGGGTTCAAGGTTTTTATGTAAATAAGTATTTTAGTTTTAGCCTACTTTTATTTATTTATTTATTTTGGAAATTAAAAAAGAACCTAAAGGTTGGTAAATTATGTCTTGTTTTTAAGTAAATAAATGTTTTAGTTTTAGGCTAGTTTTATTTATTTTGGCAATTTAAAAAAACCTATATTTTGTCAAATTTATTAAAAAAACCCGAACTTTTGGAATATTAAAAAAAGCCTACTTTGAATTACCGAGTCCGATTTGAAAGGATATAAGGTCGTTAAATCATGTCCTGTTTTTACGTTAATAAATATTTTTAATTAAATTTTTAATTTTTTATATGATTTTTATTTTATTTTTGTAATAATAGGAAGCAAGTGGAGCGATATTAGGAAACGGTGCGTATGGAAGGCTCAAATTTGAGAGCGGTATTCACAGAGTTCAGGTTTTCTTTTCTTTTTTTATATTATTTCTTTTTTCATTTAATGAAATAAAATAAACAAAATTAAATTAAATTAAATTACAGAGAGTGCCAGTGACGGAAAAATCAGGACGGGTTCACACTAGTGCTGTTTCGGTTGCGATTCTTCCTCAGGCCGATGATGTAATAATAATAATTTATAGAGAAATTTGCATAAAAGCCCCCTACATTCTCCCTAAATTGCAAAAAAAGCCCCTACATTCTCCCTAAATTGCAAAAAAGCCCCTACATTCTCCCTAAATTGCAAAAAAGTCCGTGCATTACTGAAAATTGCAAAACAAAACCTTTGATTTGATTCCGTAAATCACGAGGTTTTTTGCAGTTTCCAATAATGTAGGTTTTTTTGGCAATTCAAGAATGTAGGGGCTTTTTTGCAAAATTCTCGAATTAATAATAATATTACACAAATCTTATTTAGTTTTAACGTAATAACGAACTTTTTACACTTTTTACAGGTTGATGTGCAAATAAGAAATGAAGATCTGAAAATTGATACGTACAGGTCGGGCGGATCGGGCGGTCAATCGGTCAACACCACAAACAGCGCTGTTAGAATTACGCATTTACCCTCCGGAATTACCGTTGCCATTCAAGACGAAAGATCACAACACATGGTAGTTATTATTATTATTATTATTATTATTGTTGTTGTTGTTGTTGTTGTTGCTGTTGTTGTTTTGACTATTATTGATATTATGTTATATTTTATTATTATTATTATTATTATTATTATTATTATTATTATTATTTTCTCCAATTGTGGATTTCATTTTTCGATAATGTTTTTTTTATTAGAATAAAGCTAAAGCGTTGAAAGTGTTACGAGCCCGTCTTTACGAAATTGAGAGAGCGAGAGTTCATATGAACCGCTCGAAACTTCGATCCGAACAGGTAAAAATCACATTTCTTTTCCTTCTTTACTAAATAATAAAACGTTATTTTACTAACTTTTTCTTATTGATTGTTAGATTGGTAGTGGAGATAGATCAGAGCGAATCAGGACGTATAATTTCCCGCAAGGCCGAGTGACAGATCATCGAATTGGAATCACGCATCACTCATTAAATGATGTTTTAGAGGGAGAAAGTCTCGATCTTTTTATCGACGAGCTTCTTTTGAGAGAGGAAATGGATGCGATTGCCTCTTTTAATTAGATAATTTTGATATACGTCAATTTTGAAACATAGATAATTATGGGTATTATTTTGTTGGTTTTTGGTTTAGCGTAAACTTGAGTGCCTCATATTTATTGTTGTTGTGCTGTATTTCAACATTTTTGGCTTCTCATAGAATTGAATAAAAGAGGTAAAAAAAAGCTCAAATTCAGAATTTTAATCAAACCAAGTATTTTTTTCATTATTTGTAAATTCTTTGAAAGCTCAAGGCAAGAGTTCTGGTAGAACTCTGCAGTTATCCCACTGTTCATAACATCATATTGTCACAAGACATTATTATTATACAATTTATAACCATGATAGCACAAGAACTTTACTATAAGGCATAAAGCCTCCACACAAAAAATTAACAAAATTCAGGATAAAATAACGAAGGACAAATGTGAGGCTAAACTAAACATAATTTGGGCTAAAAATAAACAAAATTTAAACTAAAATAATAAAGGATGAACATGAGGCGAGCGACCTCCATTCAAAAGAAATCTGGCGATCCGAGTTAGAGACAGTCTAAAATGCACATACATACAATACAGCTACTCAAAATACAAATAAAACCATATATAGAACAAAATAAAACACCAACACAAAATAAAAACTGTATTAAACAGCGCGATTGTCTCAAGGCGGTCAAGAATTTTGCTTTCCATCACTCTTTGGCAAAACTGCGATTGGCTTTATATCTGTCAAACATGTTTAAAAATTAAAATTAAAAAATATATATATATAACACACACAAAGAAACAGATTAATAGATTATAACTATTATTTATAATTTATTATCGGTCTGATTAGCATTAGTGGATTTGGATAAAAAGATAAAAGGCATAATGACGACTACATTATTTGCCAATTAAACCTACAAAATAACAAATTAAAGGAATATAATGATTACTGGATATCAAAGTATCTCCGATCGATATTTACTACTGTCGGCCTAGTAACAAAGGTTTAGGGTTTATGCAAAGACCAATTTCCACGAACGCACAAAATACAATTGCAAAATTTAGCAGTATATACATGCAAAATACACTCAATAAAATTATTAAGAGACAAAATTATGAACGTAAATTACCTTTTGACTCGACCTGCTCTTCCACTTTACCAACGCGAGAATTCAGCGGTGCAATTTTCCTCTCGAGCCCTCCAATTCCTTCATTATTATTATTGTTATTATTATTATTATTATTATTATTATTATTATAAAACCTCATCACCTTCTCTCTCTCTCTTCCCTCACCACTCGCAACAATCTTTCTCTCCTTCTCTCTCTTCGCAACGGCAATCACACTCTCAAGCATCTCGCGAGCTCTCTTTCGAGCAACAATGGCTTCCTTTACTTTCCGTTCCGCATCGGCTTTCGCTTGAGAAGCCGCACGGCTCATCGACACGGCCGAAATCCGAGCCGCACAGAGCATCGATTTCGCGTTAGCCAGATCTATGATGCGTCGTTTCGAATCTCTGTCTCTCTCGCCAGGATTGGAGCTGCAGTCGGGGCAGAGGAAGAAGTCCGGCGAACTGGAGGAGGAGGAAGGCGGGAGGCAGGACGAGTGGCAGACGTTGTTGCAGCTGGAGCAGCTGATGATGGAGCTGGAATTGGGGGAATCGGAGATGAGATCGAGGCAGAGCGAGCAGAAGTGAGAGGGGTGGTGCTTGAGCACGCAGGCGGTGCAGAGGCGGCAGAACACGTCGCGGTGCTTGACGTGGTGCAGCGGCCAGGGATCCCGTGCTCCGCAGCCCTCGCCGGTGCACCCCGTCGCCGGCGACGCCGCCGCGAAGGCCGCCGCGCGGATGGACGTCGAAGGCGGTGCCGGAGGAGCTTGGGTCGTCATGGTAGAAAGAGAGAGAGAGAGAGAGAGGTAGGGTTAGGGTTAGGGTTTAGAGCTCAGATTAGGGTTTCAAACGGCTTCATCATCTCTCCCAAAAGATCGAATCTCAAAAAGAGAAGAAAGACAAGTATTATATGTGTGTCAGTATTTCTGTGGCCTTTACTGCAGCGAGATGCTGACAAGGACTTCATTTGATTCTTCTTATTTTATTTCCACAATTCTGGAAAATATGTTGTTAACATGAATCATGATCCTGAATCAGTCCGTAATATTTATTCTTGGGATTGTTTTTTTATTCAGGATCATATTGTGTAATGAAAACCAATAATACATCAGACTCCATCACAACTCACAATAAACCATTTCAACCAATACAGAAAAGACAATAAAAAAAATAACAATACATCACTATCCAGAAAGAAAGAAAATAAAGGAAGGCGCCAATCTCACTAAACATGTAACAATTACATCAGATTGAAAGCACATTACAATAATTAAAATGGCTCAAGTTGAAAATTACAAATACTACACAATATGTACAGTACATGTCCTGAGTTATTTTATGTTGCCTTCGCCGGCCGAAAGCAACAAATATTTGGACAGGAAACAACTTGCTGATTTTGGACTTAAAATATATGTAAATCAGCATAAATAGTTCTTCACTCTTTTTTTTTTCCAAAAAAAAAGTAAATGATCAGCAAAGAAATAAATCAGGATTTATGGAAGGGGCTCTTGTGAATCTCCCAACCGCGACAAATGAAGGTACGCATCCGTCCCTACAATTTACAAAAAAACATAAAATTAACACTAAACAATAAATAAAAATAATAAGGGAAATCTGCACGCGCGACGGGCTACAGCACACACAAAAAACGACATAATTGTGTATATACTATTTCTTCCGCTTTTCAATAAACTATTTTTTCTCTATATACCGTTTTCACTGTTTTATATTGCCTACATATATTGTTTACAATCATATATAATATTTTTTTAATATACTGTTTAGTGCCTCTATATACTATTTTTTCGTGAAAAAAGAAGGTCGTGCTGCACGACGGGAAAAGACCGTCATACAACATCAAGTCCCAAATAATAATAACGATAATACCTCGCATACAACTGACATACAGTTTGCGATTGGTCGGCTTTCCGCCAGGTATTTCGACGGGAGATCATCTCCACGGAAGCAGCGTTGTAGAATAAAATAAAAAGTAAAAAAATAAATAAAACAAATGACGTACCGTATCCCTCCATGGAGATGATTTGAAGATCGCCACCGAAATACCGAGCGTAAAGCCGACTTATCGGCAAACCGTACCCGTAACCGGCCATGGTGCAGCCTTCGTTGACGCCGATGCCGTAGTTCTCGTCCAAGGGAGTTTTGGCCGTGGAGTAGAGGTACGTGAATATTTTAGGAAGGCCGCTCCGGGCTATGCCTCCTCCTTCGTCCGATATCTGGGAGAAAAAGGAGAAAAGTTAATTGGAGTATTTGTAAAAGGGAACGCCGATTCTGTTTAATTGTGAAAAGGGCTTGTGTTGTTGGAAATTGGGAATAAGAAGACCCTCTATTCTTGAGAAATTCGGAATTTTGGTCGACTCTGTTTTTGGATTTTAGATCAAGGTAGAGACTAAATTTTGAATTTCTTAAGAATAGAGGGGCTTATTTGCAATTTTCAATAAGATTCGGCCTTTTCAAATATTTAATTATGTTTATATTATGGCAAAAGAGCAAGAAGCCCTTACGTTATTGAAAATTGCAAAAAACAACTCTATTCTTGATAAATTCAAAATTTAGTCTATAACATTAAATTTTCGCAATCCGAAATTTAATCTCTAACGTTAAATCTTGAACTTCTCAAGAATAGAGAAGGTTTTCTTTCGCAATTTCCAATGAACTAGGGGCTTCTTTGCAAAATACCCGAAGTATTTAATTAGAGTTAAAAAAAAGGGGACCTTAATGGTGACATCTTCGATTCCGTCGGCGACTATAATTCTGACAGGCGGTACGTCCTTGTCGGAATGTTGGTACCGCTCTTGTACCGCTCGTAAAGAATTCTTTACTAATTCGAACACCATCAAGTGCAAGTGCGATGGCACGTACCTTCATTACATCATACCAATTAGTTTCTCATCCTTCTTGTAATTAATTATTCATCCTTTTATCATTTTATGAAAAAAGAAAGAAATAATAAATGTAACTAATTAAAGGATTATTATGCCTAAATAGCAAAAAGAAAACCTAAGTAGTTGACAAAATGACCTCTATTCTTAAGAACTTCAAAATTTATTTCTTAGTAAATTTCTAATTGCAAAATATATTTAATGGTAGGGACTAAGATTTTTCACAGAGAAGTATACTATATATCAGTAGTGGTTCAGTGAGAAATTTTTGAAATACATGTATTTCTATGTATGTCCCCCCAAACTTTTTGAACAAGATTAATCAGTATGGAGAATTTTTTTTGACCCCACTAAATACATTTAGGAGTGTTTTTTTGCAATTTAAGCATAACGCAGAGTTTTTCTGCAAAATCCCCTTAATTAATCAATTAATCAAAATTAAATTTTTCTCACGGGAAAGTGAAATGTGGATCGCCGTAAATATCGATCAGCGGCGCGGATCCGTACTCCCTCAAACAAACAAATCGCGCGTCCTCGCTGGCGAGTCGCGCGACTTCCATCGGCGACATTTTGGTGTTTATTTGTCCTATGCATCCTGGTTCCGGGTTCGGATCGTGCAATCCAACATGCTGCCCTTTAATCCAATAACAAAACAAACAATACAAAAAAATGTTAGTTATGAAGGGGGATTAATGAAAGTTAAAAGGCACCGGGAAATTGGTTGAACATTATACGTAGAGGTGGAATTTTAATGAGTTGATTGATTTATGTGATTATAATTTTGCGTTCTTAACATGTCGTATCACTCGAATTATCAAAATCATTATGAATGATAAGTACATGAGAGAATACATTTCCAAAACATTAAATTGTAAACCCACGTGCTGCCGTATAAGCCAGTGACTAAAAACTGTAAAGAAGAAATTTGCAAAAAATGATAAAGAGACCCCGCGTTGTTGGAAATCGCAAAAAAATGCAAATCATGCAGGGTATTTTTTGGGGAATTTTTGAGTTTTGAAGTAAAAGGAACCAAGAAATTCGCGAAACGCACCGTTAGTTCCTGTACTTTAATTAGATTGCAATTCAGTCCCTGTACTATTATATTCGATCTTTGATCCATGTACTTTATGGAAAATGCAACGATTATTAGTCCTTGAATCAAGATGCATGCACCATTCCATAAACTACATGGACCAAAAAGTTCAAATCAACAGTACAAGGACCAAATCACGATCCAATTACACTACAGGGACCAATTCGCAAAAACTAACCGATCAGCATGCGGATCCCGATTCTTGAGAGATAAAACCGATCCAAGAACTGGTGGATTTCTTCCACGGATTTCGAGTCCGTTAATGGATACGAATCCATATCGGATTTCAATTGCTGGATGCCGAGAGCCATTGTGGGGACCACGTTGTTGTGCCGCACTTTGATCATCTTGATCATCTGTGTGAACGCCAGCTCGTCGGTTCGGTCTTTGATATCAGGGAACGAGCGGATGTCTCTGAACGAATCCAGGTACCAATCTTTCACCTGAAATTCAAAGAAAGAGGGGACATTGAGTACTAATTCACTTCGAAATGGAGTTAAATTGAAAAAAAAAGAACCAATTTGAGTGAATTAAGTATGAAAAGTTGAAAATTTAATTGGAAAAACGAGACCGATTTGAATGAGTAAGGTCAAGAAAAAGAACGGCTGCGTGCAAAAGAAATGAACTTTTGGGTTAACAATACTACCTTTAAGACAGCGGGTTTTTGAGAGAGGCCGAACGGCAGAGTCTCAAGCTCAATCGCTCGCCTGGCGATCCTAATGGCCAACTCCTTGTGCAAGAACTGAGCGGAGATCAAGAGATTCTTCTCGGTTGGCCGGGAGCCGAACTCGGTCATGTAACGGAGGCTGACGCCGGTCTGTCGCATGGCGCCCCATTTATGCACCTCCTCCGCCATCGCCTTGGTCACCGGCTCCGCCGCCTTCTTGATCATGCTCGCCGCCATTAACGGAGAAGAGAACTACTGGAGAAGAGAGGAGTTAACAATGGTGAGCATCGCCAATGGAGTTAAAGAAAAGAGTGTTTTGTGTTGTGTTGTTTGGAGTTTTATGATTTTATCTTTGGTGGGGGTGAGTTAGTTTATCAGATAAGGGGGATATGGTTATATACCCTTCTCAAGTTTGAATTTCTTAATTTGGCATATATAGATAGATATACCCTTGATGAAAATATGAATTTCTTACTTGTAAATATAATATGGTCTAATTATGGCAGCAATAAATTATAATGTAAATGTAGTAAAATGCTATTGTTAAGACAATATTATGGTATATGTATGCATAATAGAATGATATATGTATTGGCCATTAGGGTTTTTTTTTTTTTTTTTTGCTTTTTAGTTATGGTTTGTTTAACTAGAACATGAGTAAAAAAATGGTTGTTTTCGAGTTGCATGAAACTACCTTTTTCTATTTTAATCTAGTACATAACATCAATGTTATTGTGGATAACTATTTTTAGTTTTGTTTTCATGACTTAACTAACAAAAAAAAAATTCTAACATAAACATAATTTAGATCATCAATCAAACATTGAGCATGCATATCAATTTCTTTTTTTTTTTGACAGGATGTAGCTGTTAAGACTACATAAGACTTTTCATTAAAAGATTAAAAATTACTACATATTGGTTATTATAGTTTTAAAGTTCAGAGCTGCGACATAAATTTAGCTAGACTTATCTACATGTCCATTCTCTTTGCCTCTTTGTCTGGAATGGATGCCACAAATTAAGATTATTAACTGTCGCAAATGATCTATAGTCTAGTTGATAAAATCTATTATATTTGGATCAAGAGGCCATGAGTTGAAATTCAGACAAACGCAATCTTATTTAGCATATATTTAGAAAAAGTATCTCAATCCATCATACTTGGGTTGAATCTTAAAAAAAAGGATTATTAGCTATCAATTGAATATTGATGCACAAATATACAAATTTGTTTATACTATATTTATATTTTACAAGGTTATAGAAGAAATATTGTTTACTAAATGATTAAATATATTATTTTGGTATCTTTTCTTTTGCGTAACGGTCTTTTATGCAATCAATGGTGGAATGCTAATCCTTTTTACGTGGCTTTGTTGATTCCGTGAGGCAACAACATATATACATGTTCCTGACAAGTTCATTCGATAAATGAGACTGTTTCTATTGTAAAATGATAATATTTCTACTGAGTACTGTGTATAAATGTAAAAGATTGATAAATATTATAGGTATAATAGGTAACCAAAATTAACAATTCAAAATACTTTTTATTTTATTTGGTCAAGTAATAAAAACTAATAGATAATTGGTGTAATTGTAAAAAATGACTCGGAAGTCTTTCATTTTTTTATTTTATTTTTGCAAGTCTCTCTTTCGTTAGGTAGAGAAAAGGGGATTCACAGAAGATAATCCAGTTTCATGTGGACAAGAATCTAGAGCCATGACTAGTGGTTGACATGTGTGCAATGTTATTGTGGGGTCCATATACACTTGGTTCAAATTGAGGTTGTGCAAAATAATAAAATAGGCCAGAGAATATAATTAATTTTAATTTTAATTTTAATTATATAAAAATGTATTCTCTTATTCTCAGTGATATGAACTTTCTACTAGAGAGTGGCACGTGTCTAACACCCGGATTTTTTATGACGATCTTGATACTTATATACATGAAGGGTATCATATTCAAATGAATAAATTACTCACTTCACAATTCATCATATAATAGGTCTATATACTGTTTTTTTTTTTGGATATTCTTCCTTTTGAGCATACCCTTAACCTTCGAAAATATCACCATACATGCCATTAAATATTTGCACAGATGTTGAGCATTTAAATTGAACTAGAAGAATTTCCGCGTTCCGCTGCGATTTTTATCATTTTTATTGTTTAATAATTAACACATTAAATTTATCTTATGAATTAATAATCATAAAAAATTTATATAAATTATCTCAAGAATTAACTTATAACAGAATAAATAATGAATAGTTCATATTTTTGTTAGAAATTATCTATGAATTAAATAAGATTTATACAAGTCATAATAAAAAATATGTAATAAGATTTATACATAATTGTGCGTTCGAAAGTATAACAATTGAGATCTTGGATGAAAGATCTCATCATCCTTGTTATATTTTTCATTTTTCACAAAAAACTAAGCTACTGGAAAATCATATTTTGAAAGAAAACGTTGGAAAAAGATTACCCGAGCTAGACACATGGAGTACACATTCTTTTTTTTTTAAAATGATTTATTTATTTATTTTCTTTTTTTTAATTATTTAGAGAGAGAGAGAAAGAGAGGGCCCACATTTTTTTTTGAAAATTATTAATCTATTTTTTGTTTACTTGAGGGAGAGAGAAAATGTGTGACACATGAGACCCGCATTTTTTTTGATAAATTATTATTATTTTTTAATTTAGGAATGAGTCACAATGTCATCTAATATTGTGATATTCAATCTAGTCGATTGAAGACACGAGATATTGAAAGTCATTATGAAAAAACATAATAGTGCGTTCGAAAGTATAACAATTGAGATCTTGAATGAAAAATCTCATCATCCTTATTCTATTTTTCATTTTTTTACAAAAAATTGAGCTACTAAAAAAATCGTATTTTGAAATAAAACGTTGGGGAAAAATTACCTCAGAGAGAAAGACACATGGAACCCACATTTTTTTTTGGAAAATGAATTATTTATTTTATTTTTTTTAATTATTTGAGAGAGAGAAAGAGAGGGCCCCACCTTTTTTATTTATTTTGGAAATCATTAATCTTTTTTTTTATTTGAGGGAGAGAGAGAAAGAGAGTGGCAGTGTGAGCTTTAGTTTTTTTTTTTTTTGAAAATTATTATTTTTATTATTATTTATGAATTATTATTATTATTGATTTAGTGTTACTAAAAAATATTAAAATATGATAATTTTAATAGGATGTATTTTTATTTGTTAAATTATAAAGAATTGATTATTCTTTATTGCGAAAAATAAGTCAATGCGGGGATTATTTGGAAAGTACCAGAAAACGGTAAGTTCTTAAATCCACAATTGATATAATTTGATAATTGATGATGTTATTTTTCTTATTTCAAATATACTATTACAGAATTTTACGAAAAAATAACCATTACTAATTCAAACTTTATGTGTATATCAATTATTACTAAAAATACATTGAATATATCTCTTAGTTTCCAATGTCAAAATATATATTTTTTGCTAAATATTAATACTATAGAAAACAAAATTATTATGAAAAATTATCTAATTGTCGGCATTAGGATTTTGTCTGGAATGATTATGATAAGGATCTCTGTACTCATAGCAAAACTCATATAGAAAGCAATATAAAAGAGAAAATTGAATAGTTACTTTTATAAATTTTGAGAAATCTTATGTACTTTCTATTTCAATAAAATATTCTTGAATATTTGACAAAATAATAAATTTAAGAAAAATATCAATACCCTCATTATTTAAAAAAAAAAGAAATTTATCAACACTTAATAAAAAAATATCAAAATTATCTTTAATAAAAAAAATACGTCTCCGAAGCGGAACGAGGATTGCACTAGTGTAGATATAATGATATTGATTATTTGGGTAATATAATCAGTTAAGAATGCAGAAGTGTAATTATTAAATATAATACATAAAAATCTACAGATAAATAATCGGCATAACGAATTATTTTTTTTAATGGGTAGGCATAACGAATTAATGTTCAATCAATAATTGCGTAACGTAATTAAAAATGATTTAAACCAATTTCCAATGATATGTTGGAAATCTTGGAATTTCATCACATGTAAATGCAGGTCGCCGTCTAATGTCCACTTTGAGTGCTATCATTATATTAATTGCTTATGAACAAAAATAAAGCACAGTGTTCCCGATCGCAATCAATCATAAATCAGAATTGATTGCTTGATTCTAACATATCCCATGTAACATCTCAATTATGCAATGGGTATTTAAAACAATGATTTTGTTATAGACGATTATTCAAATGTGAATGTCCATGACCCAAACTCTATTAACTCACAATGGGTATTTAAAACAATGATTTTGCTATAAACATTATTCAAATGTGAATGTTCATGACCCCAAACTCTATTAAGAGTTATAGGTTTTGTGTTGCTACGAGTCTATTATGATAAGCTTATTATGCTATCTAATTTATAACAGAGTTATTTAAATATTATGAGAGTTTTTCCGTATTAAATATTGAAATTCGGTTGGTTATCGTACTTGAAATAAAAAATACTGAGTCATCTTCAAGGCACTTATTATTGTATCGTGACCTTTTGTGTACATGTATTTCAATAAAAGATTTTCAACTATTTACCATTTGGACAAGCGATCGCTTGCTAAAGATTTTTAACTATTATTCATGATTTAATTAAATTAATTAATATATATCGAACAATTAATAATATATTAAATTTGTTGAATAATAAATGAAATAAAGAGAGAAAGAGAGTAAGTAATATCTTTTTTTGATACGAACAATACATCTATTTATTAGGTAAGATATCTTATATGTTACAGGAGATTTAATTAAGAATAGAGAACGATAATGAAATAGTTAATCAATGAGTATAGTAATGGATCAGATGGCACAACAAGGACAATTATTCGGGTTAAAAAGAAAGTTTATTTTAATTTATTTATAATTAAAATAATACTTTAATTATTTTATTTTTTAATTGAATAAATTCTTAAATCATGTTAATCATATCATAATCCCACTCAAAAGCCCAATCATAATTACAAAAAATTGAAATAATGCGCTAAAATTGCCGAACTTCATTACACAACATTTAAACTGCAAAACTCACGACTTTATTTTTATACCATTATATTCAAAAATAAATCAGCAAATACAACTCATTCAGCCATCCTATTCGACCCATATAATTATTTTTGAACTTGGCTACATCGTGCGACACTAACAAGTAACAAATACAAAATCAAAATATGGCCTACGCTACGTATATAAAAAATATCAAAATAGGGCCTTATATAAAAAAGGAAATATAAATCAAAATCCGGCCTAAAACAAGAAAAAAAACCCAAAAGATGGCCCAAATGTTTCCAAACCAGATATCGTCTGTTCACACATTTCACATCCATCTTCACACAAGTGTCATCCTGTTCAAACCATAAAAACAGGACTTATTTTTCTAAAATAACACTTTCTGGAAAAATAATTCAGCCATTAGAACTTCTGTCAGGCTCACTTGCAAAATTGTCCATTAAGAAAAAAAGAATGCTAATGGCCGAATTAAGGAAAAAAGAATGCAAAATAAAAAATGGACAATTTGGCCAATAAACCTGACAGAAGTTCTAATCTAATGATTGAATTATTCAAAAAAGTGCTAATTCAAAAAATTAAAAAAAGTCTAAAAACTGGAGGGCATTTCCGTAATTCCAGGCAAAGCCAAACTGCTCTCCATCCCACCCGTCGACTTCCAACCGCCACGTGGCAGTGAACACAACACAAAATTCGGATTTTGCCGCGCGCTCCCCGACTAAACCGAACCGAACCCATCTCAAACCGCTTCCAAACCGAACCGAACCGAACCCATTTCAAACCCACCCGAACCTCACTCCCTTTTCCCCCATCACCCCCTCTCAAATACCAATATTCGTTTCCCAGTCCAATAACTCTTCCGCTGACAATATTTATGGGAGTAAAAGCTTAATTCCAGATTGACAGGGGTATATCTGAACAAATCAATAATAAATTGTACACTTGAAATGAATCTCATGCTTCCTTCTTATTCTCTCTTCGCATTTAATTTCACCTCTCTTTCTCTCTCTCTCAGATCAAACCCTAATCTTAGTTTGAATCGAAGTTTAGTTTAATCCATGGCTTTGCTTCATCTCTCCTTCTTCTTCTTCTTCTTCAAGTGCTTCCATTGCGAAGCTTGAGGCGCGGCATCGCGTACCGTCACGTGAAGTTGCCGCATTGGAAGGAAGTCAAAGATTCTTTGTTTCTTTCTCTCGCTTTCACAGGTTTCTTTCTACTACTCACTCAAGTGCTAATTTATTTATTTTCTTTTCTTTTTAGAAGACTTGTTTGTTTTCTCTGAATTGGATTTTAAGTCAGTGAAGTAGTAGTTTTTTATAAAAAGGATTTAGAAATTTTCTAGACGTTTTATTTCCCTATTTTTGGCTAATTATTTCGTTGAATCCATCTTCTTCTTCCTCTTCTTTATTAGATTTCACAATAATGAAGAAAACTTCGTTGTTTTTGTTCACACGACAGTCGGCACTGCCACTTGTGTTCAATCATAACTCAATACTTATTATAATCTGAGCCTCTGACTTACTGTTTCTTTATTATTATTTTCTCATGACAGTGAAATCAAACATTAAATTTGGCCTGGTCTACCTGTTAATTCCTACATTCAGACACGTAAAGCCTGTAACTTTCACCAATTCAATTTTTCCTTTGAAGATTTTGGACACTACTTCCTTTCAATCCTACCACAAAATATACAAAACAAACCCATTTTCTTGCTCAAAATATTTTTTGAGGCCCTTCTTCTTCTTCAATGGAACTGGATCCATTGTTGAGAGATCTCACAGAGAAGAAACTGAGCTTCAAAAGAAATGTTGTTCATTTAGCGACCGAATTAAAAGACGTGAGAAATAAACTGGCCTCTCAAGAACAATTATTCGCCAAAGAGTCCAAAACTCGACAGGTCATCAAATTAAACCCTAAATTTTAATAAATTCCCATTTTCCATTGAATTTATTAGTTACTAAATCTTTTTTTTTTCTTTTTCATTTTTGGGTAATTAGGTGGCTGAAATTAGGGCTAAATCCATGGAAGAAGAAGTTTCCAAGCTTCAATCATGTCTATCAGAAAAAGACGAACAACTCAAACTCTCTTCTTCCAATTCAGAACAGGTAATCTAAATCTCAAAAAAAAATCCTCCTTTTATTCTAAATCACAACAAACAAACACAATTTGTCTCATTTTTACTCAGTATCTCAAAGAACTGGACGACTTGAGATGCCAGCTGTCAGTTACTCGTTCAACAGCAGAGTCCAGTGCTGAGTCAGCGCAATCGGCTCAAAACCAGTGCTTAGTTTTATTAAAAGAGCTAAATGACAAAACTTGTTTGCTGAGTCAGCACGAAGATCGAGTCACAAAATTAAGTGAGAAATTGGAAAGTCTACAGAAGCTTCTAGAAGCGAGAGAAGTTTCTCAGAGACAGCTAAAAGACGAAGTTTTGAGGATTGAGAATGATATATCGAGCGCGGTTTCCAAAGCAGGGGTTGTTAATTTAAATGAGGGGTTTAATTGTAATTTTGAGAATTTGAATAAAAGTTTGGGCGATAATGATTTGGAGATTTCAAGATTGAGAGATGAAATTAGGTTTTTGTCGGCCCATTGGAAGAGAAAAACAAAGGAACTTGAGTCTCAAGTAAGTAGATTTTACTCAATTTCAAAATCATAAAATGCGAAATTTAATAAATTTTATAATTAATATTCATTTTCTTTTTTTAAATAGTTGGAGAAGCAAAGAAGGACGGATCAAGAGCTGAAAAAAAGAGTTCTTAAACTCGAATTTTGTTTACAAGAATCTCGCTCCCAAATGAGAAAACTTCAAAGAGTAATTAATTATTAATTGTTAATCATTTTTCATTAGTTTTATACTCTTCTTTTTTTATTTTTTATTTATTTTTCAGATGGGTGAGAGGAGAGATAGAGCGCTGAAAGAATTGAGAGATCAATTGGCTATGAAACAACAAAATAGTATGAGTGAGAAAGTGACAGGTGGCGATATGAGTGAGAAAGTGAACTTTTGGGAGAGTTCAGGATTTAAATTCATGGTTTCCGTTTCTATGTTGGCTCTTGTTATTGTTGCGAAAAGATGATCTGATCGTGATTTTGTATAGGAGAATCGGTTATTTTGTTGAAATTTAATGCATGGTTTAGATGTATTTTTATGTTTTTTTAGCTTATTGTAGTGTTTTGTTTCGGTTGTTATTGTAGGTGATGAAACGCTGCTGGATTTAATGAAAATGCGAATTTTCATGTTAATTATATTTTTATGTGTCTTTTTTTTTGAAATTGGTCAATTATATCATATTCTTGTGGAAATTGTTATTCTTTATTTTCATTCGATAAGAGATTAAATCATATATACATAGTTATCCATTAACACACATACACATTTTGATCCATTAATCCATATACACAAATATGAATCCATTAATCCACATATAAATAAATATTTAATCAATACAAATCCACTAATCCACACGGATTTGTATTGATTTAATTTGTTTCAATCTATTAAATGTGTCAAAGAAAAAAACTATTAGAAATTTGATTATTTAAAATTGATTATCACAAATCACAAATATATTACAAATGCTTCCATATCCCTACAGATATAACATCCCATGTTTTATTCAATGAAAACTATTTCCTTGAATAAGAACAAACCTTACATTTAAAACCCAAAATACATAACAGTACCATAATTCATAACCATAATAATTCTAATCTTATATTATACACAAATCACACATATAAAATACTAAAACCTCACACAATCATAACTCGACTTTCTAATCCATCATCAAACTTATCGACAATCGAATCCACATCGTCCAATCCCACACCGACACACAAAAACCCTAATTCCTCATCTCGTTCCAAATTACCGTAATTCGAAATACGCACATTTGGCCCTTCTTTACATCTCCCCATGCATTTGCAACCAACTACCGTATTTCCAACTCCGATTTTCTCTTCGATTTTGTTTAGTAATTCGACCGATCCGTTTTTCTTGCATTTCCCACCCATACAAACCTCAATTTTACGAATATCAGAAGAGATCGTAATTGGGCTGGAATTATTTTGTGGGAGTTTGAGATCCGAAAGTTGGAGAATTTTGGTTTCCTCACATTCGCTCTCGCTGGATTCTGACGAGCTGGACGATGAGTCGCCGCATTTTTCTTTCATGGCAGCTTTTTTTTCTTCCTTTTTCTTCTTTTTCATCTCCTTTTTCATCTCTTTTTCTTCGATTTTCAACTGGTTAAGCTGCTCCAACAATTGTTCGGCCATCTCCTGAATCAAATTACGAATTTCAACTTCGAATTGTGAATTTCAGAAACCCTAAAATGATTACAATTACGAAATTCAATCAGTAATTAGAAAGAAATGATTGAAGAAAAAAACCAACGGAGATTTTATCGCTTTGATCCCCAAAAGCCATGGAAGAAAGCTGGGAAAGATCCTTCTTCAACCCCTTAATAAGCTTCGCCCTCTTCTTCTCCTCCTTCTCGCTGTAGTACTTGAGGTGCGCTTCATCAGAGAAAAGCCCGGTACTACTTCCACCGCAAGCCGCAGCCGCCGCCCTCGCCGGAACCCTAACCCTAAATCTCGGCCGGCCGCCGCCGCCGGAGCCGATCAGGGCTCGAGGGAGAAGGGAACTGGAGATCTCCATTGATTTTTACCCTCCTCTGTGGATTTTTTTCTTCCTTTTCTTTTTATATTTGTGTGGATTGGATTATGAGACGTGTTTTGGTTTCTTTTATTTCTACCAAGAAAATGATGTCAAATGTTCATATTTTATATTAATATATTATGAAAAATACTGAGAAACTATTTATTTGTTTTACTTCTACCACTTTGAAGACTGGGATTCTTAATAAAGTGATCAAAATGCTCCAGAATAATTACAAGATTACAATATTAAAAAAAAAAAATAGAAAATTTGGAGAGGACTTGAAAATACCTCTTCCAAATGAAATTTTACATCTTTTTCCCCGTATTACAATATTTAAAAATTACATAAATAAAATAATGAAAAACAAAACTGCTATGAGGTAAGCTATTGTGTTGTTTTTTTTGGTATTTCAGCATTTACATCGCGCCGACAAATCGGACATGTCAAGTTTATTCTTAACCATCCTTCGACGCACGAACTATGAAAAATGTGCGAGCATACTATTAATTTTTTCATCGTTTCTCCTTCTTCTAACTCCTCTTTACAAACCGAACAAATCGGCTCATCATCGTCTTTAATTTCTTCACATTTCTCATACTTATATGTAGGCTGAGATTCAATCACCGAGTTTTTGAACAACACCGTTTCATGCGATTCATCTTCATGTGGTATCGGTTCATACATGATTGAACTTGTACTGCCCGCGTGATTGTATTGCGATTCGAGTAACGCGATTTGTATGATTCCTTTAATGTAATAGAGTATAGCGATGAAAATTGGAAGGAGAAATGGGGAATTGATTGAGATCCAGTTGAGAGTTGGAAACTGGTGAGACGGGAAGAAATGCGAGCCAATAAAAAAGATTATGAAACCTGGACTGAAAAGTAAAAGGCAAGGATGTGCATGCATCATATTTTGTTATGCTTGTGTTGAGTGATGAAGTAAGATTTAATGATATATATAGGGAGAAAGAAAGGGGAGGAAATTGTGAGGGACTTCATGTCAAAGTGTGATTTGTTCTGAGAAGTTCCATGGTTTACTAGTTGTGCTTAGTTAAAACACAATTCATTTTTCTTCTACACTTGATATTGAATTAATTAAAGAAAATTTAAGGTGACAAGAAGTGAAAACTTGAGATACTACGTGTGAGCATTTTTAGGTGAGGTCAAGTAATAATATGCAAGTAGATGCACTGCATCTATACTATTTCTTTAACATTTCTAAGAAACAACAGTTGGAACATCACGACTTGTTGGTCAAGGTCAAGAAGTCTATGCAAATTGCAAAAAAGTGAGTCGATAATAAAGAACAATCACTGAAAATTAAACAGTCCATATCACTGGACTTTGATTCAATGTTGCCTTGGAAAACTGTTCAACGGCCTTGGATTTAATTCGAAGCAAAATCTGCCTAATGTTCAATCAACCAAGGTTTTTACTTCTAATTTTGTTTAATCAAGTCCAACAATATTTTTCTTACTTATTTCCCTCAAAAAAATATTTTTCTTACTTATTAAGGCCCATTTGTTTTTCTTCTCAAGGGCCCTATATACTGGCTTTAAATTGATTCACAGGAACAATTGTTTTCCTTTTTAAGGCCCACAAGAAAATAAAAAAGACTGCATTAGTAGCAAGACCTAGATTCACTCTATAATTTTTTTCCATATCTAAAAGCTCTAGTAATCTAAGTTCTGTAAAGAAGAAAGCCTATCCATTAATTACTAACCCGAATTGATAAACCTTCGGTCAGGACTTGTAAGTTTTATTATTTTCTATCAAAATCTATGATTCCTTAGTATTATGTTTTATCCCAGTTACTTTATTTTCTTAATGTTTAATGACAATTCGGCATTTTGATACTCATGCTGTTCTAACGACTCTTATCATACGCTCTCCCTTTATTTCTAAATCCTTGTAGCTAATTAAGACCGTTTTTATTTCATTTCAATCATGATCGTCCTTTGAAATATTGCATAAGAATCCAATCCAATTAATAGTACAGCTCACGCGCATTTTCTTTGGATGCAAGAGCGACATATACTAATTAACAGTAAATAATAATAGCCATTTCATTTTGTAAGTTATCTCATGAATTATTATATTAAAGACATATCAGTGAATTAATCAGTAAAATTTGTGGACTAATTCCTGACAGACAGGGCCAAATTAATGATTGGACATTTCTTTTGTTTCTTCCTTTTGACTAATGATATTATTTATACTTTCTATAAAGTTGCGCATCATATTTTTAAGACCCCATCCATATGACCTGTTCATAAAATATGAACGAGTGGTGGAGTAATTTGACAAAAAATACAGCTGACAGCTAGCATATATTTTCATTAGCTTCACATCATCTCTAAGCTCCGACCATAAGTAAGCAATAATTATATATAAAAAGAGAATTAAATAGTAATTAAGACATGTTTTGGCGTATGCAAATGCATGGGGCTCATTCTAATCTTAGCCAGCTTTACAAATGAGAGGAGGGGGATAGCTAGCCTAGCTAAGAGACAGTTCCATCCCTTAAAAATCCGTACGTGGTCCATATTTTTGTAGGGCATCCGTTCCAATTGTAATTGTAAGTACGTGAATTAAGATCATATACCCTACACTTACTGTTCATCTTTTATATGAATCTCTATACTCCATTTATTTTGCTTTCTTAAAGATAAGGCCTTGAGCAAACCATACAGTTTACATTATATTCTTATTCAAACCCCACGCGTACGAAGACTAGAAGGATTACAAACCAAATTGTAAGTATACAGTTGAAACAAACAAATACGTCGTCCATATATATGATCTATACATCATTGTATTATTTGTTTACGTTGGATAGGTTAACTAACAAATATTCTTCCACGCTGAACACGATGTCATATATTTTGCTTAAGCTTGTAAATTATCGAAACAAATTAATACATAAAATTTCAATAAGACTAACTATCATAGTAATCATGAATTTTTGCGGTGTAAGTGTAACTGATTATTTATATACATATGAGGAGCTAGATAAAATATAATCAAGACAAATATATGTATTAACACTATGCAAACTAATCGCAAAATTTTAACCCGATTAGGATAATGCTCGCACTTTGCGGCGAGTAATTTAATTTTAATAGTTATTTCAGTCTAATAATGTATAACTTGCAATTTTGAAAATTCAATATTAAAATTTGTGAATCCATAATACATAAATAATACATAAGAATTAAAAATTATTGTCTTTGTTTTTCTTATATCATTAAATCTTGACATATTATATTAGAAAAATAAATTGAGTATTAATCTAGATTAAACGAATGAGATCGAAAAAATAAAATAAAAGACAAGATAATTTATTGCGAATATTTTAGATTAAACTACATAAGATTAAATTATAGATAATTAACTTAAAAAAATATTATATTTAATATTATATATATGGAAAAAATATGTATACTATATAGAAAAATATAACATTTCTCATTTTCTTCAATTGTCACCGCTATTTTTCTTATCTTTTTTAGATGTTAAAATGGTATGGATTGCACATATGTTATTATGAAACCCGTAATACATTAAGTAATATAATATAGTTTTTAATATTCTGAAATTTTATTTGAGATGATAGTTCTCACATAACGGAGATGTAACACTAAACATTAATCTAACTAATCATGTGATATTATGATAATATTTTAAATTAAAAGTTAAGATTTGATAATTTTTTGATTTGACGATGGAGAGAAGATTGATAATAGTTCTCTTCAGAATTTTAAAGAGTGGTAAAAGAATATGATAAGAATAAATAAGCTTATAATTTTATTACATATTCTTTTATATTCTATATTCACATATTTTATTAAGAAAAAATAAAATTGATAATCATAACAATATGTATTTATGTGATATTGTGGTAATAATTTAAATGAAAAACTAAGATTTCGAAAAAATTGATTCAACGGTTTGATGAAATTGACAATAGGTCTCTTCAGAATGCTCAAAGAGAGATGAAAAATAAGATATAAAATATAAGTTAATGAGTATATTATTTTTGTACATCTTTTTTATGTAGTCTATATTCACATATTTTATGAAAAAAAAAATTGGAACCATAACAATATGGAACTCGAAATAAAGAGAAAATTCCAACAAATTTATATTTGTTGATTTTAACATTAGAAATAAAATATTTCATTAAGAATTATATTTTTTAAAGAAGAAAAGAAAAAATATTTATATTTTAATGAGTGAACTCTTCATTAACTACTGATATTAATAATTAAACATAACTTCGTACCATGATTCATTAAGACCATCTGATTAAGACCTGCTGGTCACAAATAAACTCACAACGATTCTTACTAAATCGTATATGGAATACAAAATACTAATTCAACCAATCATATATTTATGCTTTAATAACTACATAAATGTTGTCATGAAATATTAATAAATTTGAGAAAATAAATAACTAAGTTTCAACAAAATAATTGATTAAACCGTCGAGATAAAAGTGATGATGTGGTCTTTTTTAGGAGACTCAAAAATAAATGAAAAATAAGGGGATTGAGGTTAATTTCTAAAGTTAGGATTTAAAAGGCTCGTGTGAGAAGTTTCAGTCAGTAATTAAGAAGAGTAAAAATAAATGTAGACATTTCTAACGGTTTAATAATAACAGAAACAGTTGACTCTCATCTCATGAAATAATGGAGGCTAGAGGTCCCTCCATTAATGGGGGCTAAATTTGTACTGATCAATTATATTTGGAGAGACGAAACGAAGGAGAGGAAGAAAGAAAGAGATGCTTCCACTACGTGTCGTGTCTCTGACCCTACCACACCATGCATATGAATCAGTTGGCTCTCTTTTTATTATTAGCCTACACTATATTCCTCATAGTTCAAAAACATGACCTTTTTAGGTTTATAATTAATTACGAAGAAGAACCATCATTCAACTTAATTAGGGTCTATAATAAGGGGAAAAGTTATACATTCGTAACAAAATAAGTAGAAAATCCCGTTAATTAAGCACAATAATTGTAATTTTGGAGGAACTTAATTTACATGCAAGAAGATGTTGAATTAAAAGTTAATTTTAATTACTTGATTAGGTTTTCAATTGGTATCCCATGGTTTCAAGAAATTAGAGAGGCTAATATTTGATTTCTTTATGTTTATATATATAATTTTCAGTAGATATGACTGACCCTAATTAAACAAGGGGACCATGAAACCATGTAGGAAGGGAATCTAAATCTTATCATTACAAGATTTCATTAGCATAAAGAAATAAAAAGTTATTTTGTAATTAATAGAAGGTAGTATATTTTTTTAATGTAGGGTCCTTTCTTTGTTTGAGTTTGAAAGAATTTCAAGCTCTAATTATTTAGCTTCGATCTTTCAGTGGGGCAACTTTTTGATGTTTCACTTTCACCCTATTGTGGGGAAAAGCAACATTTTTGAAGGTAATTGCAAAAAAAGTACTAAATATGCTCAAGCTTGCATTAAAAAAAGAAAGTAATATATATCATCATTTATAGGATTCAAAAAGAGAAAAATAAAAATAATAAGCAATACTGAATTAATGCGCATTTACTCCTGTAAACAATTTAAACAGTTTATCTCAATCAGTCTTCCATTTGTATAATCCAGCTATAGTTAAACAAGGGTTGACTTTCTTTATAAAGTATAAACATCAGTTAACTTATAATATATGAGTATATAGTACCTTCATAATTAATTTGCATTATAAATATACTACTGTCTTTTAAATAAATACGTATTTTCACAGTCAAATAATTAGGGACACGACATGAGGATGAATGTAGCTATCAATCTTCTTTAATGCTTTAAATTTCGGTACCACCCCGTTTAGTCCATTCAGTTGAAAAATCATAATTTTAATTCAATATTAAATTTAATTAATTAAAGATAACATAACTGCCATTTTAAGTTTGAGGGCATCTTGTGCATGTAGGGCCTTGCATGCCGCACGTCGCAAGTGGACATTACGTGAACCATTTATTATCTTCTTATTTATATATAGTTTTCTCATTTTACATTAATTATGGTCATGTTCAAATATACACACACGCATGCATTTGACTCATCCAGATTTCGTTGTTATATGTCAAGTATATATACAGTATATTCATGTATACAATAATGTTATGATACTACGTTGCATAAAAAAAAAGTTATGATACTATACGATACGACAAAACAGTTGTGTTATTTTTTTTTGAATACTTGCTTGAGGGACAGAACAGTTGTGTTCGTTTCACAGTTTCATTCGAATGTATTTGTATATTTATTTTGGAAAAAGATGTGTCATAAAATAGTCGTACAATTTCTTGTCGAATATCACACGACACAATGTATAGTTTGGTCATGGTTTAACATCACCACGGACTTTTTACCTTCAAAAAAAAAAATCATCACAAGGACTTCAAATAGACTCCATTAATTGATATCGAAATGTCGAGAAAAATGTATACATTTCAAATTTTCATTTTACATGCAAGTCCAAGTCCTCATCACCGCTTTTCTTTCGATGTAGATAAAAAATTACAGATGTTTATGCTTATTTTGTGTTAATGGAATTTAAACTAAATTTTTTTTCATACGTTAGAAATGTTATGACGAGATTAAAAATACATTTTTGATGAAGCAAGGAGGAATACAATATTGTATATTGATGAACAAAAATATAGGTTTTTATGAATTTATTTGGCATTATTATTTATTTTGTTTTGTGGTTAAATTAGAGTGGGGTCAGGCAGTTGCAATTTCACATCGTGTGCATGGCCCTCTTTTTTTCTTTCTCTCTCAACCATAAACCGCCAATAACTTCTCTTTATTGAGAGAGAGAAGAGAAATTAGAGAGAGATCAGTGCTGGAACAGTATTAATTAAGTTCTAATTAATTTTTTTTCTAAAGGTGGTGGTCAGATTGATAGAGACTGTTTAGCTATCTTTTCTTTTTCCTTACTTTGTTAACTAGGGTAATTTGCACTCTAAACCCAAATCATTTGGTCTTTCTTTCTCTAGATCTGATTAATTAATTATGAATTAGTATTGCGAATTCTTCAGTCTATATTTTATCTATTGATTACATATATTTTTTTTTGCCAATGAATTTTGTATCCGTAAAATACGATTTATTGTGTTTTATATTAATTCAACTGATTATGAGCCCATTGGCTTATCAATTGATTTATTATAATGGAATAATTTCTAATTTTTGTAACTTCTTATTTCTTTTAATTAAGCATCTCGTAGGCTAGCTGCCTACTGAGTTTAATGTTGGTTATATATCAGGCCTGAAAATAATAATTTCTAATTTCTAAGTTAGAAAAAAAGTTCTTATTTTGAAACTTTTATTTAATTAATTAGACCAGAAAATAATGTTATTAATGTTGGTTATATATATCAGGTTCCTATTTTTAAAAACTAACCCAAACAAATTTAATTAAGATAAATTGAAATTAAAATTTGAATAATATTAGTTTGTATTTGTAACCGTGCGACCAAGTCATTACTATCATAAAGACATATTACAATCAACATCAATGCAAGGTTTACCATTTATACGTTCATGTCTCTAAACTCTGAGCCGTATTGTCTCAAAAAAAACTGAGCCGTATCTTATCCCTCCATTAGTACAATCACAGAACGAAAAGACTTTCAAATCACGAAGATGAAGCTGTATGCTGGATTTTTTACTGAACTTAAAGTTTGTATTTTGGAAATTAGAGAATGACTAAATATATGAGACAAGAGTATATGTTATAGGTAAAAAAAAGTGGCGAAGATTCTTCTATGTTAATAGCAGGGGAAAAAATTGGATAATGGCATTTAATTCATATCATTCTTAATTTCTCATTAATTCTTTTAGGCACCTCTTATGTCACGACGTACTATATCACACCGAAATCACAAAAACAATATATATAACTTACTAACAATATATACATATATATTAAAAATAATTTTAAAAAAATAAAATAATATATACGGATTCTAAAAATAAAAACAGTATATGAAAAAAAATAATATATTAAAAAAATGAAAAAATAGTATATTTATCGTCCATGATTCGTTTTGCTATAGTTCCGTTGTGATATCATATTTTCTTTTATTTTTTTCAATTCAAGGACTGACATGTAAGCTTTAAAATTTAACAATACCCTTTATAATAAATAATACAATAAGTAATTAATTACTAAAGACTTTGATAGTAATTAAAATGTATATTAGCTACTAAACAAAGTTTAAATCACCTTCGTGTCGGACCCATGGTACGTAAGATAGAGAGAGACTAATCACATTTGCATGCAAACCCTCTTTTTTTCTTCAATTCTATTTCTAGCTAGCTGTAATTTTACTTCAATATCTTTGAATATATAGCACGTTTTAACCATATAATACACAATCTATCGATATCATACATTATGAAAATAATGTCACATATCTTACGAAAAGGAAAAAAGGCAGAAATAAGGAAAGATTTCAAACTGTGCGAAAAGGACGCATGACTATGCACGAGTTTGCAAACCGACATCCTCTTTGGGTCCCCAGTACTCTACTCTCTGCACGTAAAAATAAACAACATTTATTCTTCCGAACTACATAACATAACAAACAATAATAAATAATAATGAATGAATGTTGATAATATGATGAATACAAAACATAATGAAATGGAGGGGTGGGGAATAAAATAAGTGCGCATCTACATGGTTGGCACTTTGGTGTGTTTGTGTGCTTGTGGGACACACCCACATGTCCGCCGACGACTGAGCTTCTCAAGCCCTTGCCCATCATGTTCTGTTCTATTTTGTATTTTGTATTTTGTATTTCATCCATACAATAGTTTTATATATTTCTTTTGTATACATAATTTTGTATTTCATCAATCCATACGATATTTCTATATATGTCTTGATATACGTGGTTCTAAGAATCGTCGATTCCGATTGAACTATTCAAGTGGGAATTGGCAAAACTTTGATGCGATTAATAATTGATTCTCACAACTACATAAAATTATTAGTTTTATATAAATTAGTCTATTCTTCCTCCGGTTCCAATCCAATTTAGTCGATTCTAAATTACTATTCTATTCTTCAATCCGATCCCAATCCTATTTAGTCGATTTTAGATCACTATTCTAAGAGAACGACTCAGGTTCTGAATCTGATTTTTTGAACCTTATTTGTAAATAATACCTACCGTAGAGAAATTAAAGGGAGTCACAAAATGGATAAATTTTCATGGTTGATTTTGAGTTGCTAAGGGTTGTGGGATCTCATCTGTATAATATTTCTGTATATGTCTTTGTGAAGTAAGGGCTATTATATAGCTCTACTGATGTTTATTCAAGTTATGATATAGAAAGGATTCTTTCACCCGCCATTTCAGCCAATAGTTCACAGAGACGTGTTTTTCGAGATTTTCATGATCGTGCAGGTCATCACTACACGAATGTTTTGCACATGTAGATTGAACAAGGTTGTCTGTCGGCTAATAAGAAATGCAAAAAAAATGTATCATTTTCCTTATTTTGGTACTCACTCTGGACTCGAACCCAAATGATAAATGGAAGGGTATAAATCAATTATCAAACTACATATATTTTATTTATTTTTTAATTAAGCATGTATTTGAAATTGAAATAACTCTTTGAACTTTGAACTCATTTATAAATTGAACATGATATAAGAATAATATGAACATTATTGGACCCCCAATCAACTAAGACCTGATCCATTCTCCATTGCCATTCTCATCTGGTTGTATACACCAAGGTCTACAAGTGTCACTCGACAAATTAAGTTGTCTGTCAACTAAATGCTTGTGAGCCCACTTGAAATGGACTCACTTTGTCCAAATACAAGTTTGAAATAATTAATTTGCATCCCCTTTTCTCAATGCATTTTAAGAATTGTCATTTCATTTTGTCTATTTATGTGAAGTTAGTTATCCTTACTGAATGCTTTATCCAAAATGGTTGTTTATGGATGAATTCATCTAATAGGAAAAGAAATGCAAAGTATTTGAGTTAGCAAAATCCACTCAAAAAGAAAGAATCTCCCATTTAAAATATGGTCCAACCTAACAAATTAGACTAGTAGTAACAAATTGAAATGGCATGAGCAACTTCTTATGAATATTTTATAATGTGTCTAATTGTTGATTGTGTCAAGATGAATCACATGGTCATAAATCATATTATGTCCCCCTCTTTAGCCTCCTAATCATTGCTCTAATTACAATCAATTAAAAAATTCTTATAATATATACGAATGTTCCCATTCGTTTGTATTTTATTTATTACAAACTTATGTATTTTATTATAAATTGCAAATTAAATATTTTGCATGGCGGCGACAAGGCACGACATTTTATTTTGCATGTGATTGGTTGGTGGTGGATAGGAAAAAGAAATATTTTCTTCATGGCAAGAAATATAAATACTCACGTAGCGACACAATACTTCACAATTTTCTCTATTAAGAAAAGAAAAAAAATGTACTTCTTTATATTGTAGAATCTTGCTACAGCATGTCAATGAACTAATTTATATTAGCTACATTACATATATTTGTCTTATTTTCTAAACAATGCAATGCCAGGCTTGCACATTTTGTTTCATAATATTTCATTGACAAACTTGTTTTTTTCTACATTTTTTATATGGATAAGACATAAATTCGTTTTATTATTATTATTATTTTTAATTGTCAAAGAAGTTTCCTGTACCAAAATGACGAAATTTTCAAAAGTCATCATTATTCTTCTGACACAAGATTTTGTGTGTCAGAGTTCAAAATGAACATACTTTCTCTGTGCAAGTTCGGCCCTACTTTTTCATTTCGTACATCAATAAATATGAAATATTTTTCTTATTTTCTTTAATTGACAGAAAATTAATGAAACATTTTACAATTACCATAAAAATTAAAAAATATTGACTCTTAGCATAATTGTCACTTTATACTTTTCTTGGTCCCCTTTTTTCCAAACCCGTGGGCTTTATTTGCATGTATGGGTTTCTTGTGACTCAAAATGTACGAAATTTACATTGATTTGATTAATTTGTGTGAGAAACAAAAGTGTCGGTCATTAAACCAATTATTCGGGTTGACGCTTAATTATTTGCCAAGTCTCTGTTATCTTGTTACTTTCACTCGCTTGTTTTCCAAGTTAATAATTATTATTTGATGTTACTACAACATAATTAACTTTTATTTCTGTGTGGAGTTTGTTATCTTGGTCTAGCTTGCTTTTGTCCTACCATGATCTTTCTAAAATTAAAGGTGAAAATTATTGCCAAAAAATAAAAATAAAAATAATTTAAAAGTGAATAAAAAAGGGTACGAAATGAAAACCTCAACTCATATCCCACCCACTACTCTCTCTCTCTCTCTCTCTCGTTTGTCGTAGACCGTTTTGTTGTGAACAGCAACATAAATAGAGGAACCTCCATACAATCATTTTCTTCCACATTCCTCTCCTCCATTTGCGCCAAGTGAGTTCAAGTTGGAAAAGAACTCAGTGAGATTCTAGCTCAAATGGGGAGGCATTCATGCTGCTACAAACAGAAGCTCAGAAAAGGGCTCTGGTCTCCTGAAGAAGACGAGAAGCTCATGAACCACATCACCAAGTTCGGCCATGGCTGTTGGAGCTCCGTCCCAAAACTCGCCGGTACATAATTCACCTTCACCTCTCTTCAAATTACAGATTAAACCAACTAATTCTTGTACTTTAAGTGTTAAAATGCTCTGTTTGATAAATGTAGGGCTACAAAGGTGCGGCAAGAGTTGCAGACTGAGGTGGATAAACTACTTGCGGCCGGACCTCAAACGAGGCGCATTCTCTCAACAAGAGGAGAATCTCATAATCGAACTTCATGCGGTACTTGGCAATAGGTAATCACTACTTTTTATCCACAAAAAAAAGTATTTCAATTAATTTTCTTCCAACTTTTTTTGTTAAACCTCTGTTTTTCAAATTGAAGGTGGTCGCAAATTGCGGCACAATTGCCTGGCCGGACTGACAATGAGATAAAGAATTTGTGGAATTCTTGCATAAAGAAGAAGCTTAGACAAAGAGGCATTGACCCAAATACGCACAAACCGCTTTCTGAGACCAGGAATGCTGGCGGTGCCGACGGTGCGGATGGAGCCACAACTAACAGCGGTAAAACTTCTGATTCGAGCGATCTTAAAATTCCGTCGATTTTTCAAGAGACCGCTCAGTCTTCCTTTGTCGTTCCGGCCGTGCCGACTCTCGACGCACCGCCACCTTCTAGTTACAAGCAATCTACCGAAAATTTATCGAACTACCGCGGAAGCTACTTCTCCTTTCCTTTATTTAGCTATGGTGCCTCTGATTGTGTCACTCCAACCAACCAAAACATGAATCCGAACCAGAACCCACTTATGTGGTTCAGTCAAACTGATCAGCGGCAATTTGACCCGAATGGAGAATTTAATGGCAATACGGTTTCGACCGTAATGCCGTCATCATCGCCGGCGGCTCACTCCACGTCGATGGGTCTGAGCCTGCCGCATGACCATAATCATAATCATAATCAGATTGGAGTTGCGCCAACCGGCTGCATCCCGTACTGGGATGCAGCCAACACAAGCAGTACCAGTGGCAGTAGTGTGAATAGTGGCACGAGTTTTGAGCTTACAAGCACTAGTTCGTTTTTTGACGGGACAAACGGCAACGGCATGTTTCCATGGATGGACATGTCGCCACAACAAAGAGACAGTGACGAGTTGAAATGGTCCGAGTATTTACATGGCTCGTCCTTTCCAATCTCGCCTGGACCGATTCAGGCGGGGAGTCAGAGTAACTCGATTTACGATGAAATGAAAGCAGAAGGAGGTTTATTTCCGATGGACACGTGGCACCAAACGCAGGTTCAGAGTCTGAATAATTCGTCGTTAGAACTTTACGACAAGGATTTACAAAGGATTTCTCTCGCTTTCGAACAAATATAGCGGGTGTATATATATAAAAGTATATGCATAATATAACTAAAAACAGTAATAGAGAGTTGGATATTTTTGATTGAGGAAGATTTCTGGATAATTAATTGGCTTCTTAGGCGTATGGTTAAATTTCATCATCATATCTCCCTGCTTTTGGTGGTAATATGTGTTAATTTGTAAAATTGTGTCATACTTTTTTCTTTCTTAATTGCCTTTTATTTTTATTTTATAATATTTCCAATTGTATTGCAAGACTAGCTGTCATGTGAAAATTGAAAGGAACATCGCTTTTAGTCTGTTCTGTCATGTTTATTTCTTCGCAATAAATTATTTAAATGATGTAGACATTTTGCATGACTCATCATGATACAGAGCCCTATAATAATATAGTTATTTTTTTGGCCTTCGAGACTGAGCTTGTAAGCCTTCACAACTGTTTTATTTTTTATATAATTGGTTTATATATTTTTATTTTAAAAATTGAAAGACAGTTTGAATTACATATGGGTGTTAAGTGAATATATATAGCAGAATTGAGGAAATTTAAAGGAGAAGACGCATATAAGTCAAAACATCTTTTTCTTTGTAAATTGAGATATTTGTTTTGTTATAACTTAACAATAAACGTGTGGTGGAAATAAAATACATACGGTGACCATGCATTTTCATGCATCGTAGTATAGAAAGGAGAAATAACCTAGTATATTTACGTGGGAAAACTACATAGTTTCGTTTTCAATGCTTCTTTTCATTTTCATTGCTTCCGCATCTGATAGCAACTCTGTTTTCAATTTGAAAAAGAACGTTTCTATAGAGAAAGGAAAAAAAAGGAGAAAAGAAAGCTCCATTATCAATTTATTATTATTAAGGACATGTTTGATTTGAAAACTGTCGGTGAATTTGATTTTGTCAAATTGCGAATTTATCTAAATTTAGAAGTTTTGTACTACGTCATCGAAATCTGTTAAACTAAATGATATTAAAAAGTTAAATAATTTATCATAATATCTAATTAAGTTGCAAAAAGTCGAATAAAAAAAAGTCAGATCAATTTATATATAAAAATTGATTTTACATAATCGTAAGAAGTCAGATATTACTCAAATCAGGCCTTGCCGACCCGAATAGCCAGAATCAGGCTATAATTAAACCATTTTATAGACCAATTTTATTTCATAAAGGTGGAATTAGATTAAAATCGGACCATTTTATAAACCACTTTATTTTTTTAAGAATACGCAATAGGCGATCGCACACTGTTGCCTATATTAAATAAAGCGTTCGTATTTACATCATGCCACAAAATCAAGAAAAAAAAAAAGAAAAAGAAAAGAACGGACATTATTACAATTTCCGTCACGACCCTACCCACTCAAAATTTAGCTTTACATCCCTAGCCGTTATCTCTTCATTCCTTCATCATTTTAATGATTCTTATTACAATTGTCCAATGAGTTGTGGCTTCGCCGTTAAAGATCCGGTTATTTCTTTCCAACCAGATGAGACACCATCCTGTTAACCATGTACAATCCCAACATTTTCTTTTGATTGTATCTATGTATTTTCTGATTTATAACCAAAAATCTAAGATTGTTGTCGCGTTGTGACGTAGGGTGATATCTTTATTTTCGGCTAAGTATCTTCATATTTTCTTCGAAAATTCACATTCGCTCATAATATGGTTGTTGATTTTGCCGCCCGTTTACAGAGGTAGCATATAGATGTGCCCATGATGCATCTTTTCTAAATATTCGGAAATGTCATTATTTTATCATTTAAGGTTAACCATGCGAAGATCTTCAATTTATGTGCTTCTTTGATCCTCCACAATCTGTGTGCCCATGCACATTGTATCCCTGGATTTATATAGAATTTATAGACCGACCCCATAGTGAATTCTTCATTGTTCGTCTAACTCTAGACGGAATTTATATTTCTTTCTAATGACGTATGAAAGAGTAGGGTTAAGGATATTAGATCTTTGATAAAGAAAGAAGAAATTGAATCGGGGATGGTTTTGATGCCATTTGCATCTATTACGTCGTATAGTTATCGTAGTATGGATGTGTTGGGTTTCTACCATTCATAACACAGCGGAAAAACAAAAACGAAACAAAATCGAATTCGAAACCCAAAAGAAGGATCCGTGAATTACAATTAAATCAAAGAAAAGTTCATAACTTTGTACATTCGGATTACGCTTAATCCGTGATGATAAAAAACGAATTTGGTTGACGGTTTTCTTTGCCCGATCCAAACCGGTTTCCAAACCGATCCTTTGAATGATTCGCCTAATCGGTCTCACAAACTGATCTCCAAGCAATCTCCAAACGAACCGATTCTCCAAGCGAACCGATTCTCCTAACAAACTGATTCTCCAAATAAACCGATTCTCCAAACAAAAAATCACGGTTTCAACCCAAATCACAAATACGCCGCACTTCCCTTCGTCCTCTACCGGTATCCGCACGAACAACCCCTTTGAACGGATAAAGAACGATATATGCTAGTATTCGTTCTTCATTTCTCTCACAGAAAATAACAAAAGAATAATTTTCGGATTTTTCTCTCCTCCTTTGCTCACAAAAGATGGACGAAAAATATTATGCCCTTAATCTGATTTTGGGGTGTCTCTTGTGCCTATATAGTCAATAAGTTTCATATCTTATGTGCATGGTAACTATGTAACCATATATGCAACACACCTTATCATATAAGATGTAGGATTGGATGTGTCACTTGACTATGTAGCTCTCCATACAACTTATCACATAAGTTATGATTTTTCTGTGTACGTCTCATTAGTTGTTCTTTATGTGTGACCCTGTAGGTTTACTTAATGTTGGCAATAATCACAATGGATTATAAATCATGAGCGGCCTCTAGCAAGACTTCATGATTACCCAAATTAAGCAAGTATAGATGATTTGATCAAACCTAATTTATGTCAAGCATTGTATCCTTTTGTTACACGATATCTATATCGTCCATAAGGCATGGTATGTGTCAACCTTAGGTTGGTCGATAAATATTTCCTGACACCGAATTTGATTGAACATGAAATGACATTAATAACTCCTTATTAATTCACTTGAGCACGGCCGTGCGTTTCTTCAATCAAATCATCAAGAGGCCTAAAGATATCTCTCTCAATTTATGAGAGGAACAAATCCTATCTTAATTAAACTCTTTGCTCCGCACAATTCATTATATACCTAATTATAATCTTTATGATCGCCCGGTTAAAGACGATGTTAGACTATATTAAAGTATAAAATTTATCATGTAGGAAACTGAGATAATCTCAAGTCTAAGGATTACGAGATACATTCTTTACCGAGAATAACTAATGACACGAACCATGTAGTATTCTCAAGGTGGGTCAATCCAGTATATGGTCTCTAACATATACTTACGTTAATGACTTAATAACTCTTATTCATGATCAGTAAAATGTGACCATCAGTCAACTAACATACTGATGTCCATTTATAGCTTATCATAAAGTATGTTTGTCTCACAAACATCCTATGAATGATCAGGGACGGTTTAGAATATCATTCATAATACTTTCTTGTTTTACTATCAAAGTCACATACTTTGATGATATAAAGCTGAATATCATATTTAAGGTTCATTTTAGTAATAAGAATAAAATAGCCAATACACATTTATTATATAAAATATCTCTAAATAAACACAATGTTTGTTTAACATAATCCATACATCTAGGTCTCAAATATATTGGCCTAGGGCATACTACTAACAGGATGTTCATATGTAATTTTCCCCATTCTGAATTTGTCATAGTGATTTTAAAAATAATGCCTTATTTTTAGCTTTCAAGTTCGGCAACGCTATGCTCCCTGATTTTTTTGGTAGGCACACTTTGTCTCATTTGATAAGATTGTGTATGGAGAAACATTTTTTGTCTCCTCGCCAAAAGAATGTGTGTTTGACTTTGTTTATATCATTAATTATCCCTTTTGAAATTAAGAATGCTTGCATTAAGTAGGTTAGTAAAGCTGATAGAACTGACTGAATTAAGATTATCCTTTCTCCATATGAGAGATATTTTTCTTTTCAACCCGCTAGTTTATTTTGAGTCGATTTTATCAGAGATGCGATACAAAATTTCGAAGGTTTTTTGAAAGAGAGTGGGAAACCTATGTATTTGGTGGGTAAATGATATTTTTCACAATCCAATATAGATTTGATGGCATTATATAGCTCATTAGGGATTGAGATTGGGAAAAGTCCACTTTTATTTTTATTTATCATAAGGCCATAAATCTTGCCAAAGTATTCCAATATTAAGTTAATAATTTTTAAGTTATTCGCATATGCCTCACAGAATATGAGAGTACTATCTGCGAACTGCAACGCGGTTGGTATCAGTGTTGCCACCGCTGTTATAATTGGGATTAAATTTTTCATTATTCATTGGAGTAGGTCTACGGCTAGTATAAATAGGAGTGGGGATAATGGGTCACACCGTTGGAGAACCATCTTATGGAAGAAAAAAGGTCCCATGTGACCATTGATTTTAAAAGTTTAATTATATAAGTTTATCATTTTTTCTCTTGAAAATGTATATATTTTCGGTAAATTTGCAACTTTTTTCAATATAAAAACAAGTAACAAAAAACATGTCTTTTTTTTTAGAGGAGTAGGCAATTGCCTACTTGGATATATTAATTAAGAGCGGAACAATTGAGTTCCATATTTTTGGTGCATCTGGTTCCTATATCCCCGGGTTATTAAAGAAATCATGTGTTGTTTACTTGGAATTGTTTGGAAGTATTGCCCATGTCACACAGGCAATTATCTTCTTCGTCACGTAGGATAATATTAGCTATTTTTTTTCTTTGGAATTCCATCCATTGATTCTCTTGTCTAATCTTGTGTTTAGGTGTTTATCCCATAAAAAAAACATGTGCTTAAGTTCTCTACATAGTTTTAGCCATCTTCATTAGTGCCACACAATTAAATACTTCATGTAATAATGCAATGTATCCTCCTTCCAAAAACAAAACAATGTATAAAACTATAAAAATAAATAGTAATATAAATATAAATATAAATGAATGCTCATGTTTTGTATAAAGCCCAAAGTTAAAATGGGCCTACAATTGGGCCATAATTAGCAACAAAAAAGCCCAAATAAGAAAGTATTGAAACCTTCCTTGAGAATTTCTGAAGCCCAATTTCACTGAACGAACAAACTCAAAACTGAAAATGGAGAAGGAAGAAGAGAGCGCCATTGTCGCCGGAGCTGTGGAGCAGGTGGTGAGGAAGGAGGTGGCGGACTGGGACGACCCGGTCATCGCCGGAGCTCGGTTCAAGGCTCTGAGCGGCCAACGGGCGGATTGGGAGCCTCTCTTTCTCTTCTGGCGTGATCTCATTCTGAAAGTCTGTCGCCATCTTCGAATCTCCCTCGTTCCTTCTTCTCAGGTCCTCAAAACCCTAATTGACCGTCGGCTATGCATCGAATTTAGTATTTGTCACAAAATTTAGGGTCAATTCAGTCGCGATTGATCAATTGATAAACTCAATTAGAAGAACTAATGATTGAATTAGGTTTTTAATTTTGTTGGTTTTGTTATTTAGGTGAAGAATGTGTGGTTTTGTAAGGACGGTCTCACGCCTCTTTGTATTGACCAAGTTCTAGTAAGTTTCAAACTTTAGTTTTGGTATTTTTATTTGTAATTTATGTTATATGATTTTTAATTTTGGAATTTTCATTTCAGCAAGAAATGCATGTAAATGGCGATATATTACTGAAAAATGACTTAATCGATCCGGCAAGTGGGAATCTCTATCAAATTATTAAAAAATTCGGGAAATTAATTGGTGCTTTCAATTCAACAAAAAATAATTCAGAAGAAATTCTCATTATAACTTCTGTTCTTGAGGTACGTAAGCTAATATTAAATTTAAAATTAATATTAATTATGTCTCAATTTTTAAAAAATTAAACTTTTCAGGAAAGAATTTCTGACGTAATTAAGAGATTAAGCGACGAAGGGCAAAATTGGAATTCTGCTTGTGTAATTACAAAAAATAAATTTGAGAGTTTTTTCAAAAATCGTGAGGAAGCTGATGTGGCGCTTTCATTTATTTCTCAGAATAATAAAGCTCGCTATTTTTCACTCAAAGAAAGAGATTTTATTGAGGTACATTTATCACACAAAAAAAAGATAAAAAATTCAGGGACTAAATTGCAAATTATTAAAATTGAGGACCTTATTTTTAATTTAGTTTAATTTTTCAGGGCGTGAAGGTGTCGGTTGTAAAATCGTCAGTTGAAAGTATTACAAAATTTGATTATTATTTACTGAATTTAATTTGGACTGAAGAAAAATTAAATCAACAAATCGATCTTATAAATCAGAATTGGCAAAGGTAATTTAAAAAAAGAAACCTAAATTAAATTTTAATCAAGATATAAATAAATATATTCATTTTTTTTTCAGGTCGAGACAAATGGCTCTGACGTGTTTAAAATCAGGAAATAAACAAGCCGCATTAAGACATATAAAACAGTCCAAATTAATTTCAGAAAATAGAGAAAAATTCAATTCCATGCATGAAAAAGTTGAAAATATTCTTCAACTTATTTCGGATGCTGAATCGGCTAAAAATGTAATACGTCAACATATTAAATATTTAATATATTTGGACCAGAATACCCCTCATCAATTTTTTTACAGTTTTTTAAATAATAATTAAAATATTTTGTTTTTAGGTTTCTGAGGCAATTAAAATCGGTACAATGGCGATAAAAGAACAGAGTATAAATATAGAAGAAATTTATCAAAATATAGAAGAATTAAATGAAGTTGTTTCAGCACAAAAACAAATCAACTCTGCTTTAGGTAATTTATTTATTTTTCTCATTTTTCTTTTCTTTTCTTTCTTTCTTTATTATTTTTTTGTTAATTTAATGTTTTTTTGTATTTATTGTAGAATCAAGTTCGATTCAATCGATGGATTTGGAAGATGAAGAGATTGAAGAAGAGTTGAGAGATTTGGAAGTGGAATTACTGAAAGATGAATTACCGCAAATTGAAATACAGGAGAAACAGGAATTGCAAATACCGGTTTTGAATGACAAGAAATCGGTTGATTCTCTGAGCGAGAATTTGTCGAGTCTCAATCTTGAGCCTGCTTAATTTCAATTGAGTCGTGTATTTTTATTTTATTTTTTGGAATTTCATGAAATATTGGATGGTTAGGATGTAATTAATGTCGATGAAATGTGGTTGAATGTTTTTGTGTGTAATTGATGTATGGAATTGGATCATTTGGGTGAGAATTTGTATGAATAGGGTTTATGAAGGGTACATATATTCTTGCCATATAATAGATGTATGAAATACAATTTGTATTTGCTTTCCTCTATTTCTTATTCACTTTTTAATGAATTTTTCTTCCCTCTATTTTTGAAGGAAGCTTGGACACACACACACACACACACACACACACACACACAGATCTTTGCCTACAAAGTACACTAATTTGAGTCCTCAAATGAAGGATTATTTTGTGAAACCAAACACGGAATGTCTCAAATCCAATATTTGAAAGTACAATCCACCAAAATTCCCATATCAGATGTCTACGTCATAAAAGACGTCTACAAACTAACGATCTTTCCATTCACACTAACGATCTATTTCCAACACCTCATGATGAATATTACACCAAATTAGCTCAATCCGATTCCAATTGCGCATTTTCCCTCTAAAATTATCACAAAAAATACGTCAAAAACTACAAAAACAAAAAAAACATCTTCAAAAACAAACTAATTGAAATAAAAATAACTTTATTCCAACATGAGAAAGTGCCAAACAAACAAACTACCTAAGTAGTGCTCTCCATCTGCGCTGCGTTTTCTTCATTAGAATTTGGGATTTCAAAATCCGGGATAATGTTAGGCTTTGTAACAACAGGAGGAAATCCGAACATTGGAATACTGCTCCGGCCTCCTGGAATAATGGGAGGCGGAATAGTGGGATAGCAATTCAAATCCGGGATTCCAAATCCATATCCAGTATGAAAGAAAGCAGGATGCGGGATTTGAAAAGCCGGCATTCTGATGTGATGGAATCCTGGTGGGAACATCATGTGTGGCATGCAGAATCCAGCTCCAGTTGTCATCATCTATAAAGAAGAAGAGAGAAATAAGCAAGAGAAATAAAATCTTAAACCCTAAATATTCAATAAGAGATGAATAAAAACCATAGTTGCAAATAAGCGTCGCTATATCACGAAACGCTACGCGTCGGTGGCTAAACGTTGCACGTATGATTTTGTTTCCGCTATATCTTTTTAACTCTACATAACCTCTTTTGGGCTATAAAAAATAAGATGTTTTAATTAAAAAACATATTTAATGAAGAAAAAAAATATAATTATGATATTTTTTGATTAAAAATAAGTCAAATAATCATTTTCCTTTTACAAAAAAAATGTATTTTCTCTTGATGATACTTAATGATATCATCCGCTACAAATTATAACATACACTATATCATCCGTTGTAGCGTTCGCTAAATGCTATCCGCTACAAAAATAACATGAAAGCTACAAATCGCTAAACGCTATTTGCAACCTAAAAACCCTTCAATTTTTTAAATATTCAGAAATCAGAATAATTTTATTTTCAATTTATTTTGCTCACTAGCCAAATCCTGCCTCAGATAAAAAAAATGTGCTTTCAAATTTTGTTTATTGGCTAACAAAACATGTAAAAACACTAAAAAAAAATGTATAAAAGTGGGGGGAATTTGAAATCTCACTTTTTTTTTTGTCTAAGTTGAGATTTAGAATTCTGAACTTTTTTAGACAGTGAAATAAGTTGAAAATAAGGTTAATTTGAGTAATTAAAAAATGGAGGGGGTATATGTAGAGATTTATCAATAAGCAAATATTATTACACTAACTTACTAAAGCACACTAATATTTTTAAAGAAATATGTCTAATTAAATCGTATTTAAATACCTGGACTTGAAGTTGAAGGGATTTAAGATATTCAATTGCCTCATCAAGCATAGACGCCTTGTCGACCTTCAAATAAAATAAAACATCAAATTATAATATTACATGTTAATAATTAATATTAAAAATTAGCAAAATGGAAAAAAGAGGGCGAAAATAAATAAATATTAGATATTATACCTTGTTGCAATTTGGTATGAGCTCTTGCAAAGCGCGCATTTTCTCATTTATCCTATCCCTTCTTCTCTGTTCATCAAGCTTATTACTTTAGTTTAAATATATAATCTATATTTTAAATATTATAAATATTATTAAAATATAAAACTTACTCTTTCTGATAAGTTATGAACTTCAGCAGTTCGGCTCCTTTTAATATTTCCAGGTTTCGATGAATTTGGTCTCTTTAATTCCACCGATTCATCAAGCTCCTTAAATTCATAAATTCATGTTAATTAATTCACGATAAAAATACACATAATTTTTTACCAACATGTCAAGAAATAAAAAAGAGAATGCAAGACTCAGTTTTACATCACGGTCTTCTTCTAGAATTTTCCTCTTTGAACTCCGTTTCGGCTCGACATTTCCCGAACAAACAGAGGATGAACCGACTCTTTCTGTTTCACCACCTTTCGATTTCTCTTTCTCTTTTGGTTTCTCTTTCGGTTTCTCTCTCTCTGTTTTATTCTCGCCAAAACAGTTTTTCCCCAACATTTCCTTTTGTAAAGTTGGTAACAAAACCGGCATTTCATAAAAGCCACTCGACTGAACAAATGTGGACTCGAGCAGATTATTATTATTATTATTATTATTATTATTATTATTATTATTATTATTATTATTATTATTATTATTATTATTATTATTATTATTATTATTATTATTATTATTTTTTTTTATTATTATTATTATTATTATTATTATTATTATTATTATTATTACAGCTTGTTGAGACTTTTTCATTATTTAATCTCTCTTCAGTTTCTAAACCATTTTTTCCAACTGGTCTTGTAAAATGCGAGAAATTCATAGAACAGCTCTGTTTGTTCTGTTGTTGTTGGGTCGTTAAATCAGTATTTTTCAGCTTCAACATTGGAACAGAGCGTCTTGAAACAGGGTTTTTAGAAGTTTGATTCTCCACCAAATTATCTATTTGGTTTAGGTCGGTTAGAAGTTCAGAGCAGAGAGATTCATCAATTGAGCAATTGATCCAAGGAACCAAATCATTTTCTTCATGAGAGCTCAAACCAATGATGGATTTAGGCTCCAGGTCCGTTTCGGTTAGATGATCCACCGACCCAAAACTCGGAATTTTCGGAAAGAGAGAAAAGGTTGGGTTTGTGTTTGTACTGTTCTTCTCTTGAAATTGAGATTGAAATGGAGAAAAAGGGGTGGTGATTTTCTTGTTAGGCCGGCTCTGTTGGCCGTGCATCACGACCTGGCCATTTTCCCACAGTAACTCCACAAACTCATCGTCTTGCCTGTTCAGACATACAACAAGATTTCAATTTCAGCACATAAAACAGAACTTGATTGATTGATTCAATTGGTGTTTAAACTTACATAAAAGATGAAGAAATATCTGTTAATCCGGTTTTGTGCTGAGAGGAAGAATCAGGCTTTGAGCTGGTTGTTAGTTGATAGAGATCAGAAAGATGCATCTCTTTCTCTCAGCTCCAAAACAAGAGTGAGAGAGAAGAAAGGAAGATGAAGTGTAAGTGGTCAGAAATGGTAAGGCTTGGAACTTGGTAGAAATGGTAAAAAAATGGAGAAAAAGACACCGCTTTGGAGTTTGAAGAGAAGTAAAGGGGGGGTGTATACAGTACTCTAACCATTATTATACATACACCTGTAAAATAAAAAAGAAACAGAGGATAAGATAAGAAATAAAGATTTGGGTTCCCTGATTGGAAGATGTGGGGTTGCAAGATTTATTGCCATGCCTAGGAAAATGATTTTTAATTAGTTTTGCCCCCAAAGAAAAGGAGGGGAGAAAAATATTCATTTGACTACTACATCACCTCTATCTTTATCTAGACATGCAAATTTAGCTCTCGCAACTCGCTCACGTTCGACTCGGAAAAAAATAAGTTAATAGTTTATTCAATTTTATATCGAATTGATTTTGAGCCGAGCCGAGCCAATTCAGCTCGAAATTGAGTTGAGTTCGAGTTGATCAAGATCGTTCGATAAAACTGTTTCAAGTTAGGTCTATTTTAGTAATTCATTTATGAAAATACGTGACTGGTCAGTAAAATTTAGATTTTGAAGTATAAATGATTTTACATTGGTGGTAGATTAATTTTTTGAGGTTGAATGATTAATTTTGTTGTTTAGATGTAATTTTGAGTCTCGAACCGAGAATCAAGTTTAGTTTCGAGTTGAAAGAAGCTAATTTGATAATTGGACTCAATTTTGAGTTGATATTGAATCGAGCCGAACTAGCTCGATTCAAAATCGAGTTAAGTTTGAACTAGACTTTTCAGCTCGAAACACTTAGCAATTTCGAGCCGGGCTAGCTCAAGTTCAATTATTGACTTCGAGCTAGGTCCAACTCACTTGAATTCGACTCGTTCACAACTCCATCTCTATCTAATAATTTGTTCTACTTAGCAAGTTTCAAAACTACTTAAATTGGACAATTGAGTTTTAAACTGATTAGAAAGGTACAATTTTGAATTTTTATCTCCACACAATGAATACAAAGACTACATATCTTACACCATCATTTCAAATTCTAAAAACCTAATGCTACAAGACAACACTACAACAAAAACACCAAAACAATTCATTCCTCAACCAATATTACAAAAAAGCACAACACACACAAACAACAAACTACACATACACACACTTAGCCAAAAACTCCTTAACTTCACTCGCGCTATCATACGCTCTTTCCACGCATCTTCCAAGCGCGACTCCAGCCACATAATTCCCGCCTAAAAACACTCCATCCAAGCCTGCTTTGTTTAATGCTGACCTGGCGGAATTAAGAATGTCAAGATGGCCGATTGTGAACTGCGGAATTGCGCGTGGCCACGTTCTGACGCCCAACATGAGTGGTTGAGGTGCGCTTGGGTTGATGAGCATTTTTCGTAAATCGCGGTCTACTGCTTCAACAAGCTCGCTCTCACTCTGAACAAAGAAAAAAAAAGTAAATAATACATAATAATATATAATATGGATAGTAATAAAATAAAATAAAAATAAAAACAATTGTAACAATAGAATACTACAAATTTAATAATAATAAATACATAAATAAATAATAATTATTATGATAATAATAAATAGCATAACTAATAAATAATAATATATAATATGATTAATAATTAATAACAATAATAATAATAATATACCTTGTTAATGATTCCGGTATTAGTTGCACCACCAATGTAATTAAGCAACAACACTTTCCCTTTCGGACACCGGTTCGGAAACAACACCGAACTATATATCGTCCCTATTAAAATAATAAAATCACACAAACACAATAAATAAAATGAATTCGTAATAGTAGTTATAACAATAAAATAGTATATCAAATAAATATAAATAAATAAATAATAATAATAATAATAATAATAATAATAATAATAATAATAATAATAATAATAATAATAATAATAATAATATAATTAATAATAATAATAATGATAATAGAATAAGATAACTAACAAATAATAATAAGATATCTAAACTCTAAAGTTTGAAAATACCAAAATCCTAATAAATTTGAAAGAAAAAAAAAATACCTCGTTAAATAACAAATTCATCACTCAATCAAAATACCAAAATCAAAATATCCAACAAAAACTTAATAATAATAATAATAATAATAATAATAATAATAATAATAAATTTAAAAAAAAAACTTAATAATCACATAAACACAATAAAATATTAAAATATTAAACAATTACCTAAAGTTTGAACGTTTTGAGAGCGCGGATGTAATTGGCCGAAACCCTGGAGCCGACCGTCGATCAAACACTCTTTTCTTATCGCCACCTCATCATACGCAATTGTGACAGCAGCAACAGGCGGGTAGTAAAATTTCGCCAGCTCATCGCCCGCCTCATTCTGATTAAAAAAATGTTAATTATGTAAATTTTGAGTTTTTGAGGGGCGTAGAGGTAAAAATGCGTCGAAAAGGTAAAACGTAGATATTTACATGTTTGCACATCAAACATAAAATAAGTCAACATGTAAAGGGAGATTTGCAGAAAAGCCCCCACATTATGGCTAAATTCCAAAAAAGCCCCTTTATTCTTGAAATGTAAAATCTAACAGTGTTATTTTAAAACTAACGTTTTGAAGAATAGAGTTTTTTTTTTTCATAATTTTCGATAATTTAGGTTTTTTTTTGCAATTTTCAACAACGCAAGGGTTTTTTCGCAAAATTTCCCTTTCAAGTTTTTGAGGGGTATAAAAGTAAAATGCGTTGACATACAGAAAGTGGGCGTAGGATTTCGCTGGCGATATAAGACGGTACGGTCAGCACCACGGACCGGGTCCACACAGAAATTATTCCGTCTGGTGTATCGTACACCAATAAATAACCTTCTCTCTCTTTGGATTTCTCTATGCTCTTTAGCTTCCACGATAGCTTCACTTTGCTCGCGAGCCTGAAAATTAAATTATTAAAAAATATAAAAAATTCTGAATTTGATGAGTGATTAAATTAATTGAAGAAAGAAGGAAATACGTACGAAGAGTAAATTGCGTTTGGTAGTGTAATGAGGCCCTTTTTGAATGAAGCGACGGTTTGACCCTTCGGCTTTGGCAAACTCCTGTTTAATCCACCGTAAAAATTACATCAATTTTAAGTTTTGTCTCTATCAAAACAAACTTTTTTCAAAAAAAGCCCTTGTATTTTCTCAAAATCACAAACCCCCCCAAAATTTTCGATTCTTAAAAAAACCCTTAACTTTAACTTCTACTTTCAACCCCCCAACCCCAAACATAACCCTAAACCCTATATAAATAACCAAAAATAATATACAAACACATTTTATATTATTTTCTAATATTATTATGGATCTCAAGGCAGTTTGGGATTATAGAAAAGGATTTTTTCCAAAACATACCCTAATATTACAAAAAACCCTGCTTTCAGATTTTCAAAATAAAACCCTAGTTAAGCATTTCATTTTAAAAAAAAAACTCCATCTACAATTCCATTCAAAACTTAGTTAATTTTTTTTGAACTTCCCTTTTAACCCTCAAAACCATAAATTTTCGAATATTAAAAAAAAACCTATATAAATAATATCAAAACACAATTTCTCAATCTATTCTCACGGATCTCGAGGCGGTTGTGTATTCCTTTTCCCATCCTGAAAAGTCCCTCCAATAATACTCCCTCTTGTCTCCTCCAACTTCCAAAGTTTTCCAAAAGCGGCTTTTGTGCTGAGTTTTGAAGGGTCTCCGGCATACACTCCCGAACAAAACGGCTCTATCAGCGTCTCAAACACCTCGTCCCCGAGGTTGCGCCTCACGAACTGCTCCACAGACTCCTTGTTCGGATTACGAGGAATCAGTGGAGCAGTTTGTGAGGTGCAACCTCAGGGACGAGGTATACGAGAGGCTGATAGAGCCGTTTTGCTCGTGGTGTGCGCCGGGGACCCATCCGAGCTCAGGACGAAAGCCGCTTTCAGGAAAATATTTAAATTAGAGGAGACCGGAGGAAGCATTATTGGAGGGACATTCTAGAATTCGGGGTGTTCGAAAATAAAAATAATAGAAAACACATTTTATATTATTTTCTAATATTCTTATGGATAGCCGCCTTCGGGAAAGTTTGGAAATTAGAGGACAGCTGAGTAAATGGACGGAACTCTTATATATTTTTTTTGGGTAAATTTCACCGTAGGTCACTCAACTTTCAAAAAATAATCAAATAAGTCACTCAACTTTCAATTGTCCCCTACAAGTCACTCAACTTTAAAAAAAATATCAAATAAGTCACTGAACTTTTAATTGTCCACTATAGGTCACTCAACTTTCAAAAATAACCAAAATAGGTCACCCAATTAGTTGAAAAATACAAATAAGTCATCCGATATGAGTGACCTATTTGATAATTTTTGAAAGTTGAATGACCTATTTGAACATTTTTTTGAAGTTGAGTGACCTATATGGGATAATTGAAAGTTGAGTGACTTATTTGGTCATTTTTGAAAGTTGAGTGACCTATAGGGGACAATTGAAAGTTGACTGACCTATTTGGTCATTTTTTAAAAGTTGAGTGACCTGGGGTGAAATTTACCCATTTTTTTTCTAATATTCTTACGGATCTCGAGGTGGTTTGGGATTCCTTTTATTATCTTGAATGGCCTTAAAAGTCCCACCAATAATGCTCCCTCCGGTCTCCTCCAACTTCCACACTTTTCCAAAAGCGGCCTTCATGCTTAGTTTGGAAGGGTCTCCGGCGTACACTCCCGAACAAAACGGCTCGATGAGTCTCTCGAAGACTTCGTCGCCGAGGTTGCGGCGGACGAATTGTTCTACGGATTCCTCGTGATCCTGAAACCTTCGTGGAAAGTAAATCAGATAAATATTTTGCCAAAATAAAGTAAAAGAACAAGAAATTAGTTCTCTCGTTTCTTTTTTAGGATGGTTAGTTACTATTACTTGTTTGAGAAATAACAAAAATCAAAAGAATGTAGAAAGTAGTAGAAATTGAAAGTACGAACTGGCGGAGGGGGGCGAAGACCGATCGCGCCGAAACCCGCACGCAATTTACCCGGAATGCTCATCAAGTCAAAGAAGGGCATATCCGTAATTTTAGATGGTACCGGTCTCAACTTTCCGTTCCACAGTACGAATCTCGGAGCGTTCGGATCTCCAAAGACTAAATCGTCTCTCAATCCACTGTCAATCTGTTTAATCAAAATGAAAAATCAACAACAAAGGTTTGAGCTGTGAACGTTGAGAGATTGAGAGAGAGAGAGAAAGAAGGTTTATTTATCGTACGGCCATGGAGAGAACGGGATCGGAAGGCTGGAAGCTGTTGGGACCTTCTTCCCAAAGATAGCCGTCCTTCTCCACCGTGGTAATATTCCCGCCGACCCTCTCACGGCCCTCCGTCACCAGAATCCTCTCCCCCATCCCGTGCCTCGTCGCCAACGCCTGCGCCGTGCAGAGCCCGCTGATTCCGCCTCCGACCACCACGCAGTCCGCCGAGATTTGCGGCGCCGGCGGTGCTTCACCCTTCCCTCGCCCGCCGGCGTCGGTGAGGACGGTGCCGGAGACGGTGCATTTGATGATCGGGGGAGATTTACGGGCGGAAATCCGGCGGGGGAAAGGCAGTGCGGAACTGGAGAAGGCCGTAACGGAAGCCATTGCTAATAATAATAAGAAGAAGAAGAAGTTTGTTGTTAAATTCTTATCTTATCCCCGCCGGATTTCGGCTTTGGATTTTGGGCCGGTATTGGGCCTATATTTAATAATTAAATATGTTGGGCTTTATGTGAGAGAGGGTTATTTGGGCCAACTTCATGATGCTTCGCATGAAACTATAATTATTAGATATTCTTACGTGTTTGAATATTTTATTTTTGGGAAATTTACGAATAACACCCTATCTTTTCTAAATATGACAAATAGCCCCCTGCCTTTTCAAAATTTACAGAAAAAATCCTGTCAGAAATGTTTTCTTTATAAATAATTTGGTCAGTTTTATTAATTTAATTTATTCAATATAGATGAGAGTATTTTGGTCATTTCTAAAAAATTAACCATTAAATGGATGGGAAAATGAATGGAAGGAGGCATTTGTAAAGAAAATATTTCTGACAGGAGATTTTTTTTATAAATTTTGAAAAGATAGGGAGCTATTTGTAATATTCAGAAAAGATAGGGGGTTATTTCCCTTTCTTTTTTTACTAATAGCAGAATTACAGATATTTTCTTGGATGTGTGTGGAATATCTCTTATGAATGAATAAATTTATTTAGAACATTAAGTGAATATCACGAATATTTATTTTATAACATGGTATTTTTCTAATAGTACATGTTTATTATCTTCTAGACCAAATATATAATTTTAATTCTGTATAGAGTAACTAAAAACATATATTGTTAATTTGTTACATAAAATATTGCATATGATATAATAAACGTATCACATGATAAATGCATGCAAAAACTAAGAACTAAGCATCTTCCCGGAAGATGCATATTCCCACTCAAGTTCCTAATCAGTATTAAAGTTAATATAGATAAAATTAAAAATTAAAAATCGACATGATAAGTATCAAATCAATGTTAAGAGTAGCTTTCATGAGTCGCTTTCTTATTTATCAAGTTGGTAGAATTTATTACCCTCTCATCTAATATTTTCTTATGCCATTCTTTTGCTTTGAAAGCTGGGATCTTTACTTACCACATAATCTTTTATTATTTTCATCCTTGACTTCTCTCACTTCTATACAGTTCTACTTGCTCTCTTTTCCCTCAAAGATAAATCTCTCTCTCTCTCTCTCTCTCTCTCACTCACTGGTTTTATCTGAGAGTAAAATCAGGTATTTCCTTATTTCTTTTTTATTTCTTTAGTTATTTTAGGAGTTATAGCATATATTGCTTGTTCTGTTGTTTGCTTCTTGCTATTTGTAGAGTTTAGTTTTGTTTGGGAAAAAAGAGAACAAAGATATATATGCTTTTTTGTACCAAAACAAACCTTCAACTGTATTAGCTACTACTGGTTTATGATTCAATTCGATTTGTAGAGTTTATTTTTGTTTAGGGGGAAAAAAAGGAGAACAAAGATATATATGCTTTTTTGTACCAAAACAAACCCTCAACTGTATTAGCTATAACTGGTTTATGATTCAATTATTACTTCTCTGAATTGAGACATAAAAAGTTTGAGTATTTACAATTATTGTTTTCTTTTTCCTTTTTCATTTCAGTTGACTGTAATAATTATTTTAGTGTCTGTTATTTTCTTTCTACAGATAAACACCATGTCTACAAAACTTCTCTTGACCTTACTCTGTTTATACGTTTCGATTCACATCTCCGAATCTCTCCCAAGAATCAGCCTCACGAAGAAAAACTTAGACTTCCAAACCCTAAAATCTTCAAAGTTCTCAAAAAGAGAATATTACTTGGGCAATTCTGATGTAATTCCGCTTGAGAACTATCTAGACGCTCAATATTACGGCGTGGTTGGAATCGGTACTGTTGGAATCGTTGTCCAAAATAATTAATTTTAATTTATTAAATAAGAGATAATAAATATAGTAATCCAAACAAGCATTAAGTTTTAAAATTTAAGTATTATTTTATAAATAATGCAACAGGTACACCTCCTCAAAATTTCACTGTTATTTTTGATACGGGCAGCTCAAATCTTTGGGTCCCATCTGCTAAATGTTATTTTTCCGTAAGTTAATTTAATCTCTTTTTTTAGTAAATTACATGTTTAAATCATCACTTGAATGAGATTAAATTGAGGTTAAAATGGTAAAAATCGAATTGAATGTAGGTGGCATGTTACATTCATCACAAGTACAAGTCGAAGAAATCTAGCACTTATACAGCAAACGGTAAAGCCTCAAATCATTTAATATTATTTTTCTAAAATGAGCATTTTTTAACATTATTTTTCTTTTTAGGTGATTCATGCAAAATTACATACGGGTCCGGCTCAATTTCCGGTTTTTTCAGCCAAGATAATGTGCAAGTCGGTGATATTACTGTCACGGATCAAGTATGTATATCTCTTTTTTTCCATTTTAATAATTACTCTTGAAAATTATTGAATAATATTTTACATTTTAGATAATAAGACATATTTTCTTAATTTCAGGTTTTTATTGAGACAACACGCGAGCCAAGCCTCAGTTTCATTATAGCGAAATTCGATGGAATACTTGGTCTCGGTTTTCCTGAAATTTCTGTTGGAGGCGTACCGCCACTTTGGTAGAATTTAATTTAATTTAATAAAATTTATATCAGGTTTAAAAAAAAAAAACTTTTTATCTCATTATGGCATAAGACCAACTATTACCACAAAACTAGCAATAGTACGTCTAATTTATAATATCCTTAATAAAAACACAATCTCTCTTAATTATTTGTATTTACTAAAATAAATGAGTTCAATTATTTTTCATTTACCGTTGTATCACGCATGACGTACCAGGTATAGCATGGCGGAGCAAGGATTACTAGAGAAAAACGTGTTCTCATTTTGGTTGAACCGAAACGAAGATGACTCGAACGGAGGCGAGCTCGTGTTTGGTGGAGTCGATTCAAAACATTTTGTTGGCTCACACACTTACGTTAATGTTACAGAAAAAGGTTATTGGCAGGTCGGTCCAAAAAAACGTTCATCACATAATTATTAATTTTCTTTTCTTTTTGAGTAAAGATTATTAGTTTAAAAATAATGTTTTTATGGATTTTTGTAGTTTCAAATGGGAGATATACTTGTTGATGGCTACTCAACCGGTGAGATTATATATTCTACCGTTTACAATTAATCCGTTATTTTGGAATACCATTGATGTAATTGTAAATACATGAAATTCTAATTCTATGTAAACCTAATTTTAATTATGTACAATTGTATTTTAGGATTTTGCGCTGATGGTTGTGACGCAATTGTAGATTCCGGGACTTCCCTCCTTGCCGGACCCACTGTATTATTATTATTATTACTTTATTTTTGTTATACTATAATTATTATTTGTAATAATAATTTATTAATTTTATATTTCAGACAATAATTGCGCAACTAAATGACGCAATAGGGGCAGAAGGAGTAATAAGTGTAGAATGCAAGCAAGTGGTTAGTGAATATGGCGACATGATTCTTGAGATGCTAATTGCTCAGGTTCCAATTAATATATTAATTAGTAAAAAAAATTAAATATTTAATTTTTCTAATCATATCTATTTATTTTCATGTAAACAGACACAACCGCAGAAAGTTTGCAAACAGATAGGCCTTTGTGTATTTGATGGATCACATTCTGTCGGGTTAGCACAACATCATATTATACTAATCAACAAAACATTGTTTTTAGTACATTTTTTTTTGGCAATTTAGCTACAAATTATGGTATTTGATGAATTTACAGAAATGCCATTGAGTCAGTCGTAGATTCGGCAAAACAGAAAGGCTCAGATCTCACATGCACAGCTTGTGAGATGGCAGTTGTGTGGATGGAAAATCAACTAAGGGAGAATAAAACTAAGGAACGCATTTTGGACTATGCTAACCAGGTACTTGTTCATGCAAACTTAAATATTTTTTGTTCATACTAATAATAACTATGTATATATGTAAATAATATGTATTATTTTTTGTTGGTAGCTTTGTGAGAAGCTGCCAAGCCCGAGTGGAGAATCGACCGTCTCTTGCAATGATATTGATAAAATGCCAGATATTGTATTTACTATCGCTGATAAGAAATTCACTCTTACTGCTGATCAGGTGAGTTACTTAGTTCCACTTTTTCGTTTTTAACTCCCTTTTATTTCAGTTGAATCACAACTAAAGAAACGGTTCAGATACTGGTCATACTTTATCAATGTTCTATTAATTTTGGGTTACAGATATAAATACTGGTCGGTTCATGTATTATACATATATGAATATGGTTCAGATAATATTGGATATTAATGCCAATTTAGTTTATTTCGATAATAAAATTGACCGTTCGAACATGAAAATATATAAAAACTCAAGCACGTATAAATGAAATGATATTAGAAATGATATAACAGGACTAGTAGTGAATTTACTCATTCAAAATGTTAACAATGTTTCATCTTTATCGTGTCATGCATTCTAGCTTTACATTATCTTAACTTTGATATTTTTCATTGCAGTATATTTTGAAAGTCACAGAATCCGGCCAAACAATGTGTATCAGTGGATTCATGGCCTTCGACATACCAGCTCCTCGCGGCCCACTTTGGTATACACATTTAATTTCCAATCTATTAATTAAATTTGTACAAATCATTTTTGTTGATTTGATTAAATTTTAATGCGACAATTTGTGACATGCAGGATTTTGGGAGATGTTTTTATGGGCGCATATCACACGGTGTTTGATTTTGGTGAAAACAAAATCGGATTTGCTAAATCAGCATAGATTTATTTATTGTATATTTGGAATTAATGTATTTTGCAACCGTATATAGATACTATATAGACAAGGTTCTATTGCGGATTTGAATATACTTCCATTAGCTTGTAATAACTATTTTTATGAATTTTAATTATACGGACATATTTATGTGCATATATATGTGTGTATTTATATTTTGTGTGTGTGTGTGCATATATAAAACATTTATTTTCCCTAATTTATTAATCGCAGAAAAGACACGAGACAATAATTTACAACAAATTCCACTTATAATTTAACTCCCAAATTGTCCATACAAACTGATTATAAAACCCAAAAAAATACTAATTATAACTTACCTTTTAATGTTACAAATCATCAAATCAAGTATAAATATCAAAACAACAAACATATATATATAGGATGACTAAATAACTTGTACAAGTAAAATTCAGATGTTGCTTGTGACCAAAATACTACATATATCATCAAAAATTCAAATTTCAACCGTACGGATGAAATATATATGTTTTGAATATTTTGTAGATTAATTTTCACAAGAATCGGAATATTATATCATTACAATCATATATTATCAAAATTCATCAAAATTTATATAATACATATTATATATATTTTGATGAATTTTGATGATGCATGATGGCAATGATATAAGATTCCGATTATTGTGAAAATTAATCTACATCATATTCAAAACATATATATTCCATCCGTACGGTTGAAATTTGAATTTTTAATGAATTTTGATCAGAAACAAAATCCAGATTTTACTTGTACAAGTTGTTTAATCATCCTATATATATATATATATATAGGTGCGTGCCCATGTATAAAACATTTATTTCCCCCAACTTATTAATCGCAGAAAAGACACGAAACAATAATTTACAACAAATTCTATCGTATAATTTAACTCCCAAATTGTCCATACAAACCGATTATAAATCAAAACCCCAAAAAAATATTAATTATAATTTACCTTTTAATGTTACAAATCTTCAAATCAACTATAAATGTAACCAACAAACAACCTTTTAATGTATCATATCAACTCTTTCTCTCTCTAAGCTCTTGTAATGCACACAACACTTGTTCTTTCACAAGCTCCATTCGTCTCAAATACACCTCCAGTTCAAGCACGTACTGCTGTCTCCATTTCTCGTCAGAAATCTTGTCAGCTGGACAAACCGGTACCGGACCGAGGCTTGTAAGCCCGAGCGGTACGGTACCGATCAATTCCCTAAACAGAGGCGAGAGACAAGTCCGTACCGTCTCTTCTATCAGAGACCCACTCGACGCTGAGCTGGCAACTGGTACTGTCGGTAGAGGTACCGGTACCGTCGGTTTAGTTTCAGTTGGAACTGGTACCTGTATTGGTACCAGTTGCGGTACCGGAACCGTAAGCCCAGCGAGGGTTTCTGAATTTTGTTGGAATTTTCTCCTGTTTCTGTGTCTGGATCGAGAGTTTCGCGTACTTGGATTGGCCGACATCACCGACGGCGACGGGGTGACGTCACCGCCGGCGTTTTCGTCGCCGGAGAGATCGCCGGAATTCTTAGTCGGTCGCCAGATGTGTCGTGCGATCTCGAACACGGCCTGCTCGTGCGGGCTTCTGAAGGAAAAGCTCTTCCCTTTGGACCTGATCCGGCCGGCGCAGTTGCGGTACTTCTTCTTGAGCCGCCGGAGCTTCTCGATCAGCTGGTTCTTGGAGAAGTCGAGCTGCAGGCGCTGCTTGATCTCCTCGTAGAACGGCCCCGTGTCGTACTGGTGCGACGCGAACGTCGTGCCTCGCTTGCTCGTGAAGTCTAGAAACCCTTTCAGGATGATAATCTCCTCTTCGTCCGTCCACAATCGCTGGAACAGCCGCCGCGAGTCGTCCCCCGCCAGAACTCGCCGTTCCCCTCCGCCGGAACCCGCCGGTGCTCCGCCGGTGCAAACCGGGACGTTCTGGCCGGAGCCAGGGTTCGAATCATGGATACTAGGGTTAGGGTTCGAAACTGGCTGATGGGCGGCGGAAGAAGACGAGTCCGGAGTGATTTCCGGCGGCGGAGGATTGGCTCGGCCTCCGCCTCCGCCTCCACCTCCACCTCCACCTCCGGCGTTGTTATCTGGTTCGGATTCAAACCCATCAGCATCCGATTCAGTATCGGATTCTTCTTCCTCCTCCTCTTCTTCCTCTTGCTCCGCGAGAATCGCGCGCTGATCTTCTCCTCCTTCTTCTTCTTCCGCCATCAGGACTAATCTTTTTGACGATTTATTATTCTATGTATTTTTTCAAAAACGAGTCGTATCGTGTGGGGGCAGTCTGTTTGGTTTGGTGGAAACGTAACTCTAACTCTAACTCTAACTGATGTATTCTTTTTCTGGTGAAGGCGCACCACGCCCAACTTATCTGACTCTTATATAATCGTACATAAATATATTCTCTATCGTAATATATTCTGTATAAATATAATATAATATAATGGTTTTAGACTTTAATATATATATATTTTTAGTATTTAATATTTTTAGATATGATGGTATGATGTGTATTTTACTATTTTTAGTGTATATTATAATTATAATTATAATATAATATTAAAAAAATGGATGGAATGGAAAATACACTCTGTAGAGCTTTTTGTTTTCTCATGGCTTCAACTTGAAAGTTTCTGACACTGAGACAGTTGAACCTTCCTTCTTTCTTCTCTTCCTCTCTTCTCCTCACTGTGTCTCTCTTTTTCCCGTTTTTGTACTGGATTTCTTCTTGGTCGTTCGTCTGCTTTTTCTCCACTTGTTTTGGTGTTGATTTTGGAACGTGGGGTTGTGGTTTGGAGAAGAAATCTTTGGATTGTAATCATTAGCTGCTGAGTTTCTTCCAGTATTATTTTATTCGTTTTGGTGTCTTTCAGTTGATAGATTGTGATATACATACAGTGTGAGTAGAACGCCATGGAAGCTCAGATTGGAAGTGAGAATCTCAATCATTGTGTTGGCGGTACATCAAACGGTGCAGAAAAGCACCCGAGTCTCGATTGGAACCTGAACGATTATAACTGGAACGGGAATCTATTTCTCGCCTCACAAATCAATCCTTCTCCTTCCAAGTGCACGCACAAACAGCTCTTCAATTCTCAACTCAGAAATTTCGATTCAGTTCCAACTCAATCGACTGAACGAGACAAAAGGAGAAGAATTTCATCTCCATTCGAACAAGAAATAGAAACAGAAGATCAAGATGAAGAAGAAAGAATCGAACTTGAAGACAGGAGGATTAATAACGAGACGGGGATCAATCCGGACCGTCCGATCTGCCAGGTGGACGGCTGTGGAGCCGATCTGACCGTCGAAAGGGATTATCACAGGCGGCATAAAGTCTGCGCAAATCACTCTAAAGCTCGTTCAGTCGCCATTAATGGTGAAATCAAACGGTTTTGCCAACAATGCAGCAAGTCTGTTTATTAATTCATTAATTTTTTAAATAATTTAAAACATTTGTTTTAATATTTTTGTGATATTTTTTTGAATTTAGGTTTCATAATTTGGAAGAATTTGACGAAGGAAAAAGAAGTTGTAGAAGGAGATTGGACCGACATAACGGGCGTAGAAGAAAGAAAAATAACCAAAATGCCACTGACAATTTATTAAACGGAAATCAAGCTAACGCGATAATTATATCTTTATTAAAAATAATTACCAACTTAGAATGTAAGTAAGCTCCTTTTAAAAACAATCATAATTTTATAATTTTATTTACATATTATTTATATTTTTAATTGCTATTTTTTTATATTTTTGTAGCGGCTAGACAGGATACGCAAACCGACCAACAAATTTTGAATATTTCTGCGCTTTTACAAAGATTTCAACAAAATGACCAAAACGCCCCTGATTCAAATAATTTGAATAATTTAAATGAAATTCCTTCGAGCTCAAATTCTCTGCCGAAAGGTGGTGGGGTTCGTAATTTTGATTTGAACGATGAATATTTTGAACAAGAAACCGAAAATGAAAATGAAAATGAAAATCAGGTATGTAAACGTGATTTTTTATGTAATATTTTATGTCGTATCATAGAAATGTTTATATGGGAAATTTGCTAAAAGGGTCCATGCATTATGCCTAAATTGCAAAAAAGCCCCTACTGTTATTTTGAAGTCAACACCGTTAATTTTAATAGTTTAATGCAGGGGCTTTTTTGCAATTTAGATAGAATGCTTAGGCTTTTTTGCAAATTTCTCATGTGTATAATAAATAATTAAAAGTATATTTTTGTAATTATTTTCAGAGCCGAACGGGAAAAATTGTGTTCAAATTATTCGGAAAAGATCCGAGTGATTCTCCTCCTAATTTACGTCCTGAGGTTTAGCAAATTATTATTATTATTATTAATAATTTATATCATTATATAATTTTAATAATTATTTTTATCAAGTTATTAAATTTGTGACAAAATCTTACATATTTTGACGTGGCTTTCAAATTGTTATTATTCAAATTATTATTATTCCATTAATTTTAATAAAATATGATTATTAATATTTCATTATATAATAATTATTTTTATCAAATTATTAATTTATTAATAATATTGTACAGATTTTGACGTGGCTTTCAAATTGTCCAAGCGAAATGGAAAGCTATATAAAACCAGGATGCATAGTTCTAACGTTATATCTCCGTTTAAATAATTCAAAATGGCAACATGTAATTAATTTTAATATATTTTTCCTTATTTATTAACTACAATTTTTAACTCAAGTAATAACTAATAATTAATCTTTAATAAGCTTGCGAGAAATTTAGGTTATTATATTGAGAGATTAATTCACATAAATCCAAACTTTTGGGGAACTGGATTTGTATACACAACACTTGAAGATCAAGTATTATTTTTACACAACGGTTAGCTTACCTTTAATCAATCATTCATACAATATATTATCATTATAATATTATATCATTAAAATAATATATTATTTATTTATTTCAGGACGGATAATTTTAGAAGGGCCCTTGATTTTTGAGGACCAAAATCGAATTAAAATTGTGAACGTAAATCCAATTGCAGTTCCTTTTGATTCAAAAGTGACTTTTTGTGTGAAAGGTTTTAATCTTTCCAAATCAAATGCAAGGTATGTAATATAATTTTTAAATATTTCATAATTTACATTTTACGCCCTGTAATTACATTATTTGCATATTAATCATGATAACTCTTGTTTTTATAAACGTAAAAATAAAAATGTTAAGTAATAAGAAGCCAAAATATTAGGTATAACATTGTCCTTTTATTTGCCAAAAAAGCCAAAAATATGCAAATCAATGCATCTTTTGTGCGAAATTAGGTTATTTTGCAAATTACACCTTGTAATTACATTGTTTGCATATAAATCCTTATAACCCTGGTTTTTGCATCTAAGACCCACAAATAACTAAAAAGCCCAAATATTTGGTATATTTTTTCGCATCATTAAATGAAATTTGGTCCAAATTTTAAGGTTATTTTGCGTATTTGACGGGAAATACTTGGTACAAAAATCGGTACGAGATTTATTACTAAAAGACGAAAATGACGGTACGGTCAACGGTGAAGCAGAGTGTTTGACTTTTTCTTGCTCCATACCGGCTTGTACCGGTCGAGGATTTATAGAGGTAATTTATTCATTCAATTTAGTTTATATTTTTATTTTGGGAAATTTGCAAAAAAAATCTCTGTATTTTCTCAAATTTAGAAAATACCCCTAACTTTCGGAATTTTCGAGAAAAAGCTTTCTAAGTTTCCATTTTTCATAAACTTTCTAATTTTTAGAGTTCTCACAGAACCTTTTAACTACAACTTTTATTTCAAAAAAAACTTAGATAATTTTCAAATAGTATATAATTAATGATAAATAATATGTAAACACATTTTTCAAATCATTTATATATTATTTCACAATAAATAAGATGTTCACATATTATTTCTCTATTATTATAAAAAATAACTTAATTCTAAAAAAAATATTAATTAGAGTGATTAAAAATATTGAAAAATAAAATCTGACTAGCTTTTTCTGTAACATTGGATAAGATGACTCAACTATCTGTTGTGAGATCTTAACAAACAGTAAGGACCTCTTTGCAATTTCCAATAATGCGAGGGCTTTTTTGCAAATTTCCCTTTTATTTTTTATTCATAAACTAATTTTTAGTATTTAACAGATTGAGGATTTTGACCACAGCGGTTTTTTCTTCCCCTTCATAATAACCGATCCATCCTCCTGCCTCGAAATCCGCGCACTCGAATCCAATTCCAATTCCAATTCCAATTTTAATTTTAATTCCAATTTTGATCCCAATTTAAATCCCAATTCAGTTCATTTCTTGCAAGAACTCGGCTGGCTCCTAAACCGATCCCGCCTCAAATCCGATACACCAATCAACTCTGCGACCTTTCGCGTTGCACGTGTTAGAAAGATCTTGTGTTTCGCGATAGATAAAGAATGGTGTAATGTTTTGAAGAATTTGTTGGATTTAATAATTAATGGAGATTTAATAATTAATGGAGAGGAGTTTGTTTTAAGTGAGGATTTGTTGTTTGAGGCCGTGAGAAGGAAATCCAAAAAATTAGTTGATTTTTTGTTGAGGTATAAAATAAAAGATGATGGTTTTAATGAGAGGTACGTTTTCGTACCGGACATGGAAAGTTTCGGTACGGGATTTGGAAATACGGGAAGTGAAAATACTGGAATTGGAAATACGGGATTTGTGACACCGATCCACCTGGCGGCTGGATTGGATGGAATGGAGAGTGTTTTGGATGCTTTGACTGACGATCCTCAAAAGGTAATGTTTTATATTATTTTGGGAAATTTGCAGAAAGGCCCGTGTATTATTGGGAATTGCAAAAAGGTCTATTGATTCTTTAGGAAATTGCAAAAAAGAAAAAAATTGTTTGATAAGATTAAACGTTGTTAGTTAAGTCATCTGAATGAACATCGGAATCACTATGATTAATTTTTGTTCTTCAATGAATCTGATTTTGAATTATGTTAAATGAAATTAACACTAATAACACATTGTTTTAATAAAAGTTAAAAAACTGAAAAATTATGAATTGATTAGAGAGTAAAATTAATCCAACATTAAATCCTCTTCGCTTGCAACATCAGTCTTTGTAGAACTATTTATTTATTTATTTATTTCCACACAATCGAGAAACAAATTCCAAAATTAAATCTTTATTTATTTAATTATTTATTTCAGATCGGAATCAAAGCTTGGCTGAGTTGTCGCGGTACGAGCGGTACCGACCAAACCCCCAAAGAACTCGCCGAACAAAAAGGACAGGTGTCATACCTACAATTGGTCCAATCCAAAACAGACTCATCAAAAAAGTCGATGCATTTAATGCCCGCACCAAATCACCATTTCGACATAGAAAAAGGGCTCCAAAACTGCAGGCTCTGTGAGAACAGAACAAACAAATTCATTCGTCGGTCCACGGTGAACCGGGTGTTGGGAAACAGAGCGATGGTTCTGAGCGTGGTGTGTGTGGCTGCAGTGTGTGTGTGTGTGGCCTTGATACTAAAAACTCCGCCTTTTGTGAGGTTCACTAAACCGCCTTTCTTGTGGGATTCTTTACTAGGCGGCTCTATGTGAATAATGTGAGAGAAAATGTGAGAGTTGGTGTATTTTTTTTTATATTTAGAGTTGTAGTGATTTAGTATACAACTTATTGTATTTTTTTTATAATTAGAGTTGTAGTGATGCTTTGTTGTATGTATGTTTGGACTGGATACTATAGTAGGTTGTAGTTGTAGTAATTTTGTTTTTTTGCATTTTTGTTCTATATATGTATACTTAATTACTTTGTAAGTTAATAATACATGATGTTTTTTATCTTTTCTATTTTTGTTCTCTTTCCTTTTAGTTAGTGTCAATGAAATAGAGCTATAGATTTCATTTTATTTTATTTGTGGGATTGAAGCTATTAGACTAATGAAGAACTGTTGGAGTTGGAACTATTGGTTTTATCATGAAAATATGTAATATTTCATTTTTTTTATAATATATGGTGTAATATTTCATTTTTTATAATATAGATATTTGGAAATGCTTGATCTTAATATTATGATTAAGTGCATTTCTATCTCAAAAAATAATAATATTATGATTATGTGGGCTCTGATGCTTTAGTCCACACTTTATGTAAAATTCGACCAATGACTGTTTGACACGTGCATGGGGCTCGAACTGAACCAAATGGTCCAAAAATCTAACAAAAGAAACACTTTTGCAATTAAAAATGGGTATATTATGCCAAAAAAGGATCATAATATAATAGTGGGACAAATTAATGTGATGCTTCATTTAAAGCCATGCCATATTGCCCATGTGATTGTGTTTCTTAAATTGGCCAATTTGGATGCATCTGAGTGAGGAGTCACTCAGATCTCTCTCAACTTTTGAGAGTCCAAATGGTCAATAGAAACAGAATTTTGCTACCTTTTCTTCAAATTTTTTTTTTTTTTTGTGTCGGTGTGGTTTGTAAAGTCTATTAAATTAGGTCCAGCATCTCTCATAATTCATAAATGCTACTTCAAATCAGGAGAAGCATAGGTGCTTCACTTGCAACATTTTACATAATAATTTAGTTAATAACAAAAGAAGTTTGATGATCATTGATCACTTCTCATTTTTGTTAATCATTTTCTTATATTTTATATGAAACTACATAAACAAGTGTGTGCACAAAACACCCACTCCATCTAAGTCGATAAAATTCTATCTCGCAATCTCTTGCTGCAGCTTTCACAAAGAAAAAGTATCTATGAATTTCAGGCTCATGTGTCTCGCTATAAGTATATATACAATGAAACAATTTTATGATTAGTATTTAGTAGTTAATTACTATGCGGCAAAATAAATAACAGAAGAGATTCCTACAGTTTAGTTGGTTTCATTTATGTTTTAGACTATTAACTGCTACAGTTGGCGCCTTTACATCATTATATAAAAACATATTTTTATACAATTTGCTGACATGACATGAATTAAACATAGTAGTAAAAACTTTGGCTTTTTTGCATTATTGTTGAAATATATGCTTAATATAGTTTGCTGACATGACATTGATTAAACAAATTAGTAAAAGTTAGGCGCATGCTTTATTGTCCAAAATCAGGTGCATGCCACCAAAGCAAAGCAGGATCTCATTTTTTTTTACTTGATTTAATGAAAAACAAATAAACCTTTTTTTATTACTTAATGGATCTTATTTTCTAATGCGCCCACACCTAAAAGAGAATCTTCGACATGTTATTTTCCTTTGTTTCTTAATCCCCCAATGTTTGAACCGCATGACGTGGAATCCATTATTTATTGCTTATGGTCGTCAATTAATGCTTTAATGCCAAACATAAAAGATGATTAATTATTGTGATAAATCTCACCTACTCCCTTGTAATCGGTGAGAAGAAAATAAGATTAATTATTGTGATTAATTCATTGTTGAGTAGAGTTGAACCATCAAAAAAAGTGTAGCTCCACCTAAAATCTGAATCTGACAGCATCTGTGTAATGGTATGGTATGGTTTAACAACCTGATTTCTATATGACACGAGACATGCCCTGATTTCTATATTGTATCTGCCAATTGAATCAAAATATAATTATTTAAAAAGGAAAATCTAGTGGAACCGGCAAGGACATACAAATGTCACATCAACACTAAATGAAATGTTAAGAAATTTAGTACGTGTAACAATGAGGCGAGCTTCAAATTTGAAAGCATTGAATTGACATTCTTACTCCAAAATGATCCGGCTGCATTTCAGAATTCAGAGTAGTTAAGAAAATGACAGCATCACTCCATCATAGTAGCAACTTAAGACCAAAGTTTGGTCACCAAACACATAAAAATGACATGTTAATTATGTTACTAGACACCCACACTAATATTGTAATCAAAGATTTTAGTAAGTAGCCACAAAAACACATCATAAGCAGTAGTAACACAACACAACACAACTAAAGATCAAACTTATTAATCGCCTCTGGTCACAAACAATTAAAGATCAAAATCCACCCACACAAAACACATCGCAACACCGTAAAAACAAACAAACACAAACCAACACATAACAGCAGTACAACTACTACTACTACTACGTCGTCAAACAAACAATCACAACGTGCACATCATATCAATACCGAAACCATATATTACTTACTACTAGATAGAATATTAGGGGCGCATGATTCTTTTCCTAAGCAGAGGGCTTCTCCCACTTGAGGTCCTTAACGACCTCCCAAGTGAAATCCGCTCCGTCTCTTCCGAAATGTCCGTAGGCCGCCGTCTTCAGGTAGCGGTTGTTGCCGCCGCGCTTGAGGTCCAAATTGATGATGATCATCCCCGGACGGAAATCGAAATTCTCTTTTACTATTTTGAGGATTTCTTTGTCCGGGATCTTGCCGGTTCCGTATGTGTCTACGAATACTGATAAAGGCTCTGGGACTCCGATGGCGTAGGAAACCTGAATGAAGAACGGGATTGTTAGTATTAAGGGAAATTAAGAAAAATTCTGAATGTTAAAAGAATGAAGAACGATATTTAGCAAGTCTTACAACTGATTTATCGTGGGTTGTCTCAAAAAAAAATACAAATGAATAATATTATTTTTATTATTATTCCTTACAAAATTATAAAAGTCTTCATCGCGATAGATATGATATATTCAGGAATTTCGAAGGATAAACTAGATATTTGCATTTTTAGTGGGGCAAATACAACATATCTTAGATTTTGTAGCAGTAAATTTCAAGGTAAACTTGATATGTCAACATTCACACGTGCCAATAAATATCATATCCAACGCATAACTAACACAAAATAATAAAATAATAATTTATTCACCTGGACGATAGCGCGACGTGCTAAACCATTAGCAACGATACTCTTGGCGGCCTGTCTGGCGATATACGCACCACTCCTATCGACCTTGGTGGGGTCCTTGCCGGAGAAGGCTCCTCCGCCGTGGGCCCCCCACCCTCCGTACGTGTCGATGATGATTTTACGGCCGGTGAGACCTGCGTCTCCGTGCGGCCCTCCGATCACAAACCGGCCTGGAAATATAGGAGAATTGAGAAAGGCGCCATAGAGTTACAGAAAGGTATATTAGGGTTTTGGGACTTGAATACGTTGTTTATTTGTGGGGGAGAGTTCGCAATAAGTCACTCGAGTTTGTAATATGACCAGATAAGTCGCACGACTTTCGATTGTGTTATTTTTGAGTAAGTCGACTTTCGGATTGTCTGAATCAAGTCACTCTGTTAATTTTCTATCCATATTTTAACGGTGAGTTGATGTGGCGTGTCCACGTCATCAGTTAGAAAAATACTTTTTCAAAAAGATTTTATAGAAAATAATTTTAAAATAAAAAAATATCTTTACGAACACAACTTTTTTGAAAAATATATTTATTCAACTGATGATGTGAACATACCACATCAACTCACCATTAAAAAACAGATGAAAAAATTAACAGAGTGATATAATTTCCACAATTTAAAATTTTAGTCTCGAAAGAGTCAATTCAAAAATTGGGGACCCGTTATTTATTCATCTGATGATTGAATACAGACTTGTCATAATATGTTTGTTATTCCTTACCTGATGGGTTGAGGTGGAAGATGGTTTTTTCATCCAAGTATTGTTCGGGCACGACGGGCTTGATGACGTGCTCTTTCAAATCGGCGGCGATCTCGTCGTTGGTCACGGTCTCGTCGTGCTGCGTCGAGATCAAGACCGTGTGCACGCGCACCGGAACCATGGCGCCCGCCTCATTACGGTACTCCACCGTCACCTGTAAAATTAATTTCGTTAATTTGGTTGGAAATTAATTATTTGTAATTTTTATGGAGTGAGTATAGTGTATGTCAAATAATGGAAAACATGTTCTTGTTGGTCCACCATTCGAATTTAATGATGTTTGTTGAGTGCTAAAGCATTTGTAAGAAGTGATAAACAAGCACACATACCTTCATATATTTGCGGGTTAAGTATCTTCACATTAGTCATAATGTAACAATCATAATGTAACAAAAGTAGAGGAAATGTATGTTGTCAATATTTAAAGTTTCTAACATTAAACTTTAAATATCTTCATAGAATAAATGTATATTGTCAACATTTGTGGTTTAAGTATCTTCATAGATAAATGTTTTACGTAATTTCAAGGAACTAATCATAACTTAAACTGCAAAAGACAGGTCATTCTCGGTCAACTCTTCATTATTACTAAGCACTAAAGCAATCACAAGTAATAAATAAGCAAAGCTACCATCTACCTATCTTCATATTAAATACTAAACAAGCAAATTTCCCTTAAGACTAAGACAACAAGTCGAACAAACATGTGCACTTAAAAGCTCCTAACCACATTTCCCAATTCATATTTTTTTCAAATGAAGCGAAAAATTAAACCAACTAACAAAACATTCAAATAAAATAACATTTTTATATTACCTGAGTTTTGCCGTCGGGCCTTAGCCAAGGGCAAGTCCCGTTCTTCCTGACCTCGGTGAGCTTGGCCCCTAACTTGGTGGCCAAGACATGACTCAGCGGCATCAATTCAGGCGTCTCGTCGCTCGCGTAGCCAAACATGTGGCCCTGGTCTCCTGCTCCGATGTCCTCAGGCCTCTTGGTGAAATGACCGTGCACACCCTGATAATAGAGTATTAAATGTGTTAATTGAGAAGTGAATTAAGACTTGAGGGTTAAGATATTGTGCGGCTGGTTAGATATATGGGGATTTTTCTGAAAAACACCATGAATTTTCTGATATTATTAAAAAAAAAAAACTCACTTTTGGATTCCTTCAAAACCCCCGCCAAAAGTGGATTGGATTGTTAAAATTTAACCCTATCAAACGTTAATGTTAACACTATAGGGGGGTAGAAAATAATTGAATCCACTTTTGAGAGAGTTTTTGAAGAAATCTAAAAAAGTGAGGGACTAAATTGCAATCCAACTAAAGTACAGGGACTAATATTAAACATAACAGGTCATGAATTAAGACGTGAATCAACATTTGAGATGACAGACAATTGATTTTATTTTTACTTAATTTTCTGACCTGAGCGATGTCGGGCGATTGTTGCTCGATGTTGACCAAGACCTTGCAGTGGTCGGCGTCGAGACCGACATCGTCGGAAACGAAGCCGATGGAGCGGCAAGTGTCACGCACGATCTTCTCGTAATCCACCTCGGCTTTTGTCGTGATTTCGCCAAACACCATCACCATGTTTGTCTTCGTGCATGTCTCACACGCCACCTGTTCGATTGATTGATTGATTGATTGTTTAGTATGAGTTTTATTATGAAGAAATATAATGTGATTTAAATGAAGAATTTTGATTTACTTTGCTGTCTGGGTCACCAGCGAGGCACGCATCGAGAACCGCGTCGGAGATCTGGTCGCAGAGCTTGTCGGGGTGGCCCTCGTTCACGGATTCCGAGGTGAAGAGAAAGGTGTCTAGCTCGGCCATTTGATTTGATCTGTGAGAAAATAAAAGTTTGGTTTTAGAAACTGGTGAATAGTGAGAAGAATGTGTATTTAGGGAAAGAGATGTAGATTCTGTTTCCAGGATTGATGGGCAAAAATGGGACAAGGAATCTGGAAAAGTGAGGAATAGGAATAATATCCAAAAAGGAATATAAAGAGGTGCTCAATAATGGAATAACAGAAAAGGAAATATACAGCACACTTGGTGTGGGAACCAGATCCGACTTACAAAGATAAATTCTAACAAAATATCTTATCCAGTTGGAGCAATTAGCCTAAAAAAATGAAAAAGATGTACAGATTTTTACAGATCCAAGTATGAAATGCCTGATTTGATTAGCAAAATCGCAACGGAAATCGGTAAAAGTAATCAGATCTGACGGTTTTCAAAGAGGGAAAAATCAAATTTTGCAAACTGAGAGCAGAGTTTCAAAATAAGGAATAAATATTTAATAAACAGATTTAAGGTGAAAAACTCAGATCCAGCTTATCAGAACTCGATTTAGGTCCAGTAAGCAGTGTAAGCTACAGTACTTGAAAAACATCAACACACAATCATAATTCAACAACCACGGATCTCCAGCTCAATGCCCAATTTGACCCCACTTCAGCCAGTATATAATTGTAAAAACAAAAATTCAAAAATGAACAACGACGGACAAACACTACTCACTTACGCTCATCCTAATCCAACAATCCTAGATCCAAAACATAAGAACCTCATTAGTCACAGTACATACAAAATCCACCAAACCCCCCCATTAAAACCTCCCAATCCCCAAACCTCACCAAATCAAGCTCAAACACAGCCCCCCCACAAAACCCAAAAAAACAGCAAACCAATCAATCTAAACACTCGCCTGAGCGGAGGAGGAGAGAAACCCTAGAGCGAACTCGGCGGAGTGAAAGAGAGAAAGAGAGATAGAGAATGAATCACGCCCGATTTGCGAACAGGGTTTGCGGCTCCTTTTATAGCCCCTCTCTACCGGGTCCCGCACCCGCTGAATGACGGATCCGACCCGATAAAGATTATAAAGGTTTAATCTCGGCTGTTGGATCGGGTCGGTGAGGAAAGCGACCCGCACCCATTTATTTATTCCCACTCGGAATTTGTACTCTACTACTTCTTATTAGTTCTTGCCTTGCTTACCTGGTGGGTGGGGTTTTGTTGTATTTTATTATTGGTTGAAGTGAGTTGATGAGGATTTTTGTTTTTAAATAGATGTGGAGAACATTTTATTTTAGAAATAATTCTTACTTAATTTAATTTAATTTGTAGAAATAATATTTTTTCATTATTTCATCCGACTACTAGACGACGAAATTGTTAGATCAAAGCAATAGTCGGTTTAATTTATTACTAATCAAACTTAAAACCTAGTTTCGCCCGGTGACTAATTGAAATTGGAAAAATAATTATATTTTTGCTCTAAGTCCGTAAGCATGAAAAAAATTGGCAATTCCGCATGCGATGGAGCGAAATTGAAATTTAATCTTTAATTAACAGATGTTTAAGTACTAATAACTGAATTCTCTCGTCATACAAGGCAAGTATTATAGCAAGACCCAAATTTTGTTTGGATTATACAATAATTAGTTTGAACACCAATTCGATTATACGGCAACTTTTCAACGCTATTTCTCGACATCAATTTTTAGCATGAATTTGAACATGATTTTTTAACACGAATTTTGAAAAAATTGTTGCTAATTTTAGCACTTTTTGAATCCTAGAATGTAAAATGGAAGATAAAAGATACCGTCTAAAATCAAGTTTGTTATTTGGCACATGCACAAAAATAATTTGCCAATCAGGACAGACAGATGGTGAGAGAACAATTATTGTTGGATATTTACGTCATTTGTATCGCAAGTGAACAAGAGACATTCGCAAGCTGCACTTTTCACAAAAAAGTTGTGATGTAAAGTGAGAAATTTAACAAAGTACCATAGCAAAATTTAGTTTGTTCGTTCAAAGTCCTACTTAAAATCTAATTTCGCCTAATGGCTAATCGAAATTGGGCAAAATTGAAAAAAAAAAATTTACTTTAAGTTTGTAAGCTTAAAAAAATTGACAATTTTGCCTAGTAATTGAGCGAAATTGATATTTAATCTGAACTAAGAAATGTTAAAGTACGAATAGCTAAACATACTAAAAAAAAGATGAGAATTTGTATTTTCATATAATTGATGAGCGAAACTTTCGCCTGATTACTATTTTTTGTAAATAAATTTGACCAAGGACTGTTTTATGAAAATAAAAACTTTTCCATAACTATTTGAAAAAAAATCGTTGATGAGAGTAGAAATATTTGGTGAGAAATATAAGGGGACTTAGAAATAAGAAATGGACGAAAAGTTTGGGGTGGATCTGGTTGTTCACCAACCCCAGTAGAAAAGATTTTGAATGGACTCGGTGCACTTCGGTGTATGATATTGTCGGTTGGAACAGATTGGGCCACAATATATAACTTGGTCTAAATAATTTTAGAGAAAATATTCACATCGTCCCTTTAAATGGTTAGTTAAAATGGTAATTTAAAATGAGCAATTGAGTGAGTTAAATGTCATTTTAGGTGTATGAAATATTTATTTTAATTTTTTTTATAATATTTTTGGTGTTAGGGGTAGATAGGTTTGGATGAAGTGAGGTTGAATGAAATTGGATATATTTTATTGTTTGGAAAGTCAACATACAATTATCAAGTCGAGGGGAATTCCATGAAATGGACTTGGACTGGTTGAATATCCACAGTCCCATGACTCCCATCTTTTAAACAATGCAAAAAAATTACAAAGTATATAACTGTTGGCTTGTCTTTTAGTCATTATCTCAAATGTTTTTTCTTCACTTGATTTCCATAGTTGTTCTGAACACAAGATATATATAGAAAACATTTTCCACGTTGAATTATATAGTTGACTCCAATAAATTCAAGATAATCACTGAATCATATGACTATTGTTTTGGCTCCAATCCAATAATTCAAGATCATGGTTTACTACAGGTAATTCAACCATTGATTCTTTTTTAAGTAGAATCTTATTCCTAGATTATTTTGAATTATGGGCCAGGGTTTATATTTAGGCCCAATTTCTTTGGTTTTTTCTTCTTTTTAAATTTTGCAAGTAAGAAAATTGTATGCGAGGGGTCAACTGCATACCGATGTCTGTGTGCATTGCAATACTAATGTCATGGAGACACGCGTCTATCTCTTCGCTCAATGCCCTTTCGCAAATGAGGTTTGGGAAAAAATTGCAAGCCATCTCAGTATGACATGGTTCTCAAACGGGATGCAGCATCCGTTACAAATCCTCTACGCAATTCATGGAAAACTCGTCAGGAAACACTATCATAAGTGTGTACCATATAGGCAGAGTTACTTGTCGGATTATCGGATTAGGTTTTATAGATATTGTATAGGTAATTATAAGATATTTCATATAATGTGATTTGTATAAGAGTTATTTAATATGATTTAATAAACATTGATAAATAACTCATTTGATCCACCGTAAGATTGTCTCAATTTTTTTTTGATAAATAACTCATTTTTATGCCTTCAAATGCGTGATTATCAAAGTTAATTAAATAAAGGAAAATTTAAATTGCCACTCCCATTCAACTAATTAGAAAAGCATAATATGTACATATATATCACATTACAAAGTGCCTTTCATAATTCCAGTCAAGTTTCATTACTGAGTACAATCTTTGTAATACAACCAAAATAATAATAACTTAATAATTATTGCATGTCTATGACTTCAATCAGCTTCTTTGCCACTGCACTAGCATATACTGAACTCCCCTCCATTACCTTCAAATCAAACTTAAATCAGTTTCATTTTCTCCAAAAAGAAATATAAATTCATCAATAAACAAGCAACTTATATTAACAAATAAAATGTAAAAAATAATATCTAGCCTTAAATTCTCTCTAACAATGTTAAATTAAGACATTTAAAGGAGATATAATAAGATGTTATTTGTTATGTTTTGAAGAATAGTGTCTGTTTTTGCTATTTCCATCAACATAGTTTTTTTTTTATAATTTAGTCATAATGCGAGTTTTTTTGTACATAAATCATGGAAACACACTAAAAATTCAACATTTTCACTAACTCTCACTAACATTCATGTCCTACAAGTACATAAATAATATCGTGATAGCCAAATGTCAATCAAATTAGAGTTAATAAAACAATTAATGAATTATGTAGTGGGTGCATATTTGAAAATATAAACAGACCTGAGTGTTGAGCATATACACATGACACTCTCCAATCACTCCGCCAGACAGATGCAGCAATCTGAGGCGAAGTTCGTCAACCGCTTTGGAAACTGGCAAGAGGCATCCGATTCCGGCCATCTTCTTCTTCTTGGTGATTTTAATGTTTACTTCATCTTCAACAATTCTCACATCTACAAAAGCTTCTTTGGATTTCCTTTGCAACCATGAGCTTCTTAGTTTTGGCCCTTTGTTGTTTAACCCTTCTGGCTGATCTCCATTCCCTAATGCCAAAGTTCAAAACTTGGTATTATAAAATCAAAATCAAAATGAAAAATATTATTATATATAAAAAAGATATATAGTGAAGGTTAAGAGAATTTCGAATTGGATTGAATAATATTTAGACATATGATAGTGGAATAATTGACATCAAAAAACAATATTGCTTCCATAAAGAACCACAAACAAGATACCTACTATCTCCTTTTAAGGACTTATTTTTTTCTCTTTTTGAAGTTCCTTTAGTACTTGTAAATATATGAAAAAATGTCATTTCTTCTCTTGAAATATATATAATTTAAGATAAGTTTCTAATCAAACTAGTTAAAATTACCATCTAGTGCAATTGAAGGAAGCATCACATCTGAGCTTTGCATGTCGCCAGTTATCATGTCGGGATTTTCGAGTCTTTTTTTCTCGACGAGTAATTTGAGCTCATTCACGGTTCGGCATAGTTCGTGTATGTATTCTATCCCATCTGCAACTATAGTTGCACGATCATCCTAAAATAAAAAACAATAAACAAAAAATTGTAAAAATTAATAACATAATAAAACTTAAAAGATAGTAAATATTTTTGAGTTATTTATTATGTATCTATTTACTTTTGTTCTGTTAGGAATGATATTCTTGAGCATTTCAAACTTCTCACTCAGTCTCTCTCTCCTTTGTTTCTCTTTCTTCTCCACAACTCCATTAAAACCGCAGTTTTGCCCGCCGCCTCTTTTTCTCTTTCCGCCAACTTTCGGACTCTCAAACTGACCGACAGTATACCCCTCCATTAATCCAGGCATGAAGCTCGAGTTTTCACTCGGTATCGCACCATACAACCCTGAAAGTTGGTATGGAAAATCTTGCTGCATTGGTACGCTGAGCCGGTTTGAAGGGTCGGTGTTGCATGTGAAATAATTAGAGCTCGTAACGTCATTTTGAAGCTGGAAGTCGAGATCTGTAAAACTAGGGTTTGTGAGAGCTGCCAAGTCTAGATGGTAGGTGAACTCACAGCCTGGCGTCTCTTGCGTGATGATGCTCTCATGCGGTGTGAGGAGCTCGCTTTGGTTGTTATACATCCTTCAAGAAAGAAATCAGAGATGTTGTTAGAGAGAGAAAGAGAGAGAGGAGGGTGCAAAGTGCAAATGCAAACCTGTAAGAGCAAGAACTAAGAAGGCAAAGATGATTGGAATTATAGGCTTTTGGAGGGAAGCTAGAAAAGAGAGAAGAATATCTAGAGATAGTGATAAATTGAGAGAAGAGAACAAAACTCAAAAGATGAATGAGTGAAAGGGCAAAGGTGGCTAAGCTATTTGAGAGAGAAAGAAGAGAAAAAGGTAGGGTTTGTTATGAGATTCTCTCAAAGTGGGACACACTGTGTAGTTTCAGAAGGAAACACAATCTTCCGTATCTCTGTATTTTCTCTGCCCCTATTGCTACTTTTGGTACTACGAGTCCAGAAACGAAGACTCGACTGGTTGATTTGATTAAATAGTTGTAAGGAATAGAAGTTGCAGTGTTTATCGACAAAAGATACTGTAATGAAAATTAGGTTTTGAAGTTTCTATGTTCACCACAAAGAAGTGAATGAGATAAGCTGGTTCTGAATCCAATGTGCAACTAATTACAAATGGAAAGTTCACAATTTAAGCGTGTGTCGTGTGTGAGAGAGAAAGAGGAATCTTGAACTTGAACTGCTTCTTCATGCAATTTTAACACTCAGGCCTTACACTGTTAGTTTTAGTAGAAGATAGCCCATGCCTTGTGTCATTCTCTAACTGCTCAAAAGTGTAAAATATATTCCATCAATTTAAATTTTTTATACTTTAAAGTTTATTATTTTCAACTAAAACAGAAGTAATAAATCTGTGTTATTTTATCAAAAAAAATGTGTTACATATATCAGGCTTATTAAGAAGAACCTTCAATCGCAGCAAAATCAAACATGTATTATAAATTTAATTAATAAATACTTAAACAACAAATGAAATTTTTCAATAAATAATGTATTCCAATACACTATTTCTATTGTATAATTGAGTTTCAAAATAAAAATAAAAATAAGAGAACAAAAAAAACAATATTTCATAATTGAAACCAGAGCCCAGCAACAAATGCAAGAATTCTCAATGGGCCATAAATCCTACCAACCAATACCAACTCAACTAACAAAAAAAATAAAAAACCTTTCTTCTTCTTCTTCTTCTTCTTCTTTCTCAATCGAATTCTCCATTAATCAACTCCTCTTTGAGAAAGAGAAGAAAACACTAACAGAGAGAAGAGAAAACAGAGATGATGCATGCGTACGGGGAAGCATCGTACTGGGACGAGCGGTACCGGAAGGAGTCGGGCCCGTTCGACTGGTACCAGAAGTATGAGGCTCTCGCGCCGCTGCTCAGCCTCCACCTACGCCCCGCCTACCGCATCCTCCTCGCCGGCTGCGGCAACTCCGGTAATTATTCAAAGATCCGCCTTTGTGGTGCGGAATTGAGAGGTTCAGTGTTTAATTGAGGGTTGATTAATTGTGGGATTGATTGATTGATTGATCTGATTGTTGGATTTTGGGAATGTTTGAAAGGTTTTGTTGTGCTGAGAAAGTTGAATTCTTTTGATGTTTGAACAGTGTTTGGAGAGAGAATGGTTGATAATGGTTATCAAGAAGTGATTAATGTTGATATTTCTTCGGTTTTGATCGAATCGATGCAGAAGAAATATAAGGATATTCCTCAGCTCAAATGTAAGATTCTTCTCTTTATTAAGAATTTTCATTTTTTTGAAATTGTTAACAATTTAGTCCTTGGCTTAAAGTATGTAACTTTTAGGAAATTTGAGTTTAATTGAGTTTTATGACTTTTGACTAGATATGAAAATGGATGTAAGAGACATGAAACAATTCGAAAATCGTTCTTTTGATGCTGTAATTGACAAAGGTAAATTTATTTATTTATTACCCTTTTTTATTTATTTATACGTGTAAAAATGTTACATAAATGCAAAAAAATATGTAATTATTTGTTAAATTTGTATGGTTTAGTATATTTTTTGTTAATAATGCAGGAACCCTAGATTCAATCATGGTGAGCGGTGCGACAGAAGATTTTGAGATAAATATAATTTTAGTTAATTATTAGTTGAATAATTAGATAAGGAGTCAAATAATTCTAAATTATTATTATTTTTAGTGCGGTCATGATTCACAAGAAAATGCGAAAAAAATGTTGGAAGAAGTTTTTAGGTACCAAATATTCTTGAATTATTTCAAATTTCATTTTAATTATTTTTTTTAATTATTTTTGTTTTTTCTTTTAGGGTTCTGAAGGAAAAAGGAGTATATATTATGGTACTGAACTTGAAATTTCGCCAAAATTTCCTTTTTATTATTTTTTTGGCATATAATTTTTTATTATTAATTTATCGTGTAGATTACATATGGAGATCCGAGCTATAGATTGCGTTTATTAAGAGATATCAACTTGTGGAATATTAAAATGCATGTAATAGGTTAGTTCATTTTTTCAATTTTTATAATTCATCTAAAAAAGGATTTTCCATTTTGGCCCCTGATTTACGACCATTTTCCAACCAGGTCCTTAAATTTTCAATTTGTTCAATCAGGTCCTTAAACTTTCAATTTTGTTCAATCTAGCAAAAACTCCATCAAATTATTTTATGATTATTTTTGGATTTAAATTTGTGGGAAAAATGTGAATATTTTGCAGATAGATTTGAGGAAAAAAGAATGTGGGATATTACAAAACCGTTGCCATTAAATGAAAGCGGTTCGTCTTTTTCTGCATATCTCGGCCCAAAACCCGATGTTCATTATATTTACATTTGTACCAAGGTTAGTTTGTTTATAAAAAATATTATAATTATGTATATTATAATTTGGTAATTAATGTAGGTTGTTATATTGTTTAGGATGGATCTTTGAGAGAAGATGAATCTTAATTTGGGTGTAAATTGAAATAATTATTCTTTGTTCATATTGAAATAAACAAAAATTACTGAAAATATTTATTATTATTTTTTTCGAATTTCTCTTCTTTTTTTCTCAGTTTTTTGTGGCACGAATGTTCATTGTATTATTCTTTTTTTTTGTAAGTGTTTTTATTTTTTTATTTTGGGGTGATGATGCTAAAAAATTGTTTCATACTTCTTTTTGTGCATTAGAAATTACTTTTATTTTATTTTTCTCAACATGTGATGTTATTTATAACCATGCTAATGAATGAAATTACTAATGAATGAATAATCAGTACATTAAACATCAGAAGTATAAACCAAACCTAAAAACAAAAAAATGTACCAACGCATTTAATGAAACTGAATTCTCTCCCATCTAAAAGCTCAAAAAACCTCAAGCTCGCATTAAAAAAAAAACTCAAAAAACAAAATAAATAAAATGTACAAAAATGTAATTTTATCACATTTTCCACATTTATATTATAATACAAACTAACAAATAAATTATAAATTTCACAATTAAGACCTAATTTCAAACTCGCCAGCCTGAGTTTGGGCCCTGAATCCTTTATACGGATTAGCTGGCGTATTTTTCACATCCAATTTATCTATTTGCAAACCCGATAAAGCGACCCCCATTATTTTAAACTTCACTTGCAAATTGGGGTAAGATCGTAATTTGTCTAGACCCGGTTCGAGCATTAAATGCCCGGTCAGAGAAGGAGATTTGTCTTTTGGGATTTGACCGATTGACCATTTGCAAGTCTGAAATTATTGTTAGGATTAATGACTAGAAAAAAGTATAAAAATATAAATATTGAGTTTTTGCTTCTAAAATTCAAAATATATCATATTTAACCTCCTAAACTGCAAATATCAAATTTATTCCAAAATTCTAAAGTATATGATATGTTTTGGAATTTGGAAGGATAAATTATATATTTGCATTTTTAGAGGGATAAACAGACCCTTCCAAAACTTCAAAATATTATACTTACCCCTGTAAAAATACAAATACCAAATTTACCCTTCCAAAATTCAAAATATATCATATTTATCCCTCTAAAAATGTAAAATATCAAAATACGTCGAAATTTTAAAGTACATGATAAATTTTGGAATTCAGAAGGATAAATTTGATCTTTTCATTCCAGAATGGCTAATAAATACAATAATACACTGAGCAAACTCGACATTTTCATTTTCTTATAAAACAACTCATAAATTAATCAAAAAACAACCATACCTTATCGGCCAAAATATCGACAGTGCCGTGATTGGAGCTCAGATCGGCCGAAACAACGCCAGCTGGCAGAATGAATCGCACCGAGATAGAATCCACCGTCTTTCCAGGATCGTTTTTAATTCCTGCTAAAATAGTTACTCTGCAATTCCCGGAATCCGAGGAGAATTGGGGCTTCACGTAAATCGGAACTTTCTTCAGCCCTTTCACTCTTCAGTAAAAAAAAAAAAAAGTGAAAAAGAAATAAGTTTAGAATATTGGTTTAGTCTAAAGAATATATCAAGAAAAAAGGGGAAATTTGCAAAGAAGCCCTCCTTTATTGGAAGTTGAAAAAATATATATTGTTAACAAACAGTAGTTTTCTTTCAATTTTCTAAGGAATAGATGGGTTCTTTTTGCAATTTCCAATATTGGAGGGGCTTTTTTGCAATTTAAGCATAATGAAGGCCTTTTTTTGGCAAACACCCCCCCCCAAAAAAAAATTATAGTACTCCCATTATGCCTAAATTGCAAAAAAGCCCCTCCATTATTGGAAATTGCAAAACAGCCCCTCTATTATTTTTGAGATTGCAAAAAACACCTCTACTCTTAACAAACAATTTTTTTTTGCAATTTTCTAAAGAACAGAGCTTTTTTGTTTTTTTGCAATTTCCAATAACGCAAGGGCCTTTTCACAAATTTCCCAAAATATAAAAATCATCAATCCACCTATAAGTCATGAGTTTGAAGTGTCCATCTGGATCTCCCCGTAAACTTCACACTTTACCATTTTGCAAAAAAGCCCCTCCATTGTTGGAAATTGCAAAAAAGCCCCTCTATTCTTTCGGAAATTGCAAAAAGAAAACTCTTTTCTTAACAAATGGTATGGGCTTTTTTGCAATTTCCTAAATAATAGAGGCCCTTTTTTGCAATTTCCAACAACGGAGGGGCTTTGTTGCGATTTAACCGTAACAAAAGGGCTTCTTCGCGAATTTCTCAAAAAGAAGTTATCAGAACCCCGCATTTCATCACAAGTCGTAGGAGCTTTTATGCGATTTCCTAACTAATGAATAGAGGGCTTATTTTGCAATTTCCAACAACACAGGGACCTTTTTGCGAATTGCCCAAAACATAAAAAAGTAAACCAACCAGTAAGTCATGAGCTTAAACGATCCATCTGGCGGCACAAATCTCACGCAAGGATGGAATCTCACATCGTGAAGTAAATTAGGGTTTTTAAAAGAAAGATTCAGTTCAGGAAATCTCGCCAGGCTGGCGCTCATCTGAATTTCACCCTACTAATGGAGGCGTCCATTGTGGGACAAAAAGGGGAAATTTGCAAAAAAGCCCCTCCATTTTTTGGAAATTGCAAAAAAAAACCTCTAATCTTTAGGAATTGGAAGAAAAAATTGTATTGTTAACAAATGGTAGGGGCTTTTTTTGCAAATTCCTAAAGAATAGATTTTTTTTTTTTGCAATTTCCAACAACGGAGGGGCTTTTTTGGAATTTAACATAACACAGGGGCCTTTTTGCAAAAACGTTAAACCAACCTGTAAGTCACGAGCTTAAACGATCCATCTGGCGGCACGAAATTCAAAACCTGGTTGGATTCCCAAGGCCTGAATCTGACGCACGGATGGAATCTCACATCGTGAAGTAAATTAGGGTTTTTGAACGAGAGATTCAGTTCAGGAAATCCCGCCAGGCTGGCGCACATCTGGATTTCGCCGTAAACTTCGCATTTTACCAATTTGCCCTCCCTGGCAAAATAAATAAATAAATAATATTCAAATATTATAAAAGTAATTATGAACAATATATGAACTTATTTTGTGAATTAAAAAAATACTCCTAACTTTTGTGAATGTTAAAAAAATAGTACCCCTAGATATCCAGTATAGTTTAAATACGGGATTCATTTCAATGGGAAATTTTTGAAAAAAAAATCATAATTTTCTGAATATTTAAAAAATAACACAACTTTTGTGAATATTTAAAAAAAACCATGATCTCTCTTTTAGTCCCTATAAAGTACATCAGAACAGTTAACTTTATACGGGCTAAAAGAGAGAATCTAACAAGTCAAGGTTTTTTTTATATATTCAGAAAAGTTAGGGTTTTCTTTAATTCAACTAAATCAAGAAAATCAAGAACACAAACAAACCTACTAATTGAGGCGCCTAGTTCTTCAACAAGATTAACATAAACCTCGTTACTCACATTTCAAAAAAATTAAAAAAAAAAACCCCGAACTTTTCTGAATATTTAAAAGGTCGGATTTTTTTTTTATATATTCAAAAAATAATTTTTTTTATTTTAATTCAGCTAAATTAGAAATCAAGAAAATCAAGAACACAAACAAACCTATTAATGGAGGCGTCCAGTTCTTCCGCAAGATTAACATAAACTTCATTACTAACATTCCTCAGATTCAAAGATCGCCACGGTACGCATGATGACGTGGCGTCAGGTAATTTGTTGCTCACATTGGATCCCAAATTCCCACTAAAAACATTCATCATTTTATTATAAATATTTGGAGGTGCAATCATTTCTTTGAGAATATTCGGTTCGGTTGTCATTGGGAATCCGTTGTCCGTCATTTCGTCCAAAATCTGTGAAAATTAGGGTTTAGGGTTTGGAAGGGTGGGTAAAAATGTAAAAAATGGTACAAAACATGAAAGGGCTATAGTTGAAATATTAGAACATAATATAGTTATAGTTAATTAAGGAAGTAATATTTGCATTATAGACCCTGTTATGCTGCCGTTTGGTCATGTCGTGTAGCATTTTTTTGTGTTTGTAATTTAGGTTTTAAGGTTTTAACCATGACATTATCAAAATTCGTCCAATATCTACATTAATTAGGGTTCGGAATATAGTTAATTAAGGAAGTAATATCGACCATTATATTATCAAAATTGGACCACTTGCAAGGTTTATGTATATTCCGTTATTGAAGTTCACACAAGGAATTTAAAAACGGTTGAGATAAAAATACCTCATATACAATTACGAAATTGTCCTTTATTATATCCTCATTTAAACCGCCGAGATAATCTGCTAAAATATCTCCCACGCGAGAAAGAAACTACATGTATAAAAAAAAAAGGAAAATTAATTCAAAAATAATTAATTAAAAATAAAATATAAAAGAAAATAATGTAATGAACCTCAATTGGGATTAAAGGAGGGATTTCGACTTGCGTGCAAGCCAAAAATATGATTCCGTCGCGAAATACTTGGAATAAATAATGTGTCGGAGCAGCAATTACTTGCAAAATCTGTACAAAAATACATAAAAACGATAAAATAAGGTTGATTTGGGTATAAATGAAGAGAAAAAACGAGGAAAGAATCAAAATTGGGCGAAATGGTACTGAATTGGGAGTGAATTTTGTGTAAAATGGTGATTAATTACCTTTGAAGGATCGCCGCCTTGAGAGATAACAAAATCCCAAAACCAATCGCAAATCGAACGGTCGACTCTGTGACCTGTCATTTGCTTCTCCAGCATCACCTCCCTTCTCCCCAAAATTACAAAAAAAAGAAACAAAATCGATCAAATCCAAAATCTCTTTAGCTGATTAAGAGTAATTAAAAGCCATAAAATTGAACAACCGAACTGAATTCACTCAAATCACGCACAGTGAATTCAACAGGCTGAAAAACATCGAAAAGAAAGGAAAATTACCCCGATTCGGAGAGAAGAAAGACACATTGAAGCATCTTCTTCTTCTTCTTTTCACTCGACTCAAAACCAGCGTTGAGTTTGAGAATTTGAGATCTCTCTCTACTTATATTTCTAACTATAAATGGGCCGATTGGTAATTGGGCCATGGGCTTATTCAGTCTGTTTTAAACATACGGCCCAATTGGTGAATCAGCATAAAAGAGAGGAAACATTGATTCATGGCCGGCAATATAAGTTTGACCCGTAACTTCAAAATAAAAGTAATAGAGAAAATGAAGGTATTAATTATGATAACATAGAAAATAATAACATCACTTGCTTCGTTATGAGGTAAGTTAACAGAGGCGGTATTTATGAGGCCTTCGATTTATGTAGTACTAGTATGTATAGGTGTATTTTTAAAAGAGAAAATAAAGGTATTACGAGGTAAGTAGTATCATCATAAGTCATATTTAGGGTTTAGAGTTTAGTGCATAACTTATAAGTGGTGGTGACTCACATCGTCGACGAGTCAAGTTGGTAGTGCATGAAGGAAAAGTGGAAAAAAGTGGAAAAATGGATGGAAGCCACGTTACCATCCTATCCTAGTGACTCCAGTAACCAACCCCTACTACTCCTAACAAAATCTTAAATATTAACCAACAAAAGGAACCTCACATGCATTCATGTACGTACGTGTAGTTGAATGATGCCACCATTTCCATTGAAGAATTTTATGAAGTACTGATTATAATAGTAATATGTTTATCCATTAACTACAGTCTAGGCCGACTAATTATAGTCCTAAAATGACAAAATTGCCCCCACCGCCCGAACCTTCTATTGCCGCCCGTTAATCCTCAGCCCTACACGTGTCCAATTAAGCCCATCTCAACCGTCCATTTCTAATTCAGACCCGACCCATTTCAGTAATTTGTGCCCAAACCCGAACCGACTCTTCTCTTCATATAACCAATTTCATTCATTCAACTCTTCCCTCCAAATAACACACACACACACACACTCTCACTCACACAGACATTTCATCGAAAGAGCACTCAGATTCACGCTAAAAGAGTAGAAATGGAGGAATCGAAGAGAAATGGAGCGTACGTGACGTTCTTGGCCGGAGACGGAGATTATGTTAAAGGCGTGGTGGGCTTACTCAAGGGCCTCAGAAGGGTAAAATCGTCATATCCGCTCGTGGTGGCCGTGCTTCCTGACGTGCCGGCGAGTCACAGGGAGTTGATCGGAGCTCAGGGAGGTCTGGTAAGAGAGATCGAGCCGGTTCATCCGCCTGATAGTAAAACTCAGTTTGCAATGCCTTATTATGTGATTAATTACTCCAAGCTCCGGATTTGGGAGGTATTCATATTTGTTTACATTTTTCTTTGACTCACCACCTTTTTGAACAATGACTCTGTTTTTTAGTTTTTTAAAAACCCATGTTTGTTTTTTCTTTCTTCAGTTCATAGAATATGAGAAGATTATTTACTTAGATGCGGATATTCAAGTATATTCAAACATTGACCATTTGTTTGAGCTACCAAACAATCATTTTTACGCTGTGATGGACTGTTTTTGCGAGAAAACTTGGAGCCACACGCCGCAATATCGGATCGGGTTCTGCCAGCAGTGCCCTGACAAAGTCCGGTGGCCGGAGTCCGGCGAACTTGGCCGGCCGCCACCTCCTTATTTCAACGCCGGCATGTGTGTCTCTCAACCGAGCTCTGTTACAGCTAAAGCCTTGCTTAAGCAACTGAAACTCACTCCACCCACCCCTTTTGCCGAGCAAGTACGTGTATAAAACTAACTCCATTAAAATGTTCAGGAGGACATTTTTGTAATTGTAATATTTGGTTATTTGTAGGATTTTCTGAATGTTTTCTTCAAGGATATTTACAAGCCGATTCCTTTAGAATACAATCTTGTAATGGCGATGTTGTGGAGGCATCCTGACAAAGTCGACCTTGACAAAGTCAAAGTCGTACACTATTGTGCAGCGGTAAGCAAATGATTTAACGAAATATATTTTTGAAATTATAGCGTATAATGATTTTATGAAATGTTTTGTCAATTTTTTTAGGGGTCGAAACCGTGGAAATATACAGGGGAGGAAGAAAATATGGATCGAGACGATATTAAAATATTGGTGAAAAAATGGTGGGATATTTATAACGATGAGTCGTTGGATTATAACGGACCCGCATTAACGGCTCCCACTAGAATGAATCCAAAACGTGTGACCCGTTATGATGCGGGTGCGGTTCGGTACGTGCGAGCCCCTTCTGCTGCGTGAGAATTTGATGGATGGATTGTAATATAATTTTGTAAATTTTACATATGATGATGATGATTAATGTGTAAGATACTAATGAAAGATATGAATTGGGGTGAATAGGAGCTTGTAGAAATAGGAATATAGGATAGATTATAGAAGATGGTTTTTTTATACTGATATCTGTTTTGGCGTTTGTAATATATTGTATTTGTATAATTATTAACAATGTTTGCAAATTATATATGATGGATTGGTTTTAATATAATTTTATATATGATGATTAATGTGTGAGATACTAATGAAAGATGAATGCATGTTATTAGGATAGAAGATAGGTTTTTGTATTTTTATCTGTTTTGGCGTTTGTAATGCATTGTATTTGTATAATTATTAATGTTGTTTGTAAATAAAAATATTAGTTGGCCAAAAATATGGCAAGAGTTCCTTTGTATCAAAATTCGCTTAACTAACAACGAGAAGAAAAGGAGAAATAAATAAATACTAATCATATTAAAAATACCCAAATCAGCACATAATAGCATAAACCACTATCTGTCGGATATCATCAATCCGTAATCCTACTAACGAATAGCAGTTCATTCTGCCAACAGGCACATAATTCCTCACTATTTATAAGAAAAAAGAAAAACAAATCATTAACTTCTAGTTTATATATGGTGCTAATCTCCACAAAATAATAAGTATATCAAACTTTGGCTACTCTAATTTCCAGCTCTTTTCATCCTTTTTGTGTTTCATTTTTCTCGAAATGAATCCATGCATTCGGCTAATTCATTTAGGCTCATCTTGTTTAGGACTAGTGTAAACTGGCAGAGAGTTTCCATCTTGTTCCACCAAATCAATGTTCTTCGAATCGCCGTTTATTGCGTTCATTTCCCTTCCTTTGCCCCAAAGCACCAAATATAAACCCACTATTATAAGGGCCGATCCCGCCGCGCTGGAAAAAAAAACAGAAATTAGTCACACAAAACGGTTCTTTTTTTATTTTATTTAAATGATCAGTGCATCCAATTCTATTACACTTTCTTTTAATAAACTTACATTTTTTTTAATTTAAGATCAGGGAAATAAATGTACCTTCCAACATAGAGTTTTTCATCGAGAATAGCCCAACCAAGAATCGCGACGATAACGAGCAATAAAGGGCTAAACATTGACACATAAAGTGGCC
>JAJHPC010000014.1:11527600-11652600 GCA_024447665.1 Juncus inflexus | reverse complement strand
CTCTTTTTTGAATGCACCATGACATCAATGCGAACGCCAATCCCGACCCGATGACTCCCTAATAAAAATAAAATAAATTAAAAAATTAAGTAAATTTGTGAAACCGTTAGATTAGTTAAAAATTACATTTCATATCAAGATTTGATTTTGGGTTTCTTTCTTACAATGTACAGAACTGCAGCGAGACGGATGTCCCAACCGAGCGACCAAACAGAGAGCTTCCTTTCGGCAGCAAAGCCCACGACGAAGCACTGGATACTGGCCATGAAACACATCAGGGCTGAGCTTGTATATGGCGACGAAAAGTTCTTGCACATCTTAGCCTACAATTTCATTACTTTCACCGTTAGTTTTGCGAATGAAACAAGACCAAAAAGTCGATGTTTGTGCATGAATGATGAAAGTCTAATATCTTTATATAATAAACCCCAAATTCTAAACTAAAGTCTAATGTTTGTACTCGATGGACTAAAGTCTGAATCCCAAATCCTAAACTCAAAAATGCAATGTTAATACCTTAACCGCCAAAGTCTAAACATTAAACGCTAAACTCAAAAACGCAATGTTTGTACCTGAATGATGAAATCCTGAACTCTAAATCATAAACCCTAAATTGCAGCATTGGTACCTGAATGATGAACCAAATAGACCATGCGAAACAGCTGGCGATGATCAGAACGGCACCGAGAGCCATGTTTTGACTTCCAGACGCATCGTCACTTGAGGTTGCCGTCTCGGCGTACCGCCAATGAATGTGCGAAGGCCAAATATGTATGAGGTTTCCTTTGTAAAACGTCATGAGCATTGATCCGCCTACACACAAAACCGTACCGAGCACCTTCGCTTGACCCGACAATTTTTTTATTCCCACCGTCTCCATCCTAGAATCAGGATAACAACATTTGTAATTACGAAAAATGTATTATTTTAGCCCTTACATTTCCTCTGAATTAATGCAATTATATTAATTATGTTAACTTCTTCTTGTCTCCATCATGGTAAGTGAAATATAGTGTTGTGTTAAGTAAAACTTGATGTAGTGGTGAGCAATTTATTTTCTTTTGGCTTAACATTACAACACTACAACACTATGGTAACGAAAATTAAAAGCTAAAAATTATTTTTAAGGAAATATTTTATCAAATAAAGGCTTTTTTAAGCTAATAAAACAGGGGCTTCAAAGTTTATAAAATAAATTAGACCAAAAGGATGAAGCCATTCTTTGTTTGGCATGAGAAGATAGTTCACACGAAAGTGATGGCAATCAACTCTCATGCACTCCTTAATTTCTTTTTTAATTAAGCGGAAAACCTACGGTTTTCTTAAAAAAGAAAAAGAAAATCTCACGTATTTGCATTATTCTTGTGATCTCTTTTCTTTGCTTCGGATTTCTTGTAGCATTGAGCTATGGAACATTAATTTATAACCCAAGCAAAAAAATGGGAGTACTATTTGATTGCACTAATTTCATTTGACAAAATGATAGTCTTTAATTAGTTCGTTTGACTAATTAAACAATAAATAGTTAGTTTATTCAAAAATCTGCATATATAATAATTTATTTCTCTTTGATATTAATTGATTTATGCATCAAATTCTTAAAAAAGATAAAAATATAAGATAAAAAATTTATTAGACTATTTTGAGCACAAAATTAATTTTTATTTTAAAAGCAATAATATTAAATTGATCTTAGTCCACCGTTTGTCTTTTCACTTTTATATTTTCACAAGTTTTCTACTACTACTAATAATGCACGATTTCATTTTAACTTTTTTCAAAAGTAAAACTCAAAATAACAAAAGTGTTACCTAAAAGGAACTGCCATGACGAACGTTATGGCGGGAAGCATATTACTTAATGCACACGCGATTGTTGGAGAAGAATATTTGAGTCCAAGAAAATATAATATCTGATTAGATGTAGCCCTAAATTCATCAAGCAAAAACAATAAATATTAATTATTCCAAATATTTTAAACGAAAAAAACATACATAAATATGATATAAACTCACCCAAAAATCGAGCAAAGGAAGACTTGAAACAAGATTTTTCCATTTAGTGCCATTATCGTTGTTCTGAAATAATTGAATTGAAATAAACAAAACAAAATTAGTAAATGAAAATAAATTCTTAATTTTGTGTTGCATATAACATCACACAAAGAGTGCCACGTAAGAAAATACATCACATATTTTTAGGACTTCAATGCCACCTGGCACATAGGAAGGACACGTGGCAGCCAGTTCAAAACACAATTATTAGCTATTGAGATTTAAGAGTATTTAAGACTAGTCTTTTAGCTTGTCAAGAATTAACGTCAAGCTAAAATAATCAATGTGATTGATCAAAATCCAAAAAAATAAATAATTAATGTGTTTATTATTATAAAAATGTGATTTCTCTCGGTTTCTAAAAAAATTGGAGAACTCAAGTGAAGGGGTCTTTATCTCCCCAAGTGGATACGGTTAAAGAAATTGACATATTCAGTTTAAAGTCCAAAATTGAGAGAAATAAATTGACAGTTGGGTCTCTTGAAATAGCTATTTAATTTTTAAAAATTATAATTTTATCAATAAATTCCAGGAGCCTCAAAATAGATATTTAATTTTAAATTTTTTGACAAATAAATTTCAGGAGCCTAAAATAGCTATTTACTATTAAGTAATTATATTTTTCTCAAATAAATTAATTAAACTTCAGGAGAAAACAAGAGAGCATGATTCTTTCGTTCTCTATCAGTTTATCTTCCAAATAGCGAAATATAACAGAACACACATGCTTCATGCTCAACTTGAAATACAATATTTCAACCTAAAAAACAAGAAAATAGAAAACATGAAAAACTCTATTCAAAAAAGAAAACATGAAAAACCAAGTTCAAAGAAAATAAAGAAAAAACGTTGCATTTTTAACCTTTCGAGAAGAAGCGCGAGTGGAAAACATGAAAAACGAAGTTCAAGAAATTCAAGAAAATAAAGAAAAACATTGTATTGTAACCTTTCGAAAAGAAGCGCGAGTGGAACCAGAAAGATCGTTGCGACGATATTTCGGTACGCGATCATTACGAGCGGACTCATTCCTGAATCCATGGCGAGCTTTGAGACGATGTTCAAACCGGCAAAACCAACTTGCACCACTATCATGGCCAAACTAGGCGCATAGTCTCCTGCCATTCTCTCTCTCCCTCCCTCTCTCTCTTTCTCTCTCTCTCTCTCTCTCTCTCTCTCTCTCTCTCTTTATGTGTTTGTTGTCTAGTTTTGGTTTTGTATGATCTTGATATGAATGTTGTTTGGGTTTTGTTGAGAGAAATAGGGAGAGAGAGAGAGAGAGGAGTTTAAGAAATGAAGTGTGTGTATGTGAGTATATATAGCTAGAGAGAGAGAGAGAAGGAAGGGGGAGGAGAGAGAAAGTGTGGAGAGATGACGTCCAGCAGTGAATTAGGGTTATAACAGAAAGTGGAGAGAGAAAGCACAAAAGAAAGACACTTCCAGCTCTTTTCTTCTATCTCACTAGCTAGATCAATCCTCTATACGAGTAGTTTTTGTCTTACACAAAAACCTTTTTTTCTTATTTCATCAAAAAAGATAGAAAGTTTTTCTTATTTCATCAAGAAAAATAAAACTTTTTTTCTTTTTTGTAATTATTTGCGTAGGTATTTCGGTTTCGGTTTTGGAGTTTATCTCGTGAGATGAGTCACACTCTCAAGCTTTATAGTGATGTGCATATTTACGCGGGGAAAATGTTGTGATTTTGTGGCCGATATATAAAGGAAATTAAAAAATGTAAAACTTTCTTCATTGGTTTATTTGTCTATTTCTTTGTGCAATCGATTTGTAACTTTGCATACAAACTATCTCATGAATGAGAAAAATCATTGAGGAAACCAATCAGTAAACTTAATTTGCAAGTACAAGATTAATCTAAACATATTAATTCACATATATATTCACATTTTTTTGTTCATATAAAAAAGCTTCTACACTTACACCTACACGTGATGATATCAATATGACGTGTTAATTTCAATATAAAATAGGGTTCAATATATATCAGATTATAGGGGTTACTTGCACCTCCTTACATTTGTGCATGGCGACAAACTTATTTAAGCCTAATCTAATCTTTGACAAAAAAGGTTAAGCTAATCACAATCTTTTCTTTGTTCACTAAAGATCGTGTTTCTTGAATTGAATGGACATTATCTTTTTGAGGTAGGTAAATTGCAGCTATATTCAAAAGAAAGAAAAGTGTGGAAATATAGTAAAATATGATCAAAATAAGTTTGGAAATATAGTACATGATCAACATATAAATTATATCATTTATATCTTAAAATAACAAGCTATTTCGTTCATCTTCATTACCTTAAATTATGATTCACACTTAGGGCAAAGACCATTAAGTGGCTGTGGCTAGTTCATGACAAAAATGTCACTTGTGTGGGTTTTGAATTTGCTAGTAGATCGATTTATATTACGAAGAAATGTTTTAATAACAAAATAATGCATATTATCAAAATGATTTGATACTAGTACAGAATTTCATCTAAATATTGAATGTTATAAATTTCAATTGAGACCTTATTAATCAACTTCACTACAATACATTGTTTGTGTGGAACCAAAAAAGAACAGCTATATCTTATTATTTTTGAATAAAATTTCAATCATATTGACCTTACATATTTTCTTTTGTGATATAAACATCTAACCAATCAGGCAAAAGTGACCAGACATTTAATTACATAGTCCACCAAATAAACTTTATATGTCATCTAATGTGTCTTTCAATATTAATTGTTCCTCGTAAAAGCAAAAGAAAAATATATATATTAATTGTTCCTTGTCTTAGACTAGTTTTTGTTATGATGTCATTCTTGTGATTTATAATCAACTGATGATATAATATGGTTTTGATTCATTATAACGTGAAGATTTCTGGAGTAATCTCTCTTATGTAATATTAATGATGATATTAAATATAAATGATTCATTATAACCTAAACTTAAAAACCTATTGAAAATGTAGTCGCAAAATATTTTCTTAACCAACAAAGAAAAAGATCAAGTTTCTGCCTGAAATTAATCTACAACACTTGAAAAATGAAGGCATTTTTTCATTTTCCATTTTATTTATATTTATGAAAATGTCATGATTTAATTAATTAGGCGCGATAGAAGAAATCATATCGGTGCGGCCACCTGACATCCTTTCGGCTTTTTCTCCTCTCTCACCTATTTATTATTATTTAAGACACCAAATTTAAAATTCAATTATAAAAAAATGTAAATCGAAACATATCAAATGTAAACTGAAACATATCAAATGTAAACTGTGTGTTTTAAAGAGAGAAAGAGAGAGAGAGGAGAGAGAAATTGCCTGTGCGAACTCGTATCACATCTGAAACTGGTATCACTGAAACAAATAAAAAAATGATTAAACTTAAAGCATAATTAACAAAATAAAAAAAAATTAAAATAAAAAAAAATGAGAAATTAAATACTTACCAAAAATCTTGCCGTCGCCAATTTCTCCTGTTCGAGCTTTCTCTATTATTTTGTCAATTACTTCCTCAACCTAATTAAAAAAAAATGAAAATTAATTGTAATTTAATAAATCACTCAAAAATCCCTAAAGGGCAGAAATTTGAAAGTACAAAAGAAATTTGGGTTCCATTTATTTTGTAGGGTATTTGTTGTAATTAATTACTTTATTATCCTTAAACATGCATTGATTTTTTATCAAGTCATTAATATGTTGTAATTAACTACTTTATTTGTAGATTAAATGCTCAAAATATTTCATTCTATATATTTGCAAAATTTACCTGTTCTTTGCAAACCACTATCTCCATTTTGATTTTCGAAACGAATTTATCTTCTGAAAATTCCGAACCTTCAAAATCAAACAAATAGTTTGTTAATTACTCATATAATTTTTTTCGAATCATGCAACTAATTGAGTAAATAATTTCATTAATTAGTTGATTAATCAAATATTTTACCTTCATGTCTCTCTTTTGATCCGCCTTGAACCCCAAATCCTCTCACATCAGAAATCGTAGCCCCTTTTATTCCCATTTCAACAAGCCCCTAAAAATTTCATCATTTTTTCTCAAATTGAAACAAAATGCAATTCAAATTTCTGAATTTGATTAAAATTCAATTTGAAAAATCGTGAATTTACTCACAGCTGAAACATGCGCTGCTCTCCATGGCCTTTTGTTCATTCAGAAAATACACAAAGAAGAAGATTAAATTCAATTTCCAAACAAAAATTAAGATTATAAATAAAAAATTTTACCACTGAAACAGAGTTTATTTTATACAATACCTGACAATAGCTTCTATTTTGTAAAACTTCACATCAGCTGAATAATCTAAAATTAACGAAAATAACAAAAACCCATCAAACTCCAAAACCCAAATCACTAATCTCTTCATTTAAATATTTAACAAAATCAAAATAAAAAGAGAACCTGGGACAGAAGTGCTCAGTTCAGCTCGGATTACCGGATATTTATCCAAACAGGAGAGCTTGAGAGGCGAATGGGAAGAAGCTCTCCAGTCCGAACAGAGAAATCTGCGGTTGAGACGAGAGGAAGAATCGAAGGAGAGAGGAGCTCTCGAGCTGGTTGTGGAAGGAGAAGAGAGGCAAAGAGACATCGCCATTGTTATTTGTTAGTTACTTCAGTGAAAGAATGAAAGAAAGTTATACTTTCCAAGGGTTGTTATGATATTTGGAAATTTTGGGAGGGTGAATATGTAATTGTTGCTGTACAAAAAGCATTCACCATATATTCGTGTATAATTTGTATTGAACTTTTTCTAAGTCGGTTAAATATTCGGTCAAATAAAATTGAGATGATAATAATTCGTCAATTCGGCTAATTGTTCGGAATAATTCAGTATATAAATTATATAAATACAAACTTTTTATTTAGAAAAAAAATATTATTATTTGGTAAAAATTCATAAAATCCGGATCGAATTTTTCTCTTGTTAAAAATTCGTGAATGAATGCGAATTATTGAAATAGATATGCGAATTTCGAGTTTTTTGAATTATTAAAAAAATATGTGTTTAATACTAAAATATTCGTAAATTGACGAACTACAACAAAAAGTCCTTAAATTAGAAAAGTTTTGTAATATTCAGAAATATTACGGGGTTTTCGAGACATTTCCTCTGTGAAAAGCGTTTAAGAGTAGAAATAAATGTCTTATAATATTCAGAGATGTTAGGGGGTTTGATGAAAGTTTCTTCTGACAAAATGCCACGGGGCTTGTGACCGTATAATAATTATAATATAAATACCGAAGAAGCTCATCTGATCAATTTCAATTACCCCCTACAAATTATTATTATCACTCTCTATTTTCTACTGATTTGTCTCTAATTTCAACATTAGCTCGACTCATTTACGAGGTATTAATCCTTCGATTTCTTTTCTTTTTTTAAGTCGTTTTTAAGTTTTGTACGTGGTTTTATATCCTATTTTCTGAGTTTTTTCACCAATTTTTTTTTTCTGTTCTGTGCAGATTTTAGCTTCCGTTTGTACTATCTGATTACGACTTTCTCACTAATCGGCGCTCGGTTGATTTACGAGGTATCAATTGTTCGATTTTTTGAATTTTTCTGATTTTAAGTGAAATGTGCGAGGTTTTGCGGTATAATTTTTCAACTTTTGGTGAAATCTCTTCGTCTTAGCTCAACTATTTAGTTTAGGGTTTAGGTTTTTGCTTTCTTTATTAGTGATTTTGAAAAGGATATTTCGATTCGATTTTGTTTTAATTATATTGTTTGCATTGGATTCAGCTCATTCTTGTATGATCTAACATAATTTGTGTATCATTTTTTCAAATTTCAAGTTTGAAAAATTCTAATAAATTTTGTGAAAATTAGTTTTTACAGGATATATTCAGAGCTCTAGATATTCAACAAGGGACTAAGCTAAAATGGTAACAATTAACTTAATTAATGTATATTATCCTTTAATTAACTTAATTAATGTTTACCTTTCTGAAAATATCAAATTTATTTTTATTTAGGTTAAAATAGAAGATTCAACTGAAAATGCTATTATCTCTTCAAGGGGCAATAATGTAATTGTGCCTAAAATTGAACCATCTGATGATGTCAGACCTAGTTCTGGACCGATTACATTAAAAGAGGTATATATATATACAATTTTTTTAATAATTAATTAAATTATTAATTTTACTAATTAAATGTTTTGATTAAAGGAATTTGGCGCCAGCTCATCATCTAGTAATTTGAGACTGCAATTTATTGAGATGGGATTTAACCCTAATCTTGTAGATATAGTCCTAAAAGAAAATGGTAATTGGTTAATTAAACTAAAAATTTCATTAATTTATTTTTCACTAATTTATTTTTATTTTCATATTTTGTGATTATTAAATTCTGTTTTCTATATTTATATAGGTGATAATGATGCTGAGATTATATTAAATGAATTATTTACCCGATCAGTAAGTGATCATTAATTAAAAGCTAACAAATTTTTATTAATAATAATAATAATAATAATAATAATAATAATTTAATTGTTTGACAAACAGGCTTTGGAAAATCCAGGGGCAGAATCGTCAATTTCGCTCAATGAACTTTTTGACTCTGATAATGAAGAGGAATCAAAGGTCGTTAAAAACGTTTTTTTTTCAGAAATTAGTAATGGATTTTATTTATTATTTTTTTATTTTCTTTTATTTCAGCCTAATACAAATTATACTGAAAAAAGATCGTATCTTTTAAGTATGAATTTTTCAGAACAGCAAATCGACTCAGCAATGCAACAGCTCGGTCCGTATTTTTTTTAAATTAAAAAAACAATATCAAAAAATTAAAAAATAATAAAAAATGATTAAATTTTCAGGTGAAGAAGCTCAAATCGAACAACTTGTAGATTGTATATTTAATTCTCAAGAAGAAAATGAAATGAAACCGTCAATTAACACCAATATTTCCTTTGATGAGGTTAATTAATTAAATATTTATTTATTTAATTTATTATATGCATAAATAATTTTCTTATTTTTTTGAATAATTAGGAAAGTAATACTGAAAATTTATATGGAGTGGCAGAAAAGAGTTTGCTGCTATTTAAGATGGGTTTTACTGAAGAAGAAATTTCATCAGCAATTGATAAATTTGGTTAGTTTAATAATTATATCTTAGGGTTTATTTAGGGTTTAATATATTCAATATGGTTAGTATAATTAATCGTTTCTTCAATTGAATGACCAATGATGAAATAAAACTTAGATTAAGTAAGCGGTCTAAATTTATAAATAAAATATTTTTTTTTCAAAAAATATAAAATTCAATCTAAATTTATAAATTTTATTTACAGGCGTTAAAATATCAGTAACTGAACTTGCCGATTCAATTCTTGCAAATCGAGTGAGAGTTAATACTAATCATATCGACGATTCTAAAGAGGTGATAAACCAATCTCTTTCTGCTGTTAAACCAACTCAAAATATGCATTTATTAATTAATTCTTTTTGTTCATAATACAGCATATATTAATCAACAATACAAGAAGCTATTTAAAACCTGAAAATCAAGAAAATCAAGAAACTAAAATAAGCTTCAATCCATCCACTTCAAATCCCACTTTCCACTACCAAAGCACTTTTGCAACTCTAAATCCCGTAATTCCAAATCCCGTATTTCCAAATCCCGATTCCGATTCCCGTCCAAACAAAAAACTCAAAAAACCAATCTTCACAAATAACTCAACATCCAACAACCCGCTCAAAGACGAGACCAATCACGATGCGCCACCTGGCGCCTCAAATCCTCCGTATTTCATATATGGAAATGTAATCCCGGTTTCTGAAGAAACTTGGAACCGACTTTCCCGGTTTTTATTCAACATTCAGCCTGAGTTTTTAAACTCTCAGTTTTTCTCTTGTTTGAATCGTAAAGAAGGGTATATTCACAATTTACCCCCTCAAAAAAGAGATTATATTATTCCCAAATCGCCTGTCAGTATAGAATCAGCTCTGCCTTTTACGCGCGAATTTTGGCCGAATTGGGATTTGAGAAATAAATTTAATAATAATATTTTTGGTACCGAAATAACAGAAACTCGCCAGTTGTGCGATAGATTGGAAAAAATGATTAAAAATTCTCAAAATTTATCTAACGAAAAAAAGAGTTATATTACTGAAAAATGCGAGAGTTCTAACTTAATTTGGGTTGGTGATAAAAAATTAGGGTTTTTAGACCCAAACCAGCTGGAACGGGTCATGGGCTACCCGTTTGACCATACCCATTTGACCGACCCGTTTGACCGGTCAAAGTCCATGAGAGACTGTTTTCAGACCGATACAATTGGATATATTTTATCTCCATTAAAATATTTATTTCCTGACGGAATCAGAATTCTATCGATTTATACAGGAATCGGTGGGGCTGAAATTGGGTTGAATAGACTCGGTCTACGCATTAAATGCTTGGTCTCTGTCGATGTGTCAGAAACCCACCGTAAAATAATTAAAAATTGGTGGGAAAGTAAAATTGATGGTGATTTAAAAGGGGAATTGAGGCAAATTGAAGGGGTGAGTAAAGTTACGAGCGGTAAAATTGAGGAGTTAATTAGGGAATTTGGGGGATTTGATTTGGTAATTGGTAATTGGATGGATTGGAATCGTTTCTTTGAGTTTGTGAGGATTCTTCAGAGAGTGAGAAGCATAATGAATGGGTAGTAAATTAGTAATAGTTAATGATAAATAAATAAATCTAGTGTTGTGTTTGTTTTGTTGTAGTAAATTTTTTTTTTTTTTTTTTTTTTTCTTGGATTTTTATTTTGGATGTTTTGGGTGTAGTTGTATGTACACGTTTTAATGTGGGATTGGAGATAAGATAAGTAGCTTTATTTTGTAGTATAAATGGAATGAGTATATAGATTGTTGATTTTGGAATTTTATAAGATAAAAGAGTATATATAGGATGGAGAAAATGTATAAATGATGTTCGAATTTCATGAAAGAGAGTATATATAGGGTAAAACGATATATAATGGCGTGCTGAATAGGTAAATTAGTCAAATTAGTTTCGATATGTCTATAGTATTAGCTATAATATTTGTATATACTAATGATATGAAGTCTAGAAATGTTAGGCTAGTAGTAACTTTCTGGTGTAGTACTAATGATTGTTAATTACCAGATATATATTTATTTGATTAACAGTGAATGACAAGATTCAATTCCAGTCAAAAATTGACCGAAATTGAGTTATCAACCGTCAAGAATTTAAATTAGTTGTTCTGTCTTTTGAGTTTTGAGGATAAAAAGTCAATGTTTTACATAAAAATGTATATTATAAAATTAAGTCTTTAAGAAAAAGGATTAGGAAAGGAAGGTAGAAAACTTTTTCTCTTCTGTGAGGATTTATATAACAATTGTTGAAAAGGCTGTTAACTTTTTCATTTGAATCTGTATATGGTTATAACTTAGGGATTAACTTTTTAAGTATAAGCATATAACAATACTATATAAATTTGAAGATAATATATGAAATCAACAAAATATTATAGACAAACTATGAAAATAGTATATAAAATATCAAACAATAAATAAATAACCTAAAACACACTGTATTTAAAATAGCATATATATGATATAAAATAATATAATATATGAAATGCAGTACGTGCAAAACATTACATAAAATAGTATTTAAAATATACAAAAAAATTATATAATATTAAATTAATTAATTAAAACAATATGTATGCACTTTAAAACAATATATAATATATACAAAACATAGCAAAAAAAAAATAATAATAAGATCAAAATTAGTGCATATGATTGTACCTTTTCCTTCTCAACGGGGAAAGAGTTTGTGGATGTGTGAGTGAGAGGCTTTTAAACGACAATTTCCTACATAATCATAGTCAAAAAGTTAATAATCAAGCCTATATTAAGAGATCAAACTGCCTAACCAAATTCGTCCTAGCCGTCCATTACTCTTATCTAACGGTCCATTTTCATCCATATTCACCAACTTTGTAAATGTAACTCATATATCACGCAAAGACATTGCGCCACCTGGCGCCTCAAACGCCGCTGAGCTGGCGTCTTTCCCACCATACTTCATATACAGAAACATAATCCCGGTTTCTGAAGAAACCTGGAACTGACTTTCCCGGTTTTTATACAACATTCGCCTGAATTTTTAAACTCTTGGGCCCGTTCGGTAACATGAAATAAAAGTGGAAGAGTGGAAGAAGGTGGAAGATATTTACTTATTCCGTCGAACAATAATGAAAAAAGATGGAATAAAATGATAGAAGAGTGATTTAACTTTATTCCATGAGGGGTGGAAGAGTGAAAGAGAGGTGGAATAAGAAGATTTTTCTTTCTCCTCTTTCCCAATTAAATAAATATTGTATTAATTATTATTCTACTCTCCCACTCATTTATTGTGCCGAATATATTTGGAATAAAATGGAAGAGACACTCTTCCATTCTTTCACTCTTCCGCTATTTCACTTTTTGCCGAACGGCACCGTTTTTTTCTGCTTTAAATCGCAAAGAAGGGTATGGGTATATTCAAAATTTGCCCCTCAAAAAAGAGAATATATTTTACCTAAATCCCCTGTTAGTATAGAATCAGCTTTGCTTTTTACGCGTGAACTTTGGCCTGATTGGGATTTAAGAAATAAGTTTAATAATAATATTTTTGGCATGGAAATACCGGAAACTTGCCGGCTTTGCGATAGTTTGGAAAAACTTATTAAAAAATCTTCGAGACATTTATCGAGCGAAAAAAAGAGTTATATCACTGTATAATGTGAGAATTTTAACCTAATTTGGGTGGGCGAGGGAAAATTAGGGTTTCTGGAGCCGGGCCAGCTGGAACGGGTCATGCGCTACCTGTTTGACTGGTTATAGGCCGTGAGGGACTGCTTTCGGGCCGACACAATTGGATATATTTTGTCTCCATTAAAATATTTATTTCCAAACGGGATAAATTTTTTATCGATAGGAGAATTGGTGGGGCTGAAATTGCTGTAAATGGACTCGGTCTACACATTAAATGCTTGGTCTCCGTTGATGCGTCAGAAACCCACCGTAAAATAATTAAAAATTGATGGGATAATAATGAGAATAATAATATTAATAATAATTTGATTCAAATTGAAAGGGTGAGTAAAGTTACTAGCGGTAAAATTGAGGAATTGGTGAGGGAATTCGGGGGGGGATAATAATTTGGATGGAGAGTGGATTGGAATAGTTTCTTTGAGTTTGTTAGGGTTTTTCAGAGGGTTAGAAGAATAATGGGTAGTACTAATTAGTAAGTAAATCTAATGTTGTATTGTGTGTGTTGTTTTGTTGTAGAATTTTTTTTTTGTTTTTTGTTTGTTTTTGTTTTAGATATATTTTTGTTTTTGTTTTAGATTTATGTTTGTTTTTGTTTTAGATTTTTTGGTTGTATTTGTATGTACCTTTTGTGTGGTATTGGAGGTAAGATTAGTCGCTTTATTTTGTAGTATAAATGAAATGAGTATATAGATTGTTGATTTTGAAATTTTATAACATAAAAAAGTACTGATATAGGGTAAAACAATATATAACTGATTTTGACGCGCCAGGTCGTTATATACTGAAGGAAAATAAATCAGCACAAAACCAAAGAAAATGATGGCCAAATTTGTGAATATAAATTTGTATGAAAATAAATTAAGATAAATTTGTGAATAAATTTGTGAATAGGTAGTGTGAGTCAATTAGTATGGATAAAAGTCTGTATAGTATTTGTTATAATATTCAGATACACTAATGATATTAAGTCTTGAAATGTTAGGCGAGTATTATCTTTCTGGTATAATGCTAGTAATTTTTAATTAGCAGATATAATGATTTGATTAGCAGTGAATGACAAGATTTAATTTCAGTCAAAAATTGACTGAAATCGAGTTATCAAGAGTCAAGAATTCAAATTAGTTGTTCTTTTGGGATAAGAAGTCCATATTTACCTATATAAGAAAATCCAGGTTGAATTTAGAGCTACCATGTGTCCTTTTTGTACAGCTTAAATATCATTTTTGATAGTTCGTAACGGTAAAAGTATGGTTGGTCCAGTGGTTTTGCACATGGGCACGAAGTCAACCCACCCGAATTTGATTCCCAGTTAATGCAATTTTGTTTTATCAGTTTCATGAACATATTTTTGTAACAATTTTTTTACTAAAAAGTATTTTTTTATTTTTTAGAAAAAAATTAAAAAAAGAAACTTAAAAAATATTTTCCTTAATATCATATATACTATCCATCCCTAAACTTTGATGTATTATTAACATATTTTATTTTGCCTCTTCAAAATATTGAAATATCATTTAGGTCCTCATACCTTTCAAAATAATAAATTGTGGAACAATTGTAAATTTCATGTATATATATATATATATATATATATATATATATATATATATGTGTGTGTGTGTGTGTGTGTGTGTGTGTGTGTAATTTGTGCAATGTTTTCATTTCTTTTATAGAAAAAAAATAACATTTAGGTTGTCCATACCATATGGAAAAGAATTATAATTTATTTTTATTTTAAGGAGTAAATAACATATAATGTTATGGTTAAATCATTATGTTTTTAACATCAAATCTACGTATAACAACGTTGGTAAATGTAGAGTTTGCAAAATATCAAGTATGTTCATCAATAAATGACAAAGATCATAATACCTCAATACGTGAAACATAAGAAACATACAACCTTCTGCATTAAATTATGTTAGTAAGTATATATCAATCAAACCCAATTATAAGTAAATTGAATCAAGAAATTACAATTGCATAAAGCATATCTTATTAATTACCTAAAATATGAACTATAATAACCGAAACATATTTTATTAAGGGATAATTTCATATATGTCATTACAAAAACTCAAATATCATATTTGCCATTATAAAAACTTAAATATCATATTTGCCATTGTAAAAACTTAAAAATATCATATATGCCATTACAATTAAATATCATATTTGCCATTACAAAAACTTAATATATCATATTTGCCATCAAATTTACTCAAAACTTAAAATCATCCATTTTTTCCGTTAAAATTAACGGTCCAATCTTATATTTACCATTATACCCCTAAATTTAGTTAATGAATTAGATTTCATATTAAAAATTCATTTGATGATCTCTCTCTATCTCTCTCTTCATGATTGAAATTCATATATAAACAAAAATAATCTTCACTTTAATTTATTAGTCAAAATAATTTGACACGAGAGAAAAAATTATACAAAAAAATAATCAATTCATTTCTCTCATATCAAATTCTTTTGACTACAAATTAAAAGAAAGAATTTTATTTGCTTATATATGAATCTAAATCATAAAGAGCGAGAGAGAGAAAATGAATTTAGGGAAATAATGGTAATTATAAGATTGGACCGTTAATTTTAACAGAAAAAATAAATGGTGTTAAGTTTTGAGTAAATTTAATGGCAAATTTGATATATTAAGTTTTTGTAATGGCAAATATGATATTTTAGATTTTGTAATGGCATATATGATATTTTTAAGTTTTTATGATGGCAAATATGATATTTAAGTTTTTATAATGGTAGATATGATATTTTGAATTTTTGTAGTGGCATTTATGAAATTATCCCTTTTATTAATTACCTAAAATATGAACTATTATAACTGCACAGTCCTGCAGCAGAGCAAGGGATATCCTAGTTTTATATAAAAAGGTATATTACAGAATTAATTCTTTAAGAAAAAGGATTAGGAAAGGTGCTGGAAAGTAGAAAAGTTTTTCTCGTCGGTGAGGATATATATAACAATAGTTAGAAAGGCCGTTAACTTTTTTCTTTTGAACTTGGATTTGACTTGAACTTAGGGATTAAGTTAAAAGCATGATTATTTTGATTGAATATTTTGACCATTCCGAGACTAGGACATGTTCAATCACTTCCTCAGTCCCTTGCATTTTCTGTTGTACTTCTACTGCATTTTCTTTACACACTATGTTAAACTTCATGCAAATGCATATGTGTTTCAGAGTTGATACTGGGCGACGGGTACTATAGCGATAATATAGCGACTGTATATAAAAATTGGAAAAAAACATATAAACTGAAAACAAATAGTATATAAAAAATTCATTTAGTAAAACAATATATATTTAAAAAAATGAAAACAGTATATACAAATATATATACTGAAAACTAACAGTATATAAAAATTCATTCGATAAACAATATATATTTAAAAAAATGAAAACATTATATAACGTATATAGAAATGCGAAAAAACAATATATAATTTCAATCCGTGGCTACAGAGTCGGTATAGTAACCCTGTCGTGATTTCCCATTTTCCTATATCCTATGTGTTTTATCTTTTTAACCCTTCAAAGATTAGGAAGTAAATATATGTTGTACTTCTACTTCCTTGCATTTTCATTACACACTATATTAAACTTCATGGAAGTAAATATATGATGTATTTTTTTTTTACTTTTTAAGTATAAGCATATCAAAATAATATATAAATTTGAAGAATACTATATAAAATCAACAAAATAGTATATACATACTATAAAAATAGGATATAATAAACAATCAAACAATAATTAAATAACCATAAACACTGTATTAAAAAATATATATATATATATATATATATATATATATATATATATATATATATATATATATATATATATATATATATATATATATATATATATATATATATATATGATATAAAATAATATATGCAAAACATTATATAAAATAGTATATAATATATATAAAACAATATATATGATATAAAAAATACATAAATTAAAACAATATATATACACTTTAAAACAATATATGATAATATGATACATATAGAACATAGCAAAAAAAAAAAAAAAAAAAAGATAATGAGCATCTAAGCCTATATTAAGAGAAATCAAATTGCCTAACTAAATTCATCATAACCGCCCAGTCCAATATCTAACGGTCCATTTTCATTCATATCCACCGACTTTGTAATTGTGAATCACCACGAAGACTCACACGACTTGCACTATAAATAGCAATGCTACCCGCTAATTATATCACAACCAAAATTCCTTCAAAAAAGAAAAAAAGATTACTTCTTAAATAATGGGGAACGCATTGTGCGGTGTTAAGAAGTGCAAAGAAGAGGAGCAATTTCCGGACCAAAGAAAAGTACGACCGGTACGAACGAGCGATGAGGACCGTCCGAATTGGTACGGAGAGCCAGATATTGACCGGAAGGCCAAGGATTACATAGACCGAATTCACAGTGGAATTAACTCGCAATACTAGTTTTTTGATCGGCAAGTTTCTATGTATAACCTACTTAGGATTTTAAACACTCAAAACGACATGATTTTCAACTTATTTCTCTATTTAACTCAGTTTGGATTTTTAAATCATGCCTCATATAAATGGATCGGGATTTCAAATTTTGCTTCTGTTTTATGCAGTTTTTATAGTGTTTTTTTAACATGATAATCATGAAGATAAGTTTGAAATCCCTCTTTTGTTTAAATGATATGAGATTTATAACTCTTAATTGAATTAGCGAAAAAGAAATAAGTTGAAAAATCAAGTAATTTTGAATGTTGTAAAAATTTGAGAGGTTAGACATATGAAACTTGCCCTTCTTAATGATACAACTTGCAAGACTGTTTAATTATACTTTTTTTTTTTATTTCAACTTTTAGAGTTGTTGGTGAGTTTGAGGATTGAGGTTTTGGTTAAAATAGAGTGATTTGTTGCACAATTGTACATGTTATATTTTGTAAGATCTTATCTTTTGAGTGAAGAATTAATATTGAAAAATATTCTTTATTTTGCCATTTTAATTACTTTTTTGACTGTCTTTTCTACATTATAATTTTAGTTACCAATATGAACATACAAGACACAATCTATAGACTATACTCATATAAAGCAGGGAATTTGAGGTGCCTTTTCCGACACATATCCATTGACCGTAAAGCTTATTGTTGTAAGATGTTCCACATGTTCCGGTCCGCTGAGCCTCTTTTCTTCCCCCTCGCACTGGACCTTGGACGTCTCATTTATTCAAACCTGTCTCCTTTATTCAATTCAAGCATATAACCACACCATTCTCTTTTAACCCCAAATCCGCATTTACTACTTATATGTAATATTATGGTAATAATTTAAATGAAAAACTAAGATTTCAAAAATAATGAACCAACGGCCGAAATTAAATTGTCAATATTTCTCTTGAAAATTCTCAAAAAGACATGAAAAATAAGGTATAAGATAAAGTTAATGAACATATCATTTTTGTACATTTTCATTCATATAGTATATATTCACATATTTTAACAAGAAAAAAATGGAACCATAATAATATGAGACTCAAAATAAAGAGAAAATTCCAAGAAATTTATATTTGATGATTTTAATATGAGAAATAAAATATTTCATTAAAAAGTATAATTTTTTAAAGAAAAAAAAGAAAAAATATTTTAATTTTAATGAGTAAACTCTTTATTAACTATTGGCACATGTGATATTGTGATAATAATTTAAATGAAAATCTATGATTAAAAAAAAAATTATCCAACGGCCAAGATAAAATTAACAATAGGTCTCTTGAGAATACTCAAAAAAAGATGAAAATTAAGATATAAGGTATAAGTTAATGAGTATATAATTTTTGTACATCTTCTTTTATATAGTCTATTTTCACATATTTTAGCAAGAAAAAAAAATTGAAACCACAACAATACCGAACTCAAAATAAAGAGAAAATTCCAAGAAATTTATATTTGATGATTTTAACATTAGAAATAAAATATTTCATTAAGAATTATAATTTTTTAAAGAAGAAAAGAAAAATTATTTATATTTTAATGAGTGAACTCTTCATTAACTATTGATATTAATAATTGAACATAACTTTGCACCATGATTCATTGAAACCATCTGATTAAGATCTGATAGTCACCAACAAACTCACACCGGTGCTCACTAAATTAAGTATGGAACACAAAACATCAATTCAACCAATAATATGCTTATGTTTTAATAACATAAATGTTGCCATAAAATATCAATAAATTTGAGAAAATGAATGACTAATATTCAACAAAAAAATTGATCTAACGGTCGAAATAAAAGTGATGATGTGGCATTTTGATGAGACTCAAAAGTAGATGAAAAATAAGGAGTTGAGATTAATTTTCCCCGAAGCAGAATGAGGTGCCCGCTCGTAGTGTTTAATCTCTTGGTCGTCCATTCTTCCAGCCGTCATCCGCCATTATGCGCTCCTTCATTCGCCGTGTTGAGTCTCCGTCGCCAGAAATCACCGGCCTAACAGAGGTGGTGTGGAGGCATGACTCAAAGTCTTCCACAATCTCCTCCCTCACGTTGTCATAATATCATGCATTTTTTGGTTTACATCTTATAAATGTCATAATATCATGCATACCCTACAAAATGAAATAGCATGATGTTTTTTCTTTTTATCTATAGTTTTCATATTTGTACTTTCTATATTTATGTTTTCACGAGGGATATTTTTTGTTTCATATTTTGAAGGATCATTTTGACATTAATACACAATAATTTTCATGGTGGAGATAAGATTACTACGACTCAGATTTGGACAAATTGACCCCGAGTCAAGGAATCTATATCAATTCTTTCTTGACCAGGCCGGCCTACGAGGATCCGTTCTTTTTTCTTTCAAGCACACGTTCAGGAAGACCAAAATGTGATATATCACACTGAACCTCCATTACTTTGAGACTTCTACCACTTAAGGTTCATACTCTGTAGGACTAGGCCAAACTCCTTGTTCTTTATTGAGGATAAGTAAATGAAGGGGGAATTCCATATTTACCCTTCTAAAAGCCCAAAATATTATTACCTTTCCAAAATTTAAAATATCATATTACCCTTCTAAAAATCCAAAATATCATATTTACCCTTCTTAAACTTATAAAATATCAAAAATGTCCATATTAGTAATTCCATCCAATTTTTCCCTTAAAATTAACTGTTCCTATTTCAAATTACTATTTTACCCCTATTTCTCTCTCACTTTTTTACCTTTAAACTAATTTGTTATTTTTTTGTTTCTTCCATGATAATCTATAATTAATATAAGGAATAAAAATAGACGTAGCTCTCTAAAAAAACTTTCATAACAATTAAAGAGCATATAGTTTATTTTCACAATTTTGTACTCTTGCCACGTAAAAATTCTTAAAAATAATTTTGGGAAACAAATTATGACTTTGACTTTGAAGATTAAAGTTACAATACAAAGTTAAAAAAAATATAACCGTAGCCTTAAAAGCATTAAGTAGTGAGTTTTTTATGAAACTAGGTTGATTTTTAATCACGTGAGAGAGGAGGGGTAAAATAGTTATTAAAATATGCACAATTAATTTTGATGGAAATTTTGGGTGAAATTAGTAATTTGGGCATTTTGATATTTTATAAGTTTTGGAAGGATAAATATGATATTTTGGATTTCTAGGAGAGTAAATATGATAATTCAGATTTTGGAAGGGCAAATATGATACCTTTAGGTTTTTGGAAGGGTAAATATGAAATTCCCCGTAAATGAAAGATCATTTGAAGTTTCTTTTCGATAATTAATTGAATTATCCCTTTTATATTGGTTGATTATCCATGCATTATTGCTCTGTTTCATGCATTAATAATTTTACCTGATGGCTGAATCTTATGATATTATCCATGGTATTATTTGGTATTAGTTAGCAGTGGGGAATTGTTGGTCGATTTTCAGAATAAATAAGATTTATTAGGAAAATCATTGTTACATCTCAAATTTCAAATATAAATTTTGGAGAGTAACATCATATGATATCATTACAAACATCTACAAAATATAAAATATAATTAATTTTACTCTTAATATCTAACTAAAATATCTAATTCTTCTAAGTCGTCGCTTGAAACCCCACTCTTGAGCCTGAAAACTAAAAACAAAGGGATAGAATGAGTACAACCACTCAGTAAGAAAATTATTAATGAAACCAAATAAATTATTTTCTGTTATAACGGCCTTGGTTTTGTCATCTCATGTGCGGATATATTTTTAGGGACCTGATATATCATGACGGGATTTTCTATCGTGCAGCACGACGATAGTATATATAGCTAATAGATAGCGTATAAAATTGAAAAACAGTATATATAATTCATTTTTTGTAAACAGTATATACATAAACAATGAAAATATCATTTTAAAAAGTGAAAAAATAGTACATAAATTTTTTAAGGAGTAAATAATGCACAAAAAACAAAAAACAAAAATGTTTAAAACAATGAGAACAATATATTGAAAAGCGAAAAAATAGTATATATAAATTCTGTCATGATTTGGGTGTGCTCTAGACCATCGTGATTTAACATTTCCTAAATTTTTATTATCGAGCGGTCATGATTTTGCTATCTCATGTACAGCTAAGCGGCAACAATTTCGTCATCTCTTATGCAGCTATATCTACGACTCAAATATTTTCCGAAAGTAAATAATATCTTTAAATATATCCATAATAATTTATAAAAAAATATTGATTTAAAATATATAAAACATAATAGTATGAGAAAAAAAAATTCCTTACCTCGAAGATATAGGTTGATTAAGAGCTAGAAATTTCCATTCATCTTGCCATGATAGCATATTAATTTTTATTTACTGGAGAAAGAACTAAGAAAAATATATGAAAATATATGTCATTGGAAGAGTGATTTATATAATCAGAAACCTTCAAGGTTAGGAATTTCATGAATTTATTTGGGTGGAATAAAAACTTAATAAATGAGATTAGCGGGGACTTAATTTTGGCCCGTTAGAGATTATGAGGAAAATATCAACCATGTTAATGTCATGCTAATCATTGTTGCAATTTGACTTCGGGTCAATGAAAGATGCCTTAATATTTTGCGCACATTCAACTCATTTTAGAGTTTTCACACAATCACACATAAATTTTATAAAAGCCAAATTAGTTAACTCATAATCATTCTCACCGACTAACACATATGAAATTCTAAATAGAAATATATTATTTCGTTTCCTTCTCAAAATAGCATAATAATTTCTTATTTATAACCATCTATCACGTCAGAAATATAATCCGAAATACTTCTCATAATAATATAATAATATCTCGGAACAAATAGAATAGATACTTAAATTATTCTTATTACTGAATTGCGCAATCTAGATATTAAGAACTAATTACTCATCTCGCTCTTTGTAGGATTTCTGATGTACTTACGCCACAAGTGACCGACTGATTTTGTAACAAGGACTATTATTTATCTAATCCAACCATTGAGTGAGGAATGTTTGAACCCTCCTCAATTCATTCAAAAAAAAAATAGAACTAATTACTCAAATAAATCAGAAACTATAAATATTTTTTTATAAAATAATATAAAATAAATTTAGTGTATATAGAAATCCAATTAGCTGATATTGGTCAATCGGATTTGATTTGTATGAAACATTCAATAGGAAAATCCAAAAATATGGTCGACACGGTATCATAAATCTCGAAAAACCAATCAAAATGACATGATATACCTATATCGAAATATACATCATTTATCTGTTTTTGTTTCTTTCTATTCATTTTACTGTTTGATATTTTTCTCATTTGGCATGAAGATGCGCCATGCCAAGAAATGTAGAGGAGAAAGTATTTGTAGAGAGAGAGGGTGTATGAGAATTAGATAATTTATACTCATTTAGAGTCGGCAGCCATGAAGAGGTGCCTTTTATATTTATATTTATTTTATTCTTAAATATGAACTAGATGGATCCTCATTTCGTTTCGGAATGTACTGAAGATGATATATAATTAAAAATAATAATTTAATTAAATTATATCCAAAAAAATAAGTTTAATAAAATAATAATAGTTGGGCTAAGAGATGGAAAAGTAAGTTTTCACATATAGAATTACACATGTTAATTTTAATCATAAATTATAGACAACTTAAGTTGGGAAAATTTTGAAGAAGAGATATGAAGTTGAAGAAATGACAATAAAATTAAATCCAAGCAAAAATAGAAGATGAAAAGTTAACTCATTCTTATCCGTTTATATTAAATTGAATCTAGAAAAATATATTAAATTTTTTGAGACCCACTTAGCCACGACTTTCATTATTGACTGTTAAAAAAGACCCTTTATAGTAACTGAAAGAACATTAATACCACTCATTTTTAATAAGTATAATATTAGATGACATATAACGTAATAAAATTTTAAACTAAGAATTCTTTTTAAAAAGAAAACAAAAAATATTGTGTGACTTATGAGCCACGTCTTGCCTGTTGACTCACTATTGATCATTAAAAACTCTCGATATTAAAATTACAGCTATGTCACTCATTTTTAATAGTCATAATATTGAATGACATTCATGGTAATAAAATTTAAAGTTAAAGTTTTTATTAAAAAGTAAAGAGAAAATCAGAAAGAAACCATAATTATATGGCTATTTTGTGCAAAGAGTATATTGACCTAAAATAACTCGTTTCATAATATGAATATCAGACATTTCACAGAAGATCCCTAGTGGAGCACGTGTCATTCACTCGTCCAACTTTAAATATAAGTAGAATATTTGATCTAAATAAAACAAAAAAAAATCATAAATTGAATGTGTCCACAAACTCTTAAGTGATGAAAACTTGTATGACAGAAGCTGTAACGGATCAAAATGACACAATTTTTTTTATATAGTGACTCGTTCCATATGTATTACAAAAATATGTAAAATAAAGAGCGAATTTCAGGTACATCTCCGCTAAACTCTTAAATATCAAATATATCTTTCTTAAACACTAAACATCAAATATATTTCTCTTAAACTCAATTGGGATCAAATTTATTGAAAGCAACTTTTCTGTTATATCTAACGGAAAATAAGTAAAGAGACTCTTTTGCCCTCCTTGAAATCTGAATGACCTCATCTCCTCCCCTCACGAGCTCCTCTCCCTTACGAGTAGAGGAGTTCAAACACAAAAGACGCCACCAGGCACTCCATCGGCGCGAAATCTCACCGGCGCCTTTCACCTCCGGCCTCCCACTCGCCGTCACCGCCGTCTCCAGTCGCCGGCCGCTGCTTTTGTGAAATCTAGTCTGCAGTGAGCCATGGTGGTTAGAATGAATTGAATTCTTTGTCCTTCTCTGCACCAGCACCCATCCATCAGGCATTGAAATGAACTCCCGCGATCCTTTCCATCTCGTCCTAGTAGGTAGGGTTTGAGTGGAGAGGTTGGAGATACGCCGTTTAGAATCTCTTCGCCGATCGATCTGCTCCACGATTCTCCTTAATGGCGTCGTTAATGGCGGTTCCTTCAGTCTTGTCAAGCTTTCTCCAAATCGCCGTTGAGATCGCCTTTTGGGACGCCTTCCCTTTTCCCTGCTCCATTACACACTCTTTTTTTTTTATTGTTGTATGATGTTTTACTTTTCAAGTATAAGAATTGAAAATATTATATGAATTTGAAGAGTAGTATATGAAATATCAAAAATAAAAAAATTACCAAAAAAAACTGTATTTAAGAAATAGCATTTATATGATGTAAAGTAATGATATGAAATGCAGTATGTGCTTATACTTCAAAAAAAAATGCAGTATATGCTTACATAAAGTAGTATATAAAATATGCAAAACAATATGTACGATATAAAAAAATACATTAACTAAAACAATATATAATATATATTAAAAAACATGGCAAAAAAAATAAGATCAAATTTAATGCATATTATTGTACCTTTTCCTTCTCAACGGGGAAAGAGTTTTGGATGTGAGCGTGAGAGGCTTTTAAACGACAATTTCCTAAATAATCATTAAATGATCATAATAAAAAAGTTAATAATCAAGCCTATATAAGAGATCAAACTGCCTAACTAAATTAATCGTAACCCTCCATTCCCCTATCTAACGGTTCATATTCATTCATATCCACCAACTTTCTAATTGTAAATCATCACGCAAAGACTCATAACTTGCATTATAAATAGGAACGTTACCTACTAATTATTTCTCAACCAAATTTCCTTCAAAAACAAAGATTAGTTCTTAATAATAAAAAATGGGTAAAGTTAAGAATTTATTTCTCGCATTGTTCGGCTTTAAGAAGTGCAGAGAGGAGGAACAATATGTTGAATACCGGTACCAAAGGAAATTACAACCAGTTCGAACAAGCGATGAGGACCGTCCGTACTGGTACGGAGAGCCAGACATTGACTCGAAGGCCAAGGCTTACATAGACCGAGCCCACCGGGGAATTAACTCGCAAGACTAGTTTCTTGGTCGGCAAGTTTCTATGTATATCCTACTTGGTTTTTTCTAGTACTCAAAACGGCCTGATTTTAAACATTTCTCTATTTAATTAAGTTTGGAGTTCTAAATCATGTCTCAGATAAAATAATGGGAATTTCAAATTCTACTTCTATTGTTTTGTATAGTTTTTATAGTGTTTTTAACGACTTTTTTTTTTAGCATTATTTCCGAAAATAATTCAGCAAATAACACTGTTTTGGAAAAAATTAGGTAACTAGCACTACCATCATCTATGGTGGCGGTAGAGACCTTCTACCGCCAGCACTAATGGCGGTAGTGCCTAATTTTCAAATTTCCCGTCAATGAAATTAAAACAGGTTAATTAGATACAAATTAGCCTTTACCGCCAAACCTTCTGGCGGTAGTGGCATTGTTGTAATTTTTTCCTGATCCAATCGGGTGTTAAATCTGTAAAAAAAATTTAAAAAAAAAAAATACCTCTACCGCCAGGGTAGAGGCTAATTTGTATCTAATTATCCTGTTTTACGGGAAATTTTGAAAATTTTGAAAATTAGGCACACTACCGCCATTGGTGGTGGCGGTAGAAGGTCTCTACCACCACCACTGATGGCGGTAGTGTTAGTTACCTAATTTTTTCCAAAACAGTGTTATTTGCTGAATTATTTTCAGAAATAATGCTTAAAAAAAAAAGTCGTTTTTAACATTCTGTACATGTTATCTTTTGTAAAATATTTATCTTTTGAGTGAAGATTGGATTGGAAAATATTCTTTGGTTTGTCATTTTAATTATATTTTTGACTGTCTTTTCTACATTATAATTATAGTTAAGAATATTAACATACAAGACATTTAGATGTTTAAAAGAAGGGAGATTTAGCCAAATCAGGAACATATATATAATTGTGAATAATATTGAAAATGTTTTGTAAATGGCTATTTTTTTTAGTAGTTTGAAAATAAAAATTGTAATACCCAGGAACGAAAAGAGACGAAATGGAGTTAGTTAATTAGTCTCATCTTTTACTTGTGAATGTGAATTTGAATTACTTAAATAGATTAGTGCATTAACTACTAGCTTCATTCAAGTTTAAACTTTTTTCAAAATAATATGATGTGAACCTGAATGTTGGGCTGGAACAGTTAATATACTAGATTCTTTACAGAAATAGAAGTTGTGGATTCGTCAGAAACTCACCGTAAAATAATAAAAAATTTGTGGCATAATTGTAACAATAATGGGGAGTTGGGGCAAATTGATGGGGTGAGTAAAATTACGCACGGTAAAATTGAGGAAATGGTGAGGGAATTTGGGGGATGTGATTTGGTAATTGATAATTGGATGGATTGGAATAGTTTCTTTGAGTTTGTGAGGATTCTTCACAGAGTTACAAGCATAATGAATGGGTAGTAAATTAGTAATAGTTAATGATAAATAAATAAATCTAGTGTTGTGTTTGTTTTTTTGTTGTAGTTTTTTTTTTTTTTTGGAATTTTGTTTTGATGTAGTTGTATGTATGTTTTAGGTGCGAAGTCTTGATGAAGAGAATCGAGACGCCCTTTGTCCTCCTATCATACACTCACTCCGTGGGGGAAGCCCAGCCCGAGGCCTTGCCCCCATTCGGATTCAGACTACATTGAACCGATCTCAATTGATCTCTCGTAAAACAGTTTCGGTTCTCTCCGATATGAATCCATACAAAACATGCAGGCTTCGGTATCGTTCTTGACTTTGATTGTAGTTGTAGTCTTGATGTCGGCCCTACATGCCTCTTGAGTCTTTCGTTTGCAGAGACCTTCTTCGTTCATTTTTGGCATGTAGAATTGGAGATTAGATAAGTAGCTTTATTTTGTAGTATAAATGGAATGAGTATATAGATAGTTGATTTTGGGATTTATTACAAAAATTATATATATATATATATATATATATATATATATATATATATATATATATATATATATATATATAAAGAAAATGTATAAATGGTGTTTGAATTTTGTAAAAGAGTGTATATATAAAGGGTAATATAATGAGAACAATTGATTTTACAAAATAAAACGTGAATAGGTAAATTAGTCAAATTAGTATTTTGATGTATGTCTGTATTATATTAATGATATGAAGTCTAGAAATGTTAGGCGAGTAACTTTCTGGTATAGTACTAATGATTGTTAATTACCAGATATAATGATTTGATTAACAGTGAATGACAAGATTTAATTTCAGTCAAAAATTGACTGAAATCGAGTTATCAAGAGTCAAGAATTTAAATTAATTTTTGTGTCTTTGGGGATAAAAAGTCCATAATTTACACAAAAAGGTATATTATATAATTAATTCTTTAAGAAAAAGGATTAGCAAAGTAGCCAGAAAAGTTTTTCTCTTCTGTGAGGATTTATATAATAATTGTTGAAAAGGGTGTTAACTTTTTTCCTTTAAAACTTGTATTTGGTTAGAACTTAGAGATTAAGTTAAAAGCATGATTGTTTTGTTTGTATATTTTGACCCTTCAAAGTTTAGACTTAGGACATGTTCAATCATTTCCTTGCATTTTATGTTGTGCATGTTTTAGGGCATTCCCTTTTCACACGAGTCACTATTATTAAAATATACAAATCATATGTGTGTAGGAACCCAAAAAATTATGTATAAAATTATCAAAATAGTATATATTTAATTTAAAAAAAATGGTGCCTAGGTAAAAAAAAAACACTATAAATATGTTATATATAAGCTATTACATATAAAACAACATATAAATAAAAAATATTAAAAATAAAATACATAATATAAAAAATTGTACAATATGATTGTACTTTTGCTTCTCAATGGGGAAAGAGTTTGTGCCTTTGAGAGGCTTTTAAACCCTAAATTACTTAAACAATATAGTTAAATGATGATTATAGTCAAAAAGCTCATCATATCAAGCCCATATAAGAGAGAGATCAAACTGCCTAACTAAATTCATCGCAACCATTCATTGCCTAATGTATGGTCCATATTCATTCATATTCACCAACTTTGTAATTGTAAATCATCACGCAAAGACACACACGGCTTGCACTATAAAAAGTAATGCTACCTCTTAATTATTTCTCAACCAAAATTCCTTAAAAGAAAGAAAGATTACTTCTCAAGCAAAAATGGGGAAGGTTAAGAATTCATTTCTCGCATTGTTTGGTTTTAAGAAGTGCAAAGAAGAAGAGCAATATGCAGAATTTCAGTACCAAAGAAAAGTACAACCGGTACGATCGAGCGATGAGGACCGTCCGTACTGGTACGGTGAGCCAGATATTGACTGGAAGGCCAAGGCTTACATAGACCGTGTCCACCATGGCATTAACTCACAAGACTAGTTTCGGTCGGCAAGTTTTTATGTATGGCCTTTTATGAATACTCAAAACCACCTGATTTTCAACTTACTTCTCTATTTAACTCAGTTTGGAGTTCTAAATCCTGCCTCTCAGATAAAAGAATCGGGATTTGAAATCCCTTCTAGGTGAGATTTATAACTCTTAATTGAATTAGTGAAAAAGAAATAAGTTGAAAAATCAAGTAGTTTTGAATGTTTTAAAAATTGAGAGGTCAGATATATGAAAACTTGTCCTTGAATGTCTCTAATTATACAGTTTGCAACTGTTTAATTATATCTATTGTTATTTTTTCTTTTCTGATTTCAGCTTTTTAGTTTGTTGGTGAGTCTGAGGATTGAGGATTGAGGCTTTGGTTAAAATAAATTGTAGAGTGATTCGTTGCACATTTGTACATGTTATCTTTTGTAAGATGTTATCTTTTGAGGGAAGATTGGAAAATATTATTTATTGTAATTTTAATCATATTTAATACTGTCCTTTCTACATTAGAACTTTAGTTAAGAATATTAACATACAAGACATTTAGATGTTTAAAAGAAGGAAGATTTAGCCTTAGCCAAATAAGAAACACACACATATAAAATAATTGAAATTGTGAATAATATTGAATATGTTTTGGAAATGGATGATTTCATTTTGAGTAGTTTGAAAATGGAAATAGAAGTTGGCAGACTCACCAATGGCAGTATTACTATGACAGAAGTCGCAAAGACTCACTGAAGCTACTAAAATTTAATCAAACAATTGAAACTATCAAGTCAAATAACAATGACAATATACCATCTAACATAAAAGTAGTTCAATTACTGTTGGAAATTTATATTTAAATATATCAACCCTATTGTTTATCACACATGTTTTACTCGGTCAAAACTAATTATCGGATTAGCATTACTCAATTATTATGTATAACGTGTCGTTTGTAGAGTGATTTGCTCCATTTGTAAGATGTATTATTATCTTTTGAGTGAAGATTGAAAAAATAGTCTTTCTTTTTGTCATTTTAAATTTTAATTAATTATATTTTGCCATTCTAAATTGTAATTAATTGTATTTTTTGTAACTTTTGAGAGTTGGTAAAAGACACTGAAATAAATTAATCAGAAAATGAACTAATTAAGTTAACCTCATCCATTGGTAGAGCTCTACAATTGTGTTATCTTTTGAGTGAAGATTGGAAAATAATCTTTACTTTTGTCATTTCAAGTTCCAATTAATTATTTTTGTCATTTTAAATTCTAATTAATTATTTTTGTCATTTAAATTGTAACTAATTACATTTTTGTAATTTTTGAGAGTTAATAAAACACTAAAATATAAATTACAAAAATAATGATGAAAACAGAAATTTCCAATAAACACTGAAATAAACAAATTAGAAAATGAAAAACAAAAATGATTTGCATAAATACAATTTGCAATAAACAAAGAAAGTGACTGATGAGCGTACTTTATCTTCTTCTTCGTCTCTATGCAAAAACGAGGAGATAAACCCGAATTAATTACTCAAAAGAAATAAATAAACGAGAAGATTCTTCTTCTTTGGTTGCTTGGTTGGTTTCTCAAATCAAAGGTGAGATTATTATTGTTATTATTATTATTTTAAGGTTGGTTGGTGAAATTGGTTGCCTAATTTCTCTACTTATTTACTACTGCCAATATTTCTTTGTGAGATTAATAATTGGTGGTTTTTTGGCACAAGCTTGAAATACAGGCGATCCAAGTTAGTGAATTTTATGTATTACTATTAATTTTTGCTGTTTTATGCGGTTAAATTTATTGGGTTTTTGTGATTTTTTTTTTTGTGAATTCTTCTGTTATTTGAGTCAGTAGTTATCTTTTAATTTAACTGTTCTTTTATGCATAATTTGCAAGTTCGTTTAGTAGTTTTGCAATTACAAAGTTAAAATTCTCTCCAATTCATGTAAATTCCAAGTGATTTGCATAAATTCCATCTATAAACTGCTGTTTAGTCGGCTTTAAAAACAGTAAAATTGGTTGGATTTTTGTTTCCCTTCTCAATTTTGGTACGAGTTTCTTCTCAATTATAGACTTTTTTTCAATCACTATAAACTCACTTCCCTTCTATATAACACACTGACTTACCAATCTTTCAAAACCATGAATTATAAAACAGGTTTTATAATTTACGAAATTAATTCAAAATAAATGGGATCAGAAGGGCCTTCAAATGGCGTAACGGTCCACATAACAGGATTCAAGAAATTTCACGGAGTTTTGGATAATCCAACTGAATCCATAGTCAAAAACATAAAGCCTTTTTTGGAGCAAAACGGCGTACCGAAAGGTCTGACGATCGGTACCTGTACTGTTTTAGAGACGGCTGGAAACGGAGCGGTCGGTACGCTCTACAACCTTCTAGAAGCTTCTTTGGCCGGTACGAAAGATGGTTCTTCGAATTGTGGACAGGTCATTTGGGTGAGTGAAATTTCCTTAAAAATATTCCAACTTTGAGCCCCAATTAACAGCCAATTTTGCAATTATTCTTTATTTCAATCAAAGTTCGGCTCAATTGAGCCCCAATTAGCCGTCAATTTTGCAATTAATCTTTAATTCAATCAAATTTCGGCCCATTGAGCCCCAATTAACTGTCAATTTTGCAATTAACCTTTATTTCGATCATATTTCAGCCCAATTGAGCCCCAATTATCCGTCAATTTTGTAATTAATCTTTATTTCAATCAAATTTGGGCCCAATTGATCCCTGAATGAACAATTGAGCCCCAATTAACCTTCAATTTTGCAATTACTATTTACATTAACCGAATTTAGTATTGAGTGCTCCACATATTTTGTTTGAATCGGATATATTTTTAGTTTAGATGATAATACTTGGCGATTAGGCAATATTTTGGTCAATTTCCAAACTTTATTGTAGCGAAAACTCGTCTCTTTTACTTCTTAATCAATCAATTAATTATTATTAATTTGATATCTCTAATTTTAGGTCCATTTTGGTGTGAATAGTGGTGCGACTCGATTCGCGATAGAAAAACAAGCAATAAATGAAGCCAATTTTCGTTGCCCTGATGAACTTGGTTGGAAACCTCAGGTCACTCTCTCTCTCTCTCCTCTCTCTCTCTCTCTTAAAATAATTGAACTCAATTTACAGTAATTTTAAATTATTTTTTCTTTCTAAAATAGAAATATTAATTGCTGTTTTAAAAATATTTCTAAAGTGATTAAACTATTAAAACTAACTGGAGGTTCTTTTATGCAATTTTAGCAATAATGCAGGGGCTTTTTTGCAATTTTAACATATTATAGGGAATTGTTTGCAAATTTCCCTATTTTTAGTTATTTGATTCGACTCTCTTTCATTTATTCGATTTTCATACAGAGAGTACCAACCTCTCTCTCCTTTCTCACTCTCTTAAAATATTTTACCTCAATTTACATTAATTTTTAATTATTTTCTCAAAAAATATATTAATTTTTAATTATTTGACAGAGAGTACCAATTGTACCTTCTGACGTCTCAATCTCACGAATCAGAACGGTATGCCAGCTCAGCTTTTTCTCCCATTATTTCTCATTAAAATAATAAATCCACGAAATTCAAAATACGGTAATTCCAAATCCCGTTTTTTGAAATCCCGAATTTTGATTTACAGACTAATCTTCCAGTGAAGGAAATAGCGAGAGAGCTAGAAAAGAGAGGATTCGCTGATGTGGCGGTCTCTGACGATGCGGGCCGATTTGTCTGTAATTACGTTTACTACCACTCGCTCCGTTTTGCGGAAAAAAAAGGAATTAAGTCATTATTTGTGCACGTGCCACTTTTCGCGACGATTGGTGAAGAAACTCAGATGAAATTTGTCGCGCAAATTTTAGATGTGCTTTCTTTCTTAAATTAATTATTTTGGTGAGTTTTTTTATTATTTATTTATTATTGTTGTTGTTACTTGTTAGTATTATTATTTGTGTGTGGGTTGTGTAACGGTTTTTTGTCATGTATTGTAGGGTCGATGAAATAAATTACGGATAATGTGAGGGTCTCTTTGCAAAGAGGAGAATATATACTTGTTATTTCTTTTGGATGTTTATGTGCAAGTGTAATGAATAATTTGTTGTAAGGTAGTAAATAATGGTTATTGTGAGATTTGTGTTATAAACATTTGTTGTAATTTTAAACTTATTCATGTTTGTGTGTTTGAGTCCATTTTAGGCCAGCCCAATTTGGGCCTATTAAGTCTCGTTTAGTTGGTCTGCATTTCAATTTTGCCTTGATTGATTCATTTATGCTTACCCCAATTTGACCAGTTGGGTCAATTTTTAGTCTTAAATATTAATTATTTGATCTTATGCCTCTGAAATCAGCTATATGCAAAATACACATTCTTTCGTATAGTTTTATAAATTGAAGGTTAAGTATATTTAACCTTTTTTTCACTCAAAAAAAAAAAACTAATACTTGAACGCTATGTAGTACCTCTTATCAACATTGTTTTGCATCAGAGACTAAGAAGTAACAACATATGACATGTTAACTTACTCTCTGAACCATACCTATACGTTGCTTTTAATATAGTTTAGTTCCAATTGAAATGAAAGGTCACAAATATTTAGCCACATAAAAAACCTTAAGGTCCATAATGCATGGTCGGTTTTGAAATATATATATATAAAGTACGCACAGTACAAAAAAAATGATATAAAATGTATTTAAACAAAAGGTGCAGTGCAGTGGATACAAAAAAATTGTAAAACAGAATTGTACAAAGAGAAGGTGCATTGCTTACATAAATGATTATGTATTTCGATACAAGGATCTAATTAATCTAAATGATTTCTCTTAAAAAGGTTTCCACGGACAGAATAACTATTGACCTTATGCTAAATTATTACATACAATAACAAAAACAAAATCCACAACAGAAAGTAATTTGGTGGGTGAAGTGCTCACAAAAGAAGCTTTACAACTCCCCTTATCTCTTTGCTCCTTTTTTTCCGAAGATTCTCAAGCCTGTATTATTGTTTCTTTTTCTTCAAAAAAAGAAGAATAGTATGCATGTATGATTTCGTACACAGAGAATTTCTTATATTTAAAATGGATAGCTAATAATACGGTGTATGATACGCTTCAAGCATAATTCGGACAAAACTTTTTTCAAGTTGATCAAATATTTGGTCATAACGGGAGACTACAATAAATTCGTTAAGTCAGTTATTCGTGTATAATTAGGCTTATCTTACACAATACGGATACAAATAATTTTGTATATAAATATATATTAATATAATTTTTTATTCAAAAATAATTGAGAAATATAATTATTTTATTAATAATGTTTATTTTTTCTCAAAACTCCAAATTTATAGATTATTGTTATATTTTTATCCCAATCATTATTAAGAAGTTAAGTTTTTATTTTTTTTAGTTTACTAAAAAAATTATTTTTTTGAAAAATTCGTATTATACGGCAATACGTGTTTAATATGTATGTTTTCAAAAAAATTATAAAATACACGAATTATTGATTATTTTGTGTACGAATACGTCAATACGGAAAACTGAAGTGAACAACTATGCTAACTATCATGTTACTGGAGGTATAAGTTATATTTTATATAAGAGAAAATATTCGGAGCGCCTTCTTAAACAGCGCCACATACGTATATAGCTTTTTAGTTGCTCACTAATTGAGCTAATTGAAAAATAATATCGTTTGTATATTAATATCGTTTATAGCTTTATATAAATGATATTGCCACCTTTATGCAGCTTTTACATGCACAAACATTCCATTTCCCAATTTAGAACATAACAAACCCTTAAAGCCACATAAAAGCTTTATATATTTTTTTTTGATAAACCATAAAAGGTTTATATATAAAGCTAGAAAAAAGCACTTACCTTTTTGCACACCAAACCATTTCCTTATTTTTTTTTTTCTTTTGGTTTATGCATAATGTTGTTGTACATTGTTTTAGTTTGATCTTCTTAATTGTATGTGGAGCTTTATTCAATCGCATATAGTATATAATAAATAGTAAATGGTATTTACATGTAATATGAAATAGTATATTTGAATAACAAAATAGTATTTGATAAATGATAATATACAATTCAAGAATGATATATACTAATAGCAAATTTCAGTACATTAATTTATATTAAAAATAGCTAAGGTAGATTTAAATGGGCCTAATATGCTATTGGAGCATTCCGCCACCTGTGAATTCTTGTTTTTCTAATTATGATTTTGTATACTATTTTTCCAATATTTTCAAAACTAAAAAGTTTCTTACATTGGAGAAGTTGCATGTAATGTAATAATATGAATCACAACATTTTTTTTTATTTTGAAAGAATCATTCCATTGACAAAGAGTATAATTGGATTGGTCCCGAATTGGTTCATCATCATCATATTGTTGCATGCTTGCTTTGAATTTCAAAAAAGAAGCAGGACTTTTCTGAAAATGACCCATCAATTGGAAATGGTCCATGTCATCTCATGATATGTTATTCATGGTTTTGAAATTATTCATGGAATAAAATGCGACAGATTTTTGCGGATAAAATGTCAGCACCAAACCATCATTTTCAGGAGGTTTTTAGTTATTTCCTGTTATAGTATCATGCCTCATACTTCATTTTTCTTAAAAAATGTTCTAAATTCTTTACATTGAGGTAGATATTGATAATTGAGTGATTTGTATCGTTAAGCATTTAAGTTATTGGTTGGAAATAGTAATTATTATTATATATTAATATCAATCTTGTTATCAATAGCACATTTTTGTAAGTACTGAACGGGTCATATCTCTCATCCCTCAAGTTTTTTTTTATATTTTGAAAAATAAGGAGAGATTTAGCATCTCTCACATAATTCTATTAATCAAACTTCAATTACAAACCATCAATGAAAATAATTTCAGATATTAAAAAAAAAATAAACAAAGAAAAAGGAAAGAAAAAACTCCCCACTCCGAACCGCTAACTCAACCATACGCAAAACCATATTACAAATTAAATAAAAGAACATAACAATCAATAAATGATTATTTAGTTGTCGCAAAAGCTGTAGATTATGTGATTGAAGATGTAGGCACAAGTTGTATCGTGACTCCATTGAGCTGCGGTTTGGGCGCTTCCGCTCTCTTCCTCATTCTTCGCATGTGGCTACATTTCTTTTTGGCTGTATTTCGGCCAGCTTGTGAAGTCATTTGTTTTGGTACATAATTTATGTTTTATTTTCGTCTCGAAAAATTCTATTACATCATTCACACCAAATTGTGAAATTCGCAAAAAATTGGAAGGTGGTTCTTGTTGATTGTGGTTCGGTTTGTATTAGCTCGTGCACGGTCACACAAGAATCCCCTCCTCTCAAGATGTTTCGTTGGCCAAACCGAGTAGAAAACGAGTTGGCAATTTTTGTTTTAAGTCTTTCTATGCGAACGTTTTAATTTTCGGCGGTATTTTTAAGCGCCAAAGGATTTGTAGGGTTTTGTCATGTACCCCTCAGTAAGTTACGTATTTGTATGCCGATTTGGTGTCAAACTTTCCATCTCCACAAAATCCCGTCATCCGCCTGATTTAGTTGCATATTTTCTAAAATTCATACTAACTTAGACAGTTGTGTTCCTACCGTAGTTGACATTGGTTGGTGGAACATCGTGTCATTCCAATTTCCTAGGCCGTCCGCTATGTTTACTTTTGTACTTTCGGTGAATGAATATAACTGTGGGAATTTGAATTTTAACGTTTCACCCATCCAATTTTGGTCCCAAAATAGGGTTTGATTTCCATCACCAATCTGGACAATGGTCGAGGTTAGGAAAAATGGCGCTAACGCTTCAATTGTCAAACTAGGGCAGATGATAGGGGCCAGTCTGTATTTGGCAGAAGTAAAAAGATTGAGTTGCCACAAAATAATTTTACCGCATCTTTCCAAAACCCTTGTTATGAGGAACAAGCTTTCCAAATCATTTTGTGAGAAGTTAATCATTAAAAGCTTGTATGTCAAGGAACCCTAATCCGCCTTGACTCTTTGGTACTGTAAGCGATTTCCATCTAATTAAGTTTATTCCATTTTGTGTTCCGTCACCCTCTCCAAACGAAGTTTCTTTGTAACCTATTTATTTAATTCTGTCAACCATCTCGGTAACTTAATAGTAGACATAAAATATATACCCATACTCGATATGACTGATTTTATTACCGCTCTTTCGGCTGGCGACAATACTTTTCCCGTCCAACCGTTAAGCCTTTTCTTTATTTTATTAATTCCCAGAAGTCGCTTTTTCTAAGTTTCTAATGGTGTAGCGGCATTCCGAGATATGTGACCGGGAGATTTGTCGATTGACACGATAGTGCCTCAATGCCTCTATTAATGTTTGTTCGAGTTCCCGCGTGGTAGAGAGAGTAATACTATACGATTAACATAGCTGATACATAATCCAGAAATCACTCCCTCAAGATTTTTTGCCAGGATAATGTTTGTTATTAGAGTCTTATATATTATATTATAATATAGAGAAAATCCACTTTTGATCACTTACCTCTTATTCAATGTTCAATTGGGTTTTTTATCTTTCAATTTGTTCAATCAACTCCTTCACCTCTTGATTTTTGTTTAATTGAGTCATTCCATTAGTTAAGTGATGATGTAGTTATTAAATGCCAACATGGCATACACAACCAATATGCACATAGCGTTTGAAAATGACGTGGAACAAAATTATAAATATATTTTTGAAAAATATTTTCTAAATATTTTTTTGAAAATTTCCGACTATTTTCAAAATATTTGTCATAAACATATTTAAAAAAAGCCGTAACTTTTTAATATAAAAAATTCAACAATTTTTTTACAACATTTAAAAAATATTTTTTCAAAAACTATTTTATAAATAATAATTTTCAGAAACTATTTTTTAATGTTTTTCAAAAAAAATTCAGAATTTAAAAAAAAATACATTTTCAGATAAAATTTCATAATTTTTTTGAAAAAATATACTTCTAAATTTATTTTCGGAAAATATTTTTTAAATTATTTTTCAATTTTAAAATATTTTTTAATATTATTTTTCAATTTTAAAAATAATTTCAGATTTTTTTTATAATTTTGTGCTACTTCATTTTCAAACGCCATGTACATATTAGTTGTGTATGACATGCTGGCATTCAACAGCCACATCATCACTTAGCTAATGAAATGACTCAATTCATGAAAGAGTTAATTGAAGAAATTAAAAGATAAAGGAGCGAGTTGAACATTGAGTAGGAGATAAGAAATCAAAAGTAAACTTTTCTCTATAATATATCGTGGAACTACATATTTCTATGTAAATCCAGCCTTCCCAGTGCTATTTTTAAAATTAAAAAGAAAAAAGCATGCCTACTTTAAGAAGTTCAAAGGATTGAGAGCGAAATAAGGTGACACACATGTGAGAAGCCCATACAGTGAATATAATCTTTTCTTTTTCTTCCTGCTAAATCTGTTCCTCAAATCTGATTGGATGGAATTTCGTGGACCCCTGAAATTTGGGATAAATGACAATGCATAGTGCGTTATGATATAATTTTTCTTAAATGAAAGCTATCATTTCTCTTATAATAAATGTATTAATATTGTCATTTGAATTGGGTTCAGGTCTATGTTACACAATACGGATACAGATATCGCAACTGATACAATATGGATACGGAGATACGGTAAATCTCAAAAAAATATATAATACGGATGCGACAATTTATATTCTATTTTATTATTTATTAATTAAATTTATATATTTAATTAATATATATATATATATATATATATATATATATATATATATATATATATATATTATAATTTGATATTGCGAGATACTAAAAGTTTATTATTATTGAAATATCTTGATGGATAATATTTATTATCGTTAGTTAATTAATTAGATAATCTTATTTTATTGATTATATATATATTATCATATGCTTTAAAAACATATGTCATTATATTAGAAGTATCTAATGCAGATACAGAAACATTTATGAAGTATTCATTATTATTTTGGATTAACATATTAAGATACGTTGCATAGCATATTTGATATGGTATCCGAGCATCGATACGGGTGTTGGTATCCGTGTTGGTATCCGTAAGTTTGAGCTGAATTGTGATGGTGGTATACAGTGGTGCGAAAGGCTTTCTGTAAGTTGCAACTTTATAACTATAATCGTGCACCGGCCCACGCTACTTGGCCAATTTCCCTCCGTTTGTTTATATCCCAACTTATTACTTACTAGTGTGTTCATCCATGGCATATTTTAATCATTGAATAGAATGAAAAGTGATCTGATATGGCATGTTAGTTGTCAAAAGAAATCTTTTGTCAAACAGTAGAAACTACATAAATCACATTTTTTCATTTTACAATAAGAAATAGTATATAGAATAAAAAAATGAGAAGGCGGGAGAGCGAGTCCATGATACTTACATAAGAAACCATATAACCGGACCCCGAATCAACCTTGAAAGCCTAAATAAGAAAAAGGCTTTCAAGGTTTGATTCGGGATTGAGTTGCATGGCCTCTAGATTTTTTGCATGTCTACAAATTTACAATGCTCATAGGCATTTAGTTTTGACGAGGTTAACTTGTTATATCATGATCACCACTAGAATAATCTAGTGGTACGGCACTAGTTTCATTTTTTTCATAAGTGAGAGTTCAAATTTTGTGTCCGGCGTAATTGATTTAAAAAAGAACAAATATCAAGCGATCGTTTATAGTTTCTCCCTCAAAAAACTTGTTATGTCATGTAATCCTTGCTTTAAATATTACTTATTAGATGTTTATAACCTCGAACTTTTGAATTCCCTAACCCTTATTTCCTCTTAGTTTGCGTAGTTAAACACTTGTAACTTATATACAGAAGTGTGATGGAGGATCATGTGTTGGATGATGATATATACAAGTGAACTTGAATTCCTCCTCTACTTTTATCTTTCGTTTGATACTATATCGTTCTTTGAATTATTTGAGAATTTATTTATTACATTACAACAGTACATGTGAAATCCTCATTTTACTCAGAAAGGGGAAAAACAGTACAAGTGAGATATCACACATCATTCAAATCTTGTGTTTTTCAAATCTCAACCTAACCACAAACCTATATATTACACACAATAGTTATTTATTCCCTGTTAATTTTGACCTTTCTATACCTATCTCACTTTTGGTATAACAAACACCAAACACAACAACTATACAGATAATCCATGATAAATATTTCTCATCAAAAGCATCTATAACTATCAACATCCATCAGAAACCGTGGCAAACCAGCCATCAAACACTGAACGGGCGGCACCGTGAGAGTCTGAGTCGATCCATACACATTCCAACAGAATGGATCTTCAATCATCTCTCCTGTTGCAGGAAGCAGCTCGACTTCAGACACTGTAATATTCGTACAAGGAACCGAATCGCTGCAACCAAAATGCATCGGTGGGCTCCTTATATCATAAGTGCCCTTTATGTTACTATACGTTATGTCTGATACGAACAGGTTTGATGTTTGGTTCTGACAAGTTTTGGAAAGACAGTAATATTGGTCTATGATGATTGGGTTTCGGACTGTGTCCATGTGGATCGAGTCGAAAGTGATTGATGAGACTGAGCCTGATCCGCCTTGCCAGGTCTTGATTCGGACTCCGTTGTCTGAGTGTTTTATGACGGCGTTTTTTACTGTCACGTTGGATACGCATGCACGAGAGTTTAACTTTCCAAGACTCCCTATGCTGAAAAAGGGAAGAAAAAAAATAGGGTAAGTAATCTTTTGTTTCTTACACTATTAGGTGGGAGAAAATTCCAACTAAAAATATTATCCACCCCAATAATAAATATCAAAATATTAAATTTTTGTTTTTTTTTTTGAGTAAAAATATTAATTTTTTTTAATGGGAAAAATATTAAAATTTTGTTCTAAAAAGAATGCAACTACATTTAAATTTACCCTTGGAAAACTCAAAAATCTTCAAATATAAACATTTAAATGTATGAACTTTTAAATATTATAGAACATAAAAAATGCTAAATTTATACAATCCGCTAAATCACGAAGAATTAAACTTATATATCTTGGTTTTGTAACTGATTACAAGGATAAATTTGATTGTTGCAACTTTGAATAAACAAGTTGTATTGTTCTAAGAACACATTTTTCTAAAAAATTTTGCGCATTGAAGAATTTTAGAGAACACAGAAATAGAAAATAGTAGAATAAAAATCATAATTATAGTGAAGTAACAAAAAAGTAAAAATATTTTAAGTTAGTGGGCTGACACAAACCTGATTCCATGGCCTGGTCCACATGTTATATTCTCTATGTGAATATTAAGAGTCCCACCTCCAATTGACACACAATCATCACCTGATAATTAATGTATATTCAAACTCATAATCTTTAACAACAATAATATATTATGCAAATACATGCAAGAGATAATTAACAAACTTTTACCATTTGATATGACAGAATTATGAATAAGGACATTTTCAGTCGCCTCTACATGAATTCCGTCCGTATTAGGGCTAAGTGCGGGAGAATTGATCGTAAGTTTGTTTACCGTCACGTAACGGCACTGATCGAAACGAAAATGAAACTGCGGGCTATTTTGCACTCGCAAATCTTGAACCGTTACATTTCCACTACTAAAAAACCTCAATGCCTTCAAAAATCATATTCACAACAGAAAAAAAAAAAGGGGAAATTTTCAGCTTGTTTTTAGTAAAATATTTAAGGGATAATTTAAAGAAAGAAATTCGACAGTTATTTCAGTTAAGAACCCTTACAACAGGGCTTTCACAAGGTCCTTGCATCGTTGTCCCATTTATTCCCTATTAAAAAACAACAAAAAATTACTTGCACACATCAAATATTTTCGAAATTTTGAATTTTCGAAATTTGGAAGACAAAAAAGAATGAAAAATAGTTAGGTTGTGCATGCATACTTTGTGAGGTTTGCAAGGGAGATTCCACCATTTTTTGCCTCTTCCGTCGATCAAACCGCCGCCTTGAACTGTCAATCCGTCAGCTCGGTAAAATACGAGCCAATTTCGCCGGCTATTTGCCGGCCATGAGTCAGGATCTTCAGGCGCCAAAATAGTCCCCTCAACCTTTTTTCATCATTTTTTAACAAATTCAGATCAACTAATATTTTAAAATTGAAATGATGTAAACAAAATATTGACCTTAAACGCTAGAACCCTTAAAGCCTAAATAAAATCAACTGTCAATCCAACCTTTAAAACATAAACCAATAAAATGGAAACTGTTTTTTGTTTGTCTCTTTTTTTTTGGAAGCTAGACAGTTACATTAATATTCTTGTTTTAGGTTAAAATTACAAGAACTTTGAAAGTCAAAAGAAAAAAAGATCAAAACAATAAAAAAAGAATGTAAATCAAAATTTCATATATTTATCAAATATATACAATATATCATTGTGGTACCTGAAAAATCATGTTATTTTGACAAGGACCGTTGAAAATGGTGGACTTGAGCAAGAAAGAGTAACCCCTTGGAACAAAAATCATCGCTGGATTTGTTTCTTGACACGCAGAATCCCACACCATCTTAAATGCTGCCGTATCGTCAGTAATTCCGTCTCCTGCCGCTCCATAAGCTATCACGTCAAAAATGGAATACGAGTAGGAATTGTTGCGTGGAATCGGTGCATTATTTGATGGCGAAGGAGAAGGAGAAAGAGAAGGAGAAGAAGAAGGGGGAGGAGAAGAAGGAGAAGGAATTAAGAGGTGAGGAGATTTTGTGGAGTTTTTGAGATGATTTCTGTGATGATGAGCTCCAACACGAGCTTGAGCAGTATTAATGAAGATGAAATAAAGTAGAATGAAGCTAACAAGCAGCATTTTAGATCTAGTCATTGTCATTACAGGTAGAGAGAGAGTAATGGTGTGATTAAACTTAAATGTTCTAGCTCTAATGGAAGATGGAGAGAAATGAGGTTTAGAGAGAGAGAGAGTAATGGTGTGATGAAACTTAAATGTTCTATAGTTCTAATGGAAGATGAATAGAAGAGAAGGTTTAGAGAGAGAAAGTAGAGGAAATATGGTGTGAGGAAACTCAAAAGTTTCAGTTAGGACACAAGATGAGTTAAGTGGAAGGGGAGTTTCATGATTTATATATAGAAGAAGAAAAGTTGAGAGAAGAACTAGAAGTAGTGGTGCATGGAATTTGAAATGTCATCAGCAACCGACCGGTACATCAATTGGCCCTTGCATGCCGTTTTAGTTTTATTTAAAGGAGATAGTGTATATAAATTACATAAATGATCTTAACCAAAGTATTATATCATGCAGATAAAGCTACAACCACAACCACTTCCAGAACTCTCTCCCTTATTTGTAACTTGTAAGACCTACAATACACAAATCATGTAGGGCTCAAGAGAAGTTATGAAAATTGTTGTATCACATAGTTCTATTTTGGTTTTGATTTTTGTAATTCATCTATATATATAAGCATTTTTAATATTATAGCATGCACATTATTCCAACTGATTCATCTTTCAGCTGTTGATTATCACTATTGTTAAGAATATTATCTTTGTTTTCATCCAATTTTGAACATTATTACAAAATTACATCAATAGGCGGTGGTGGTGGTTGGATTTATATTGGAGATGAAGAGTTCATCTATTTAAGTTTAAAACACAAATATTTTTTCTTGTTTTCTTCAAGAAAAATTTGGTTCTTAATCTTATTTAGATGAAAAGTAAAGATGGACTCAAAACCGGGAAATTTTGAACTTTAAGGAACAATGGGGATTTATGCAATTTAATCATACAAATAAAGGATTGTGGAATGCACATGCATACATATATATATAGAAACGTAAAAAGAGGACTCAAAAGAGTCATAATTGCTAGGAAAAATTACATGCCACTGGAAACAATAAATCTAGACAAACAAATTAATTTGACAAACCACATACAAACGGCTGAATATGGAATTAATGGATGATTTTTCAATACATTTTTAGAAATGGAAGAGAAAAAATAATTCATTAATTTCTATATTCAGCCATTTGTTTGTGGATTTGTCAAATTTGTTTGTTTATCTAATCTTATTGTATTGGAAAAGTCTTTCTATAGATGTGATATCAAAATTACTTTAAATTAAATAATAATTATTTACTGTTTCAATGGATTACAATGCTTAATGGAGATAACTAGTTGTAATTTAAATAATAATTATTTAATGTTTCAATGGATTACAATGCTTAATGGAGATAAGTAGTTGCATTTACCAAAAATGTCTAAACATAATTAATTTCTATTGCTTATTGATTTTGATAAATATATCATATGAAATGACAAAAAAACTATATTAAGTGAGCTACTGAAAATACAAAATTCATGTTTTGGTAGATCTAATACTTTTATCGTAATTATCTCCTAATTGGGAGTAAGACAATTTTAGCTATAACTGAAGTTCTTTGCATTAACATATTTTTACCTGATTAATTATATTGATTGTAAATTGAAATATTTCATTTGTTAGTTTTAAATGAGCTTGTTAGGTTAGAAGGTTTGTTTACTAGTTTGAGTGATAAGAGTTTGGTGGAAAATAAGAAAAAAAATTCGACAGCCGTTAGTGGAGTTATGTATTTGCACTTCCACCAGCTAACTTGTATACTGTTTTATCTTTTATTATATTTAAAATACGCAAAAATATATATTTCTGAAAAACAATGCAAAACAGTATAATTGTATAAGTATATACATATTAAGAAACAAATACAGATAAAAAGAGTATATGAAATGTCAAAAATAATACGTAAATCATAAAAAATAATAAAGTGCGACTAAAATACTTTAGGTAAGTATTTGAGATTTCAAAATAATAAAGTGCGACTAAAATACTTTAGGTAAGTATTTGAGATTTCATACTTACGTGGTTAGATGCATGACTAATCATCCATTAGATATGAATCAAGATCTATATTATGCAATAAAGTAGTGAGTTGTGCAAATTTTAAGGAAAAATAACTTTGTTATTGATTACAAAATACGCATCTTGGCGCTACATACGAATACTCAAATAATTGTTAAAGCACTTAACTTGAAAAAATATATAAAATAAAACTACGATATAAATGGAAAACACAATACCACATGAAACTCAAGTTACGAGATAAATCATAAATTAAGCACATAAACACAATCTCATTTCTCATCTAAGTAACGCTACAACCCCATAACAATTCCAATAAAACTCAAAGTGAGCATAAATAAAGAACAAATAAATAAAAACAACAAATAAAAAAACAAATTTAATTTCACATAAATGTTAATAATTTATTTATCATAAGCTTAAATACGGGCATTGCTTTCTCGCATGTTCAGGCACCAGCTTGACAATTATTTCTGGCGCGAGTCCTTTCAACTCTGTAAATATTTATAATATCAATTAATTAAATAAATGAATGAAATATTAATAATATAAAATGAATTATTTACCGTGAGGCTTGAAGTTAAATAAAGGCGGTAAAAAGCGTCCATTTGGCAAGCGGGTTTGTGGATCCCTCAATTCATCGAAAAACGGATGAATTAATGCATCCATCTGTAAAAATAATTATAAATAAATAAATAAAATCATTTCTAATTTTAAAAAAGATAAAAAGTATATATTTTATTACTAGAATAGACTAATTTTGATTAGTAAATGCCTTTAGCACGATTTTAATGAAATTAAAATATCAGAGGTCTTTTCCGCAAAAAAAGATAACAAAATGAAAATTTGCAAAAAAAAAAACCCTAAATTATACTGAAATTAGCAAAAAGGCCCCTCCATTTTCTCAAAATGCAGAGACTTTTTTGCAATTTTAATAACGCAAGGGCTTTCTTGCAATTTCAGTATAACGCACAGTCTTTTTTACAAAATTTCCCAAAATAAATAAATAAATACGCACAGCATTTCATCTCACGTAACTAAACGCAAAACAGCCGCTGCATTTTCTAACAATACAGGGCCTTTTTTGCAATTTCGGTATAAAGCAGGGGCTTTTTTGCAAATTTCCCAAAATAAAATAAAATAAAAACTCACAGCAGTGCATCTGAGATTTGGTGAATATTGAAGTAGTCTAGAAACGAGATCTACTGCTTCTGGCGGCGTCCTTTTATTAAATATCTACCAACAAAAAAAAAATAAATAAATCACAAATAATAAATCTAAATCAAAATTTAAAACATATTTGATTAAATTTTTCAAAGCAATTACTTTCTGCCAAGGATGAGCATTTAAATTTCAATTCGGCGTAATTATTTATAAATTATTTACAGAATTGTACGAAAAATCTACCAAAATAAATAAATAAAAAATCAGAAAATTCAAAATTTATATCTCAAAAATAATCAAAATTTAATTAAATTTTACTTTGTGCCAAGGATGAGCTTTGATTTGGGGGAATTTGAATTGAGAATAATTAGGGTTCATGCATTTAATTTCTTCTCGCGTTGGGGTCCCTACAACTTTTATTATTTCCACAAGCTGATCCACTCCGCTCTCTCCAGGAAACAACGGCTACATTACAAAAAATAATTAATTAATTAAAAATAAAAATTAATTAATTAAAATGAATAAATATGTAGGTTTTGAGAAATGGAATTTGTAGTTGTATATAGGCGGATAATATAAATGAATATTACCTATCAAAGCAAAATAATTTAAAATAGATAATATATGCTTAAATTATTTATAGGCTATGCATTTTATATAATATATATATACACACATACTTACAAATAGTTGCAATATTTCTTAGTATAAAATAAATGAGAAAAAAAGTTTAATATACATAATGGATAAGTAAATCAATCAATTATATAGTTGATAAAAAAGTTTAAAAATTGTATACAAAATATATGTGAGAAATAAATAATAAATATTAAATAATTTTCTTTTTATTTATTTATTTTTTAATTATTTAATTACCTGGCCTAAGAGGAGTTCGGCTAAAACGCAGCCTGTTGACCAAAGGTCAATGGCGGTTGTATATTCGGTTGCACCAAATATTAATTCAGGCGCTCTATAGTATCTTGAGCATATGTACGATATATTTGGCTCGCCTTTTACCTATTTAATTGAAATATATTATATATGTTATATATTTGGAATTAAGATTGTAAGTGTTTTGAATGTGTGCGTTTGGGGTATGTGATGATTTTGAAGGGGTAGAAATGAAATTACCGTTATCTTAATAAATAGATCCAAATTAAATAATAATAATAAAGTACCAAGACTTTTGCGCTTCCAAAGTCGCATATTTTAAGCTGATGTGTGTGTGGATTGACCTGTCAAATTAAAATAAAAAACATAAATAAAAAAATAAACTACAGGAAGACAAGTCAAAACTATGCAACCTTTAATAAAGTTTGAAAAAATTCAAAATTCAAACTTCAAAGTTGAAATTTCACAAGTCTCCCTATAAAAAGTCAAATTTTGTGAAAATTCAAACAAAGAGTACTCAGCCATTTGCATACAACAAGGTTTTACTTTTTCCAAATTATCTTAGTCTACATTAAATTAATCAAATTAAATTAGTCAAATAAAATGAAAATTTTTAAGTACCAAAAGATTTTGAGGCTTGATATCTCTATGACAAACGCCTATAGTACTGTGTAAATACGCAAGTCCCCTACATATCTGCCAAAATAAATAATAATAATAATAATAATAATAATAATAATAATATAAGAAAAATCATTCATATTAAAGATTTTAGAAGAGAAGTGAGAGTAAGAAAAAGAAAAAAAAAAGAAAAAATCCAAATAAACCCTCAATTAATAAACAAATTGACAAATTAACCCCCTCAATCCAAATAACCCTCATTTTTTTGATGTTTTGGTTGTGTTGGTGTCCATTTAGGGTTTGTTGATGGATTTAGGGTCGATTGGGGAACGGTTCGGGTAATTAATTGAACTTTTCCTCAATTAACCCTAAATCCACCAAACAAACCCTAAATCGACACCAACACAACCAAAACATCAAAAAATACCCTAAAAAACAAGACAAACCCTAAAAAGACGAGACAAACCCTAAATCCGCTCAACTTTCCCTCAATTAGCCCTAATTCACCACCAAACCCTAAATTAACACAAAAATAACCAAAAAATCACAAAAAATACCTGATATGTATACAATTTCGTATAAACCAACGGCACGCGACTTTTCATCTTATTATGCCCCCTCAAAACCCTATGTACCGTTTCCGGTACGAACTCAAGTACAAGATTCAAGTACAATTCGTCCTTTTCTGTCGTCGAAAAAAAGCAATGTTTTAATGAACAAACATTTGGATGGTCTAATAATCGCATCGTTTGTAATTCGCGGTTTTTGTAACGTTTATCTTGTAAGACTTTTTTTATCGCCACCGTTTCGTTCGTTTCAAGACATTTCGCCTGTAAAAAAGGGGAAAAAATAATATTATTTTTAATTTTAATTGAAGATTAGAAAAAAAACGAGTGTTTTTAATCCGATAATATTAGATTTTGCGAGAGTAAAGAACAGTCGATAAAATGTAGGGTCTTTTTTGCAATTTTCTTAATGTAGTGGCTTTTTTGCAATTTTCTTTAGAATAGAGGGGTTTTTTTAGATTATAGTAATAAAGGGGCTTGGTTTTGTTGTAATTTAGGCATAATACAGGGAAATTAACCCTGTAAAAAAGGAGGGAAATTTAAGAAAAAGTAGTAATATTAAGTTTTTGGATATAGTAATAGTAATTTTAAGGATAATTTGTTGTACTTTTTATTTATCGTTATTACTTATTAACTTTTGTTTAAAAATACTGGCTTTTAAAATGCCCAAAAAGCAACTAGTATTAACTTTGTATTTATCATTATTTATATATTATTTGAATATTTTATGCTTTCTTTTTTGCAATTTTCTTAAGAATAGAGGGTTTTTTTGCAGTTTTTAATAATGTAGGGGCTCGGGCTTTTTGCAATTTAGGAATAATACAGGGGCATTTTTGTAAATTATGCATCAATGTAAATAAAAAATGATAATTTATTCAGACCTGAAAGACAACACCGAAAGATCCTTGACCAACAACTCGTTCAGCCATATAGCTTATTGTCTAAAAAATAAAAAATATATATATCATAAAAAAACTCTAAATTGAAAAAAATAAAAATAATCTAACTAATAATAATAATAATATCTCAATTTTTTTTTTTTTTTTTACTTGTTTTGGTTGGCCGTTTTTACCGCCAATTGTAGTAACAATTACATGACCCGTTTCGGCTCCGTTTCCTACCACTGTTGCCTCCACATCCTAAATTAATTAAATAAGTTTAAAACAATGTATATATTTTAAAGTAAAAAAAAAATGGACTATTTTGCGAATATTTGAATTTTGAGGGGTTAAATGAAAATGTACCTTATCGTCTTTTATTTTCATCTCGTTCATTTCGTTTTGAAGCTTTTCGACGGATCCACTTACTGAAGCCATTCCAATTTTAATTATTTTAAAATTGATCTAAAATTAGATTTTGTATCGCAGATTTTGTGAATCTCCTTTGAAAGGGGGTTTTTTCGAACTATTGCCTGAAAAATTAAAGAACAATTAGGTTTATTTAAAATGGGCTTATTATTTCTTTTGAGTGTAAAGAAAAGAAATTTCAGAAAATAAAAATCTGTTTTTTAACACAAAAAAAAAAAATTAAAAAGCACAAAAGAGGCATTAGTGTTTGATCTTCGGTTAGAAAAATACAAAATTCTTAAAAAACAACTCAATTAAAATAAAAATCAAGCAGAAGTGACAAAAAAGGCATGCATTTATTGCTTTGAGCTATTAATCTTTTTTCAAATTATACTAAAAAATTGTGTTTTAATACTAGAAAAGTACCAGCAAGCCAATTAAAACCACAAATTAACAAATGTATCTGCACAAAATAGGTGCGAAAGCACGAAACAAGCATCAATACAACAAAGCCTTCATTTATTTGCGGTTTTAATTTAATCCATATAAACACAAGATTTTCACCCAATCTTTCAATTCAACAAAAACCCAATAACCAGATCCGCAAACCCTCAACTATTACTACAGATCCACCTCAAAAGCCCCAAATTGGTCACAAAAAACCTTCAAATTTCAAATTAAAAAAAATCAGAAGCATCACTTACCAAATTACCACTCACCAAGTTCCCCAAAAACGCAAAATATCTCTCCTCGAATTCAATCAATCGAATTTTTCTTCTCTTTCGGTGCTGTGACTGATTTGATTCTCTCTCTTTCTTTCTGACGGTCAAAAAGAAGGAAGCTTTGAGAGAGTATTTAATTGAGTCTTTTCACATGCTTTGACCGTTGAATCCACCAACACTCTTTTCTTTTATATTTTTTTAGTTTTATCTTTTTCAGTTTTGTAGTTTTTTTTTTTTTTTTTGAAAAAATATTGAAAAATTCTTTTTCAGTTTTGTAGTTTTTTTTTTTTTTTTGAAAAAAATATTGAAAAACTCTCTTTCAGTTTTGTATTTTTTTTTTTTTTTTTTGGAAAAAAATTGAAAATCTCTTTTTCAGTTTTGTATTTTTTTTTTTTTTGAAAAAATATTGAAAAACTGCCTGATGTTTTTAATATTATGTTTTGTATTTTTTGAATTTATTGTATGAGTTATTACGTTATAAAATATTTGGGTTGTTTATTGTTAGCAAATATAGCAAAATATGGAGAAATTATGAAGAATATTTGTTTTGATTAGAAAATAACTAATTTGAGGATTGTTAAAATTAATTTTCTTATAAGAGAGTTAAAAAGAAATTAATTTTCACTTTGAGAAAATATAGGATGTCTTGCAGGATATTCAAGAAAATATTGATTTTCGAAAGATGGTCTTTATTTTTGTTTTTGTTTTTGTTTTTTGTTTTGGTTTTGTTATATTTGTTTTTCATTTTACGTTGTATTGTATCTTCTATTGTTGATACAAATGGTTGTTTACTGACTCGAAGATAATCGACTAAAAACTATTTTTTTTTCTTTTGAATGGTGACTAAAAACTAATTTGAATTTGAATAGCAAATATGTTTGACTAATTCAGGATTCATTGAACATTTGAACGACTCTTTGATTTGATTTGTAAACAATTTAAATAGTAAATATAATCAAATTAGTCCCTCCAGAGACGTCCGTTAAAAAAACTATAATCGAATTGATTTCACAAATTAATTTTTCACCGATCTTGAAACATTTACATTATGTTACATTACATTGCATCATCGTAATCTTTTTAGCCCTTATATGAAACCAAACTGTTGAGATTCGTTTGAATTTATGTAGTACCGATTTGAATGTTTAGCCATTATATATTGTTTCTTCTCTTTCCTTTTTTAAAAAAAAATAGTAACTTTTAATCAAGTCTCCTATTTTCTTTGCAAAAGTCTATGTATACAAATTCATTTGAGTTTTATCTATGTTGAACTCCATATTAGTATGATTTTGACTAAACTTTTTTTCTCGCTTTAATATCTGAGGAAGCTATGACATTTTATGTCAAAAAAAAATAGGAAAATCCGAAATCACGATAGGTCAAGCAAGACCACGTCGCGACTGTGTATTATTTCTTTCATGTTTCTATATATTTTTTGTTTTTATATATTATTTTCATTTTTTACATATATACTGTTTTATATATATTGTTTGTTTTAAATTTATATATTTTTTATCGTCTCTATATATTGTCGTACTGCATGACGGTCCGTCGTGCTGCATTAGGTCCCTAAAAAATATTATGTAAAAAAACACATAAGATAACACATATCTTTGTGATTAAGTCTATATAATTAGATTTTAAAATATTATAACGTATTATTTTTTATATTTGATGCGTCATTGTTTACATATCTAAGATATTTAAATATTTAATAGATGAAAGGACGGAAATGTACTTATTAAATAGTTCATTAACTAAACTTTATCAAAAATAAATAGTTAAGGGCAAAATTATATTTTTCTCAGTGAATCATAATCTATTGTGGGCCTTGGTATTATATTAGATGTGTTTGTCATAATTTTTCTATATGGGTTTTCTCCCTTAGGGTTGCGGCGCCTTATACAATAGTTGGTGGGAGAAAATATTTAAAATGCATTATTGAAATTGAAAGTTCCACAAGATGTTGTCAAGTCAATAAATATATTAAAAAAATAATTTAATCAAACCGCCTGTTTTATTTTTCCCTTGCAAGAAAGCTTTATTATCGAGTTTAAAAAAAAATGCAAGCAGTCAAATAACAATTATATATTTTGTTTCAATTATCCAACAAAACTTGGGAACCAAGAAATTTCAAAAGTACAAGACCCAATAATAAAGAGCACAAAGAAGGTTTCTTATCCTACAAAAATATTTGATTATACTTTTATTAATATATATAATTTTATCCAGAAAGACATTTATACCTACCAACAGTTTTGTTTTATTAAGCAACTAAATATCAAATACTTATAAACCAACACTTAAAAAGCTATATATAAACCATGCATGGGCTATCAAATACTTATAAACCAACACTTAAAAAGCTATATATAAACCATGCATGGGCGGCCCCGGCATTTTGATTGCCCTAATCCGAAAATGCTACCAAGTTGCCTATGTTATCCCTTTATACTATTAGAAATATTAAAAAAAAAAGAACAAATTAAAAAAAAACGTACATCTATTTTCTCTTAGAAATTTCATCAAGCACCTTGTGTGCATAATGATAACAGATTTAGATAACTAATTAAAGGATCTCTATTAGATTTTTAACTCTCAAAGCATTGAATGGAGAAGAATATTGTTGCCTACAATATTCGATGTATGTTCACCCCCAATCTTTTTCCACGATAGAATTTGTTTTTTCCTAGTTAGCAGTCAAAAAGTTGAATGTGTGTTGTGATAAAAATTGAATGTGTTGTGATGTTTCTTAAAGCAGCAAAATTTGATATTTCTTTAGGTATGAATAGATTATTGAGCGCTCTCTCTCTCTATCAGACATTGTAGAGTATCAGAAAGGAACTCGCTCCGCTTCGATATTAGATGAATCTTTTCTATGAATAAAAATATGAATAAACAATACAGTAAATAAGTTAAGATTAACATATAGTTGATACAGTTTTGTGTATTTTAAATTTAGAAATACACAGTAATGTTATACTTAAAAAGTTATAAGGCACATTCCATATTCAGTTATGTGTTATTATTCTTTTAATAATTGCATAATATAAAGATAAGATTATGAATATATACGATATAAAATTGATGACTGTATCATAAGCGAAGATATTTATTTATGAGATCTTCCTCTATTGGTCTCACAATTTTTTTGTTTTCACTTTTTGTAGAATTGCATATAAAGATAAGGTTATGAATAAATGTGATATTTTCCATGATTATGCATCATAGAGTAAACATATGATTTTGACTTTTCATTTATTATAGGAGGATAAATCAGTTTAGAATTCTGCTGAGGTTTTTTTTGAAGCATTTCTAGTGAAAACATAAAAACAAATCTAAGTAATTATATCTGAATAAAAAGCACAAATATAAAAACAATTAGTTGACGATATCAGACATAGTTTAATAACTCAGTTAGTAAATAAATAACAACAAATAACATAACAATAATATTATTAACTAAAGGCACCGACGTGAAAATCAGAATCAATTCGCCATAGTTCTCTAATTGGTACTTCCCTTGCACTTCGACTGATTTAAAAAAAAAAATTTATGTTTTCATCAACATTGTAAATTTTCAAATATGATATCTCTAATAAGATAAATTGTATTTCATCTCAAACTCATTACCTATTTCATTTAAGCCGGAAGCAAAATTAAAACTAATTTAATGTTCATAAAAATAAAATAAAATCAAGTAAATGACTAAGGAGAACACATCAAATTTATTTCATAATATGTAAGAGTCTACTGCATTAACTGACCCAACCCAACCTTCAGGCACACACCATATTATCCTAAAAAAGATTTAAGCTTGGTTGGTGCTAGTATTTAATGCATTAGTCAATTATGTAACACAATTTCACATTCACAAGTGAATGTGAGACTAATCACTAGCCCCCCCCCGGGTGCTACACAATAGTTGTCAGATAAGTAGTTCTATCAAAATTTCAATTAAGAACAAAGAAAAATATCATGTTGTCATTGTGACTTAATATGAAGTGCTAAAACTTAATGTTGAATCAAGATCTTTATTTCGTCAAACAAGTTATTTCATTAAATTTTATTCAAAATAAAGATAAATGAAATAACGAATATGAGATAATAAGATGATGAATGTCACATGTGATATTCACAACATTATACTGCAAACAAATTATGAAATGAAAAATTATAATTTTTCTATTTTGATAAAGTGGACATAATAAAAAAATATAAAAATAATAATTCATCTCATATTAAAAAATATTATTTTTATTTTTCATTATTTATTATTTTAATGAATGAAAATGATATTATTTGTTGTCTTAGTTTTTCATTATTTGTTATTTTAATGAATGAAAATGACTCGTTACATGATTTTTTCTATTTTCATAATGAGGCAAAATGAAAATATACAAAAATAATTTATCTGATATTAGAAAATATTATTTTTATCTTTGTTTTTCACTATTTATTATCTAATGATATTATTTTTGTATTATATATTATTTTAATGAAGAGAATGACTCGTTATATAATTGTACATAAATCAAGTGCCATGAAAAATCCAAAGTAAAAAAATGCCCAGCTTTATATATAAGAAGAAGAAAAATTATAAAGATTCGGAGAGTCTGATATGAGATCATGAAATTTCTATTTTGTCATTTTAATTAAATTTTCTGTGGAGATAAACGAGAGAAAAATAGAGATAACCAGAATTGATTTCTAGCCATTAATAAAAATAATAAAAAAAACACATGGTTGTCTGTCTGGGTTCTTTTTCCCTGGCGCTTGTGAGTGCAAACAAACCAACTGCACCAAATTTCTTTACTGTTTCACTACTATAAACTAAACTATGTATACATAAAAATGCCTAAGTTGTTTGCTTCAAATCTGTTGGCTGCCCCAGCCGTGGACTTACCCAATTAAATGCTTCAATATTACTGTCATTTATGATTGAGTACAAATCTTAAATACAACAAATCACATACTTAATAATAACATATTTAACCTCACATCCAACATCCAAAAAAAACCTTAACTACAACAAATCACATACTTAATAACACATTTAAACTCCACTCCACTCCAATCCACTCCATATATCTACATCTCTTATATCTAAGATCAATAATATTCTAATATATTAATTCTCAAAACAAAAAAAATAACAATATGTTAATATATCTAAATACCATCTATTTCATACATCCAAACCAAACCCACAGCAAAAAGATCACACACACATATGACAACATATCAATCAATATCATATCACCCATCCATCATAGTGATAAATAAATAAATAATAATATAGCATAGCATCTTCCTTTACACACAACAACAAGCGCAAGCGTGTCCCATCATCCGCCGTTCATTCTCTCCATCCAACGGCCGAGATTCACTCTCGTATTACCGACCTTAAAGTGCGCGTGGGTAACGGTAACGGGTACGTGTCCGTCTCGTCTGACAGCATTTACCGGCCGCCGCCGGTCATTTCCCTTGGCCTCTTATATAGAAACTCTTCAAATTTCCTTTCTTTATTCGCACATTTCTGCGCAAATTTGAAGAACGAAGAAAGGAAGAAAGAAAGAGAAGAGGAGAGGGGAATTGAAGGGATTTGTGATCGGATTTTGAGTTTGGATTTGAGTTGAGGAGGAGGAGGAAGGAGTGGTTTGAAGAGATGGTGGCGGAAATGGAAGTTATACAGCGCGTGCAGCTCGCGTGTGTGGAGGTGGCGGCGGAGGCCGTGGCGGTGGATCTGGCGGCGGCGGTGTCTCACTTGGTCAGTTTTTGGTTATGGGTTTTCTGGGTTTCGTGGAATTGTTGGGGAAAATTCGTTTGGGGGATTCTTTTTTTTTTTTTTTTTGGGATTTTTGTGAACAAAGGGGTTTCCTGCGTTGTTGTTCTAATTAGTAAATTGGAGTGGGGTTGAAGTTGCGTTTTGAGGGATTTTTCTGAGTTTTGATCGAATTGGGTATTAATTACCGAATTTTGAAGTTCTCTTGTGCGTATTTATTTTCCGAAGAAGTTTTTAATTTCGCTGTTCTTGAGTTGGTTTTGGTGATTTAGAGCTCTTTTTTGTTAGTTATTCATTGGATCTGGTTGCTTTAACAGATAGATCTTTTGCGAGTTCTCCAAAGATTTCCGTATAATTTTACAAATTAACAATCTTTTTTTTCTTGGTAAACCGAAATCAATCATTTCAGTCAGTAATTTCACTTCCTGACCTAATTTTTCCGCCTGAATTTTATCTAATTCACCAAAATAACCAAACCTTCTTTTACTCTAATTCCTCTCAAAAAAGAAGCAATTTTTACCAACTTTTAACCATCTTTGTTGATTTTAGGATTTGAGATCGCCAGATGTAACGGTACCGCAAATTTCGACGGAATATTTACCGACGATTCGGTCGGGAAGCTTCTGTGACATCGGCCATAGGAGATACATGGAAGATGAACACATAAGAATCGACGATCTTTCTTCCCATCTCGGTTCGGTTTTCACTTTCCCCGCTCCAAGCGCCTTTTATGGGGTAATTATTATTATTATTATTATTATTATTATTATTTATTTTGTACTGGTAAATTGGTAAGAAAATCGAGCTATGCTAGAAAATACTTGAAATTCCCAAATTAACCCACTTTTTATTTTTATTTTTTTAGTGTAAATTGGGAATTTACAAGTTTTTGTCTAGTTTGAGAATCTTACCTTACGAATCGGTATATTTTGTAGGGTTTTGTGGGCTTTATGAGAAGTTGGAACAATTTAAAAAGAATAAAAATGAAATCTTTTATTTGGAACAAGAAAGGGCGATAAATCATACCTTACGAATCCAATATAATTAATAATAATTTCCTCCCATAATCCCTAAATACAATCCTCACAAAACGCCATTCCATCTTTTTTTTAATATTTTGGTTATGTTTGTATCAATTTAGGGTTTGTTGATGGATTTAGGGTCAGTTGGGGAGAATTAACCCTAAATCCATCAACAAACCCTAAATCGACAGCAACATGACCAAACCCTAAAATACGGAGTTTGTACCCCCAGCAACCTGTTGTACATTTGTTTACAGGTGTTTGACGGGCACGAAGGGGGGGAGGCTGCGGCGTACATGAAGCGGCACGCGATCCGATTATTATTCGAGGAGTCGGACTTCCCTTGCTCCTCCGAGGCCGACGATGTTTATATAGAGTCGGTGGAGAGGTCGGTGCGCAGCGCTTTTCTCAACGCCGACCGAGCCTTGGCCGACGAGCCCTCCGTTAGTACCTCCTCCGGCACCACCGCCCTCACCGCCTTCGTCTTCGGCCGGTATGTTGATCTTCACTTTCCTTATTGAGTTTATATTTGCAAAAAAGCCCTTAGGTTCTTTGAAAACATGCAGGCTCCTAGTAATCGCCAACGCGGGCGATTGTCGCGCGGTGCTAAGCCGAAGAGGAACGGCCGTGGACTTATCACAAGACCATCGCACGTCCCACCCGCTCGAGCGGCAACGCGTTCTCTCTTCCGGCGGCGTCATCTACGACGGCTACTTAAACGGCATTCTCTCCGTCACTCGCGCTCTCGGCGATTGGGATCTCAAATCCCCGTCGAATGTTACTTCACCGGATTCTGATTCCATTCCAGACTCCCCATTGATCGCCGATCCCGAGTTCCAACATTTGATTTTGGGGGAGGACGACGAGTTTTTGATCATCGGGTGTGACGGGATTTGGGATGCGTTGACTAGTCAACAAGCGGTGGGGATTGTGAGGAAAGGCTTGAGGCGGCATGAGGATCCGGATAGGTGCGCGAGGGAGTTGGTGAATGCGGCGTTGTCTAAGAGCGTCGATAATTTGACGGTGATTGTCGTGTGTTTTGGGACCGTGGAGGGCTTTGGAGGGAGTCCCGTGAGGTCGAGCGGGTGTAAGAGTCTTTCGGTGGAAGCCATGTGTAAGCTTAGGAGGTTGTTGGAGGAGTGAGAAAGTTATTACAAGGAAAGGGAATTTGTTGTATGTAATTTGATATTGATGGGTAGGATTATGAGATTGGTTTTGTGTTGTGTTGTTGAGTGAGGTTGCGAGCGGCCGAAAGTTTTGTAGGGTTTTGTGGGTGTAAATATTTGTTGTTTGTTGTTTTACTATTGGTTGTTACATGTCATGTGATTGTGTTGTTTGTTCGGTTGATTGATTGATTGATTAGTAGGTGGATTACGTTACACAATCGATGAGCTGATAGTTGATACGTTTTATGATTGATGTCGTTGATTTTAGAAATGAAGGGTTAGGTTCGTGTGAATGAAAAATATTTATGTAGTGTGAAACGCAGGCGGGCATGTTTGGGCTTCTTGACCAATTGGGATATTTGATTTCTGTTCACTTGTCAATTTTGCCATGCAAAAACTTTGAATGGGCAAAAGAGGGTAGGTGTTAGTTTCCTTACTTTTGAGGGGTTAGAATGAATATTTTGCATTGAAAGGAAAGTAAAGCCTAGGGCTAGGACGGCCGCCTCCTATCTGCAAGAACTGAATCCAAGACAAAAATTAAATTCGGAAGTAGAAAAAAAAATCAAGGGGTTATGTTTTAGTACTTCAATATAAACTAAATTTACTTTTAGTTTAGTATTTAAACAACAAAAAGGGGAAATCATTTATAACTGACCTGAGAAGTTAACTAATTTTAGAGGAAAGAAGAAACTGTTTTCAATCTAGAGGATTTGATGAGCACAGTAACGTAATCTATACCGTGACAGTGATGATTTCTAACTCCGACTGGATAGTAATAAATAAGAAAGGAAAAAAATCAACACAATAAATTTTAATGTATTTATTTATGTATTCTTTTTGGATGATACTTGATTTTTTTTGCTTCAACAATACTTGATGATTTAAACTATTTGTTTTGAACAATTATTTTGACAAGAAACTCTATGAAACTAGTGACTTGAGTCTGAACTCTACCATATTTATTTAGTTTAAAAGAAGTACATGTGCCGTGTATGCTGTTAAATTAAAGATATACGATACTTGCGTTCTGATTTTAGGACGTGACAACTATGGCCTAGTTAGGTATTGATCAGTCAAACGAATTTTCGATGTTTTGAACTTAGCAACGATTAAAGCGAAAAATGCTGGGCAATCATGATATTGGAATAACAAGCATTTTCTTGCATGTTATTAAGAATCACAACTTTAAGGAGGGAATAAATATAAACATGAAGCATGTGGGCTTGTGATATATCTTGAGCTACTCAGATGTTTCCCTCATTTCATGGATCTTGTCCCTTCCTCTCCCCTTCCTCTATTAACAAGTCAACTTGTCTCCAAACCCTAGTTGTATATATATATATGCTCTTAAATGAAACACACATAATCATACATTATTTCATTCGAATTCACTTAAATTATATAAAATGGGTTCTTGGATTCGCACTATCTCATCTCCTTTTAGAAAATCTTGCATAAGCTTCAATCCTCCAAGAGAACAACAAAAGACTCAACCTGGTAAGTTATGTAATTCATCTCAATCTTTTTTTCATTTGTATTATGATTCTCTTTTATTTATATTTTGTTGCATATTTTTTATTATATCAGAAAATGATCGTAAGCGGTCCGAGCTTCATGTAGAAGTGATGGCATGCGCGTATCATGATGTACAAGTTATGTGGTCCATACTTGACAAGTCGTCAGTCGGTCCAACAGGATCGTAACGAAATTTTCATAACAAGAAAAGCTCAGTCCAAATAATTATCGTTAAGTTTTAATTTCATCCATTTTAATCCTCATGGATTCTTTCTTGGTCCATGGTGAGATTTTTGAAGTTTTAATTTCGTCCATTCCAATCCTCATGGATTTTTTTTGGTCCATGATGAGATTTGTGTAGAGGAATTTCTATATTTGGCTTGGGAGAGAAGCTGTGTATAAATTTATGATAAATGATTTTGTTTAATTATCTTGGCATGAACATAAATGATTTTGGCTGTCAAATTTTTCAAAAATGCATGGAGTTATGAATATTTGATATATGCTTTTTCTCACTTCCCTCCTGAAATTAAAGTTTACTTCCTAGCTTTGTAAGTTTATAAAATAAAAATATAGGTGAAGATTATAAAAAAATAGTGAGGGTAATTTGGTCTAATTTTTTTTTGAAGTTTGATGAAATGTTTAACATAACCCAGGTAGGGGATATTAGAAAATTAATTAATTTAATTATTTTATAGGGTTTTTTTGGAGAATCTAGAAAGCAAGTTTTTTTTTATAATATTCAGAAAAGTTAAGGGGTTTTTGGAGAATTTGCCAAAATAATATATGCAATTGCGAAGGATATTCGAATTAATTTCCGAATTAATTTCCGAGTAATGGAACACTTCAACTTTGTTTGTAACCTGCCATAGATTTATACAACTGAGATCATATCTGATCTTATTTTAATTGCACAATTTTCTATCTGGCATCATCCGAAATTACTTCAAATATCACATATTTACTGCGTAGATTGATTATTAATGTTAGTATATTTATCCTATTGATTCACTGTTAATAAGCCAGCTTTCAGCCTAACTGGATAATAGCTACATAATTATCAAATTCCTCTTTTAATTTGGTAATATTGATGCAAAATTAAACCGACTAAACATTTGCTCCTTCACTTTCTACATAGTTAACATTTATCTCGCAATCCGACCGACAAGATCGCGCTCAATTAATAAAAACATCACAATTACCAAAGCTAAACAACACATAATCACTTGACAATTAAAACAAAAGGTTCTAACCAAACCCAACAACATAAAAAAGGAAACTAAATGAATAAAACGATACATAATATATCTTTCATGTTTAGTTCAAAGGGAAATATTCTCCCCCTGCATTCGGTCCATCATTATATCCTTGCACAATCATCATCATCTCTTCTGTATAACCATGTCCATTAATATTATTACTATTATACCATCCATTAATCCCGCTCGTCTCCATTGACAAGCTTCCCTCTCCATTATTCCCTTCTTGAACAACCAAACCTTCAGATCGAGACGTTAATGACGTTTTGATCTGATCAATCGAGTCTTGAACAAGCTTAAGCCGTATTTCCACCATTAACGCGAGAGTTGCAGTGTCTTCAAGCGTTTTAACAGGTTCTAACCCGTCTCGGCTCGACAAGCCCTCATGCATGAGTAGATTCATCTCATACTCTCGGTTTTCTCTGTCCATCTTGTGCAAGTGCTCTTGAAGTTTTGAGGCGCGTTGGCGCAGGAATCCTTCTTGATCCACCATCTTTTTGCACTGCTCCATTTCTGGCATGCTTTTGAAGAGCGAGAGAACTCGCACGCCTTCCATTGGAGAAGGCCACACCTAGTTGGAAATATAAACTTTATATTCATGACTAAGTTAAGATTAGATAAAATGTTTAGATGACATAATGTGTTAAAAATAAAAAAGTAATATATAAATTGTCTCGTAGTCTAATGATTAAGTATCTTGTTTGAGATACAAAAAGTTATTGGATTCAACCTCCAAATGCATCAATAACTCGTGAAGCAACTAATTTATTTTTCTTTCTTGGAAGTATAATTTACTTGATGACTTAAAAATATGTTGAAAAAAGAATAAATTTTCTTATGTCAAACCTCTGGTTCTGGATCTTGAGGGCCGTAAATGACCACACAAGATTTTACATCACACAGAGTGGAAAGCTCGCTCGCCTTTTTGATCAGACCCTTCTTTCTCTTCTTGAAAGTAGCTCGACGAGTCGAGTCGTTTGATATATATGCAAGAGTCACCTTCTTTCTTGCCATTTCTAGGGTTTTGTCTCTCTTGTTTAAAAGTGTTTTTTTGGTTCTTTTTGTTGTTTGATTTGTGATGAAAAGGAAGTAGAGAAGAGGAGTTTATATAGAGGGGGAAATAAATGGAATTGGTTGTAATTTGTAAAAATTAAATGAATAATTTGGTTGTATACAATGTTGGTAGTTAAGGCACGATATAATGTGACAGATATTTCATGCTCATGTTTCTATAGTCAGAAATTTACATGCAAGGTACGGAATTTCCATTTGATACGTAAATATATGGTTCATTGATTCATTCAGCTTGCATAAAAAGATATTTTTTTGTTTGGAAGGTGATTAATTTAATTTTCACACTAATAAGGTGAAGGCAAAACTATATTTTTTTTAATAAACCATCTTAATATTATATAAAAATTATATATTGAAATATTCCTTCAATTATTTATCAAAAAGAAGCTGGTAATCAATAATAAATGTGCTTGAAAAATATGTATATCTAAACAAAATAAGAGTATCCGTTTCATTGATACACTGCAAAATGTGTGCTTGGTAGAACAAAAGTTCAAAAATACAAAGATTAATCAACCATGGAAGCAAAGCTAAAAATATACACATTTGAAAATAAAAAAATTAAATGAACATTTATCTAAAAGAAATTTGAAACATTTTCTCCACATTTCCAATTTAACTTATCGGATCCCAATCCATTATTTGCTTCAACTATAATAAAAAGTACAAAAATTAAAAAAAATTACAAACCAAATTTGAACCATAACTTAAACCTACATAAATATGCCAAATACATCCGACTACTAAACAGCATAACTACCTACTAATTTACGTTTCCACAAATACCAAAAATAAACCTTAACTTAATTAAACCTAAATATTTCACATTAAATTCTTCCGAGCGGTAAAATGTGACTTATCATTGTATCATACTCCTCTCCGCTTATTTGAGCCCCGTTCAAAACCTACATTAATTAACCCACTCAAAATTAACAAAAATAATCTAAAAAAATCGGTTAATTAACGTAATTAATGAATGAAATAATTACTTTATGTGAAATATTATTTTGGTCGGATAAAAAGGGGGTGAGAGACGGTAAATGAAAGACAGAAAGCGCGTCGAGAAATAAAAGAATAATAATTCTCCATTGTTTCGTCTTTAATGAAGGCAAAGCTTCCACAAATGACATTGTATCGATCAAAAAACCCTAAAACAGAAAGAAAAGTCAGTAATTAGAAAGCGAATAACAAACCCTAAAAAAAAGTAAGAAAAGTCAGTAATTAGAAAGTTAATAACAAACCCTAAAAAAAGTAAGAAAAGTCGGTAATTAGAAAGCTAATAACAAACCCTAAAAAAAAGTAAGAAAAGTTGGTAATTAGAAAGTTAATAACAAACCCTAAAAAAAGTAAGAAAAGTCGGTAATTAGAAAGCTACAACAAACCCTAAAAAATGTAAGCTAGCATACTGACAAAATTGTGGGAAGTTGCGAAAAGTGTTTGTATTATGCCTATATTACAAAAACGCCCCTCCATTGTTAGAAAATTTGAATTTTTAGTCGCTAAAGTTAGTTAGAATGTATGACCGTTAATTAATATATTTTAACCATCATTATTAATATTTATTTAAACAATGTTAGTTACAATGATTAAATAAGTTAACTAAACAGTATTAGATACATACTAACAACAAAGACTGAATTTCGATTTTTTATTTTGCTAAATAATACTTTTACCAAAACAATATTAATTATGCACATTGATAATTTAGCCATAATTAATAGTTTTACAAAGAATGTAATTAATTATAATGATTAAATAAGTTAACTAAACTTTTTTGGACACTAATTACCAACAAGGACTCAATTCAATTCCAAATTTTTTGCAATTTCCAATAACAAAGGGGCTTTTTTGCACTTCACACATATTACAAGGGCTATTTTGCAAATTTCCCAAAATAAAAAATATAAAAAATTAACCCTACCAAATTCTTCTCCAAAGTCGAAACCGGTACATTAGTTAGAATCTTACACAGTTAATATTTTAACCATCATTATTAATATTTATTTAAAAAAATATTAATTGCAATGATTACATAATTCAGAGTTTTCTAAGAATAGAGGGGACTCTTTTTGCGATTCAGGCAAAACGGAGGGTTTTTTTGTTCTTTTTCTTGCAAATTAATATTTAAAAAAAATATCAATTTGCAAATTCATAACGATTAAATAAGTTAACTCAACATTGTTAGACACTAGCAATAAGGACTCAATTCCAAATTTCCTTAAATAAAGGGTCTTTTTTGCAATTTCACCACAACACTAGGAATATTTTGCAAATTTCCAAAATAAAAAGTATTTTTTAATCGCACCAAATTCTTCTCCAAAGTGGAAACCGGTACGGGAATCCCCAAATCCGAAACGAGAGGAGAGAGAGAGAGAGAGAGGAAGAAATCCATCGCCTTTCTTATTTCGGCCGATTGGCCGTCTTGTATTGTTATTTTACAGGGGTATTTTTGTAAATTTGCGTCAGAAAATTGATCTTCGTTTTTGTGGCCGTAAATGAAGGAAATTGTGGAGCGGGTCGTCCATGAAAATATCGACATGTATATTGTCGCAAATGGAGATAACTAAGTAAGAAAATATTAAAAATGTTATTTATTTTATGTCAAATTAGAGGCATAACTAGATGATGAAAAATATAATTTGGTTGTTTTAAAATATCAAAATGGAGATTGTGGCAAATGGATGAATAAGAAATTAAATAGTGTTGAAATGAGAATTTGTTAGTACATAAACTATTTTATGTTAATTTAGAGGAATAATTAATCGTAAGATATATAACTAGATTATTCTAAACAAGATTAGTTTATTCTAGAGTTTAAACATTTTATCCAAAAAAAAAAGTTTTAAAAAAGGAAGAAATCATGAATATTTTCTATATCAACAATAATCCGAATTTCAAAACCATGTTAAAATACGGTACCAAAATGTAAGAATAATAATTAAATAAAATGAATAAAATAGAAAAATAAAAATAAAATGAAATTACGGTGAGGCTGAATCCGTCAGGAGCAGAATCGTGCCAGCTGTCATCTGTGTCAAACGCGTCAGTTTCTAGAAGCACCGGTTTTGTGGGCCATTTCGTAATTTCCCTTTCTTTTTCAGATTCCAAGGAATCTAATTCTGATTCCAAGGAATATTCCTTTTCTTTTTCTAATTCTGATTCCAAGGAATATTCCTTTTCCTTGTCGGAATATTCCTTTTTGTTGTTGTGATTTTGCGGAGGTAAGATTACTATTCCAGCTTCCGAGACTGAATATTTGAAGAAAAAAATAATAATAAATAAAATAAATAATAATAATAATAATAATAATAATAATAATAATAATAATAATAATAATAATAATAATAATAATAATAATAATAATAATAATAATAATAATAATAATAATAATAAACTGAAAAAAAGAAACATAGTAATAACGAAAAAGTGAATCCTCATTATACGCTTGATGGTTATGTAACTAAATTTATTATTACTATGAAGTGACATAATTTTACTTTGGAATGATCCAAATATAATGTATATGTTAAACATTGCATTATATAGTAAGATATCACTTTTGTTGCGAGTAGAAAATATCATTAAGAGAGTTCAAAGCGTTCTTTACACATAACAAATTTCAAAATATCACATATACCCCCTAAAAAATTGAAATATCATTTATATAAAACCTACAAAATATCATTTATGCCCTTATTTCCCTACTTGTTTAAAAATACAGAAACTACCATTACTCCATTATCTTTTACTACTTTCGCACATACAAGATGTAAATTGATGATATTTCTAATGATATTTTGAGATTTTACAGGGGGGAAATGTAAAATTCCGCATAATTTGAGATGAATGAGAATTAATTGCATAAATCGAATAAAAAAATAAAAAATTACCTGCTTGATCCGCTGTAGAATTATTCAGAGAAACCGACTCTGACGCACGAATCAGCGCATCAACACACGCCTCAGCCGATTCCACCCTCAAGTCAACCTTTGACTTTGACTTTTCAACCGTTGACTTTTCATGCGTTGACTTTTCAACAATTGACTTTTCAGCCGTTGACTTTTCATGCGTTGACTTTTCTTGTTCATTATCGGCCCATTTGACTGATCGTCTGTTCTGACTTGTACTAGAACCGTCATTCTTTTTGAACGACGATTTTAAATTAAATTTGGTAACTTTTTTCTCGTTTTTTATGGGTTTTTGTGAGGATTTATTGCTTTTCTTTTTGGGATTATTTTTCTCGTTGAGGATAGTATTTTCTAATTTTTTGGATATTTCGTCAGAAATATCTTTTGTTTGACATAAAGACAAGTCATTGTCGAAAAATATTTCGCTTCTGAAATCCATCTCTTGCTGATGTGTCGTTCCGTTTTTGGAACCTAAAATGCACAAAAAATAAAAAAAGATCTAATAATAATAATAATAATAATAATAATAATAATAATAATAATAATAATAAAAGACTTCACCTTTATTTCGATCAAATTTAGGTTCAAAAACATTGTCAAAAAATATCTCGCTTCTGAAATCCATCTCTTGCTGATGTGTCATTCCTTTTTTGGACCCTAAAATGTACGAAATATTTAAAAAATAATAATAATTAAATACTGATAAAAATAATAAACTAATAATAATAATAATAAAAGGTTTCACCTTTATTTCGATCAAATTTAGGTTCATCGTCAAAAAATATTTCGCTTCTGAAATCCATCTCTTGCTGATGTGTCATTTCATTTTTAGACCCTAAAATATTTAAAAAATAATAATAATAATAAATAATAATAATAAATAATAGTAGCAATAAATAAAATAATAATAATGACAACAAAATAATAATAATAATAATAATAATAATAACAACAACAACAACAATAATAATAATAAAATAATAATAATAATAATTACCTTTATTATTTCGATCGAATTTAGGTTCATAACCTTCAATAGCTTTCGCCGATCCAATCCACTCATCAATATCCATCTCACCATTAATCTCACCTTCCTTCTCAACAATCCTCACCTCTTTCTTCTTCTTCTTCCCCAAATCCCCAATTTTCTCAAACCCTAACCCTAATTCCTCTTTTCCTCCCTCTTCAAACAGCTTGAAAACACGGTCGATTTGGTCCTCACTCAAATCGAACGATCTCTTTTCGCTCAAACTCAATTCGTAGGCTTTACTTGAAACCAAACACTTTTCAGAGCAGAATTTGTTTCTCTCTTCCAAGTCGTAAACTTTATGCTGCGATAACGAAATTCGATACCTAAAGATCGAAAATCAAAGAACCCAAGTAAGAATTTCAACAACCAATCACCTTTCTTACATCAATTCGGTTACTTTTATACAAACCGTGCTTGTTGAGTCTTGTGAGAGGAAGGAGAGAGAGGATTCGGACAGAGAGGAAATCCACATAAAGAGGAGATATTTCGCTCTGTTACCACGTCGGAGTAGTCAGGCCGAGAGAGGAGGCACGCGGCGGAGATGAGGTGGCTCTCCGACGGCGCGCCGTGGTCGAGGAGGATCGTCTGCAACCGGAGCACGGCGTCGCCGATGGTTTTGGTCATCGGAATCGCCATGTTAATCAGCAATTTTAACTGATGGTTTTATTTGTACTTCTAATACGAACAGAATTATTACTTAGTCGAAATATAGTTCAGAAATCTGCAGAAAGTTGTTTTGGATCAAAATTCCTCGCCGAAACAAAGAAATTAGAGGATTGGTTAGAAGAAGAGGGTGGTGGAGGGAGGAGGAGAGGATTCCGGCGAGTGGTGGCCGGCCTGAGAATGGTGGCGCGAGAGTTGAGTTGATAGAAAAGAGAGAAAGAAAGAAAGAAGAAAGAAGGGAAAGAGGAAAAGAGAGTTCGAGTGAGAGAATAGATTTGTATTTGATAGGCCCAGTTAAAAGTATAATTTGGGCCTTAGATTTATATATACAAAAAATTACTTTATTCTAAATAGGGAGATATTAAAAAATATGTTTTTTGGGTAAAAAATATACGGTCTAAAATATGTATTAAATCATTAAAAAATTAAATTTCAACCGTACGGATGGAATATATATATATATTTTTTCAATATGTTGTAGATTAATTTTCACAAGAATCAGAATATTATATCATTGCCATCATATATCATAAAAAACGGTTGAAATTTGAAATTTTGATGATTTAATACGTATTTTGGACCGTATGTTTTTCACCCCAAAAATATATGTATGTTTTTTAGCCACACTCTTGTAAATATGCAAACTATATATTGTAACTAGTGAGAAATTACATAACAATTATACGATAAAATATTAGATGAAAAGTTTCTATACAATTATATTTTTAAAATATATTTTGTAAAAAATATATGAAAATTACTATATTATAACTATAGAAAATATTGTAAAGAATTAAATAAGAATTATGTAATATAAAAAATGAGATACAAAGTTACTACATAATTAGATTATTATAAAGTTACTAATGATTTTATTTTTAGTTAATAGTAAATTTTAAAAAATTACAGTGTAGTGGAAGTTCTTTTCTCGTTTGGCCTAACTTTTTTGTATAGTTGTTTGGCTTAATTTATTATTAGTTAGTTTGTTATGAAAGTTTAAGAGAGTTTAATAAGAATGTTGGATCAACCTGATAAACAATCACAATTCACAACTCACAAGTATTCAATAATTGAGTTGACTTCGTATCCCATCATTTTTATACACATGAAAGCAGATAGATGAAATTTCGTAGTCACCAATATAAGTATAACGATTCAATATATTATATATAGTCTTTAAATTTAATATTTATGTCATGTTACCAATTTTTATAATTATTATTATTTTATGAATAAGAATATTAGAACAAAAACGTGATTCACTATCAACTCATCATCCTCCAGTCAAAACAACCAGCTCTCTCTTCTCCACATGGCCTCTCTTCTCCTCTCCTCTCCATTCTAATCCTCTCTTCTCTCAACTCTCTTTCAACTCTCTCTCTATCTGTCATCAATGTCTCTTTCTCTAGACCTCCATTGGTACAACCTAACATGCGTTTGCATCGTCACAGCCTCAACCGTAGCTTCACTCTTCGTAATCTACAAACACCGACGCAAAACCGACAAAAATCAAACCGCAAAAAGCTTGTACGAAAGCTTGCTTTCCATTAATGGAGGTACTCAATCAGGAGTCGAAACTGAAACCGATAATTCGAGCTTCAGTTTTGTCGAAAAGAATTGTTTATGGAGAAGCTCATGGAGTTTTGTCCATCCAGCTTATTTGCTTCTCTTCAGATTAACAGCCATGGCTGCTTTGATTGGAACTCTGTTGTGGGATTGGTGGAAATATGATGCGAGTATATTTATCTATTATACTGAGTAAGAATTTCTTTATTTTTTACTTGTTTGGTGTCACTTCATGAAAAGGACAATTGAATTGATATTTGATTATAGAAAAATAAGTTAGAAGTAGAGAGGTAATGTGGATTTAATGTTTTGAATACGAAATATAATTGGTCCAAATTAAAAGGATAGAGACCCAAGTACTCTTCAAGAAAAAGAAAAAAAAAGGATAGAGACCCAATACTGCATAGTATTTTGATTGATTGTCATAATTTGGTCGTTTCTTACTAGTTGAGAATATTTACTAGGTCAAGTTAGATAGACTCGGTATACAATTTCAAGCATTTTGTTATATTTTTTTTTTGGTCTCCATATGCACATCCTCCACTAAAACTCCCCCAATTTTCTGTTTGGCACTGTTAAATAAGACACACTGTTTTTTCATTAATTATTAAATGAAAAAAATGTTAAATAGGTCCTATTTGACAATGTCAAAGGGGACATGTGAGTTTTAGGGAGGCCAATTATTATTTTTCTAATATGTAACTGAATATAGTATAAGAGACTTTCATTAAAAAATAAAAGTTGTTACAAATTTGTATTAGCAACATATTAGATTATTTTTAATATTTTTGCTTAAGATTGTTGAGTTTTAAAAAATTATCTTATGAAATATGTGACAAGTAAATAAATAAATGTGTTAATTGCGTAAAGATATTTCTAAAGGTTGAACTTCATTTTAGAATGATCACCTTAATCGACATATTAGAATCAATAATACACAAATCACGTGTAATACAAATGACTAAGTATTTTTATCAAGAGTTTTTTTTTTTAACTTCTTAAGGAATTATTTTATAAGAAAGAGAGAAAGATTGTTCAATATGTACATATTGGTTTGAACTCACAATTTCTTGTATGTCAAGTAACTTTTTGTATGTCAAGTAAGATACTTTATCACTAACCTATGAGATCAGTTGCAACAAAATTTCTTCATATTCATATATTTCAACTTTTATTTTTATTTAAGAAATTTTATCAAATTATCTAAATGCTAACAACTGCAAGTGAATTAGTATACACGCATACTATTTAAAAATTATCTGATGTTTGTCCACAAAGACTATTAGAGTTTTGAAAGTGTAAGTTTATTAATAATAATAAGTATTATATATAAATTATAAAATATATCATTAACAATGATATATAATAACATATTTTTATTAATGAATTAGGCTATATTTACTATTTCTTAAATATGTTCATTATGATATTTACATAAAGAAAAAACTAATTTGCCCTCTTAAATTATCTCCACTTGTTTGAATGTTCATGATCATGACTAGGGGTGGCAACGGGTCGGATATTATCCGAACCGACCCGGCCCGTATCCGAAAAATTATCCGGATCCGAAGAAAAAATTCCGGATCCATCCGGATCCGGGCCAGACCCGGATTCATTTTTTCGGATCCTGATCCGGATGTGGTATATAAAACTATAGGCGGATCCAAATCCGGATCCGGATATTATCCGGATCCGAATAAATATTAAAAATGGGTACCCGTTTTCAAAAGTATAATGAACCCGTTTTAAAACTAAGACATTTAAAAATTAAACCCGTTTTGAACTTTCAACAGATAGGGAAAAATATTTTAATTTATTTTCTACAAGGCCAAATTTTTTAAGGTCCAGCACAAGCGTTAAAAAATGTCTACTGCACCTCTATATTTATAGAGAAATTATGTGACCCAAGAGAAATAATAGAGGTGGTGGGACTATTACTATAGCCAGTATATCCGGAAATTTCAATCTCTCTGCTTTTATGAAGTTGTGAGGATGGTACAGCTGGCCTACAACTTTACAGTAGGTTTGGTTTCCAGTATTTTGGATGGATTCTATATATAAACAAAGTTATGTAGTCCGTGTTGTGACTGACTTATAGTACAAAATAATACTTTGATCTGATCACATGTGAGACAAGATTCCAAAATATTTCTTCTGATACAAATAAGCTTATTTTAATATTATAGATCAAGTTCACCATTTAACACAAAAGTGAAAACTCAACAAATAGAGTCCACAACTTTCAGAACCTTTCATTATAGTGAAACAGGAGCATATAACATTGCAGGGAATAAACATAGAGTTTAATGATCTATTTTGTGAGAAAAAAAATAATGCTAGTGTTCATAGATTTTATCTTTTCAAATAATTCATTGAAAATTATTTTTTAAGGCAAATAAATGTAAGCTACATTTTTATTATACATATATTTAACTATCCGAAAAGATCCCGAATTCGTATCCGTATCCGATAATATCCGAACCGTATCTGTATCCGTTTAATATCCGGACCGTATCCGGATCCGGATGGAACCGTATCCGGATCCGAAAAAAATATGGATATGGATATAGTTTGAGCACATTCCGAACCGGATCCGATCGGTTGCCACTCCTAATCATGACACATGATAAACGAAACATGTGTTAAACAAAATTAAACGAAACATGTGTTAAACAAAATTTGTGATAAATGAGATCTTATTTACCACGTGTCATAAATACAAACTGATAAATATTTATCATGTGAAAAACATAAGATTTTTATAATAAATCGCAGCAAAAAAAAAATAACTTGAAATCTTTGATTCAGCCGAATGTGATTTTATTTTACAATTTCATACAGAAACCCAAAGCACTAAACATTCTTCAAACGAACGATCCAATTTATACACTCACACAAACTAGATAAATTACATCTCTAATACACTTCCATCAACTTCATAATCCATCAATTTCCCCTACTAAAATAAAACAAATTAAATTTGCCCTACTAAGAAGAAACAAATTAATTTGACTTATTAGTATTTGGTTAAGGTTAAGTATTAAATAAAAGAGAAAATATTCACACTGCCCGTTTAAATAACACCTAAACAACCCACCATACATTTATAATTTTTTGGTTCTCTACTACTTGAACTAATTGAAAAATAATAGCGTTTGTATATCAATATTCCTTTTAAGTAAAACAATAAGTCTACGTAACCGGATACCACAACAGAATGATAATTTGACATACACAAAACTCAATTATTTCCTTACATGACACATTTTTTCGTCTATCTCATCAAATAATTGAATAATGAGTATACCAAATCATCATCCGGTTGCGAATTCGGTTGCGATATCCAGTTGTGTATACTTTTTATAAGTAAAAATAGAGAAATTATTCAAAGTGGCCAGCTTTTGCAGTACCCAGAAGTGTCCACCATATAGTTTTAGCTATACACATATATATTTGTGTTTGGATACATATTTTGTGTTTAAAAATATATTTTTTTGAAAATATACATTTTTGTAATTTCCCTATACATTTTGTGTTTAAAAAGATAACTTTTTGTAATTTCATCATATATTTTGTAATCGGACGCTACAAAATGCTGGCACTCCACATTTGAACCCGTAAAAATATAAAGGGTCTATACATTAAGGGAGCTGATGGAACACGACGCACTGTAGCACGACTGTTCACGACGGGATCCAATAACAATATATATAATTTATTTTCTAATAAGAATATATACATAACAATATATATAATTTATTTTCTAAATAACAGTATATACATAAAAAGTGAAAACAGTATATAAAAATGGGAAAACAGTATATAAAACGAGAAAATAGTATATAAAAGTAAAACAATAAGAAATACACAAAGAATAAATAATAATATATTAAATATTAAAACAGTATATAAAATAAAAAAATAATATATAAAATAAAAAAAATAAAACAGTAGATGTTGTCGTGCTACAATATCATCGTGTTTTTGCAAATTTCCCATCATTAATTATATCTATACACCAACTCCACCCAAAAACTAACTTCCCAACAAGAAGACCGTTTCTTCTTCTCTTTCTTCCTCTCCAGTGCAATGTCCACTGGAGACCTCCATTCCTCCTCTGACTACTGGATCCGCTGGCAAACGCCGCTCTGCCTGCTCGTCGCCGTCTCCCCGGCCATCTCCGGCGCCGCCTGGATGCTGCGGCGGAACGGAGGCGATGAGGAGAGAGTCAGAGAGGAGGATTTGTGGGTGCCCTGTTTCAGAGGGGTGAATCCTCTCGTGCTGTTGGTTTATAGGGTTGTTGTGGTTCTGATGCTCTTGTTTGTGTTTGCTGTGTTTTTGGCGAGGCGTGGGTTGTTGGAATTCTATTTCTACACACAGTGAGTTGTTGAATTTCGGATTTTCTTTTGGTCCCAATTCGTGTTTGATTTTGTGAGGAATTTCGTTTTTATTGATTTTGTCCGAAATTGAGATCGATTTGTGAGGTAATTTTGCGGAATTGGACTGAATTGGGAATAAAACCACAGAATTTAAAAGCAAAATTGTATTATTTGTTCATTACTTTTGCCTCAAAGTTTGATTGTAGCTCATTCTGGCATCAATTCTGACAAAATAACTAACTAATTATGAATTTAAACTGTGATGACAATCACACCAATGTCGGCAATTTGAATGATTTCACCGATTTTATTGCGATTTATTTTCTGAGAGTAAATATATCTCAATTCACTACCTCCAAAAAAAATCCCAATTTGATGATATTTATATTCATGGACCTATCTCTAATCATTTATTTTTTTCTCATTTTACAAATATAATTAGATGGACTGTTCTGCTTGTCATCATCTACTTTCTGGTAAAATTTTCTTCCTTCACTATATATATTTTATTCAAAATAGGCCCCCAATTAAGACTCAGTTGTACAATTAAGTATTAATTGAATAAATTTTATTCATAAAAATATTGAATGAAAAAAATGTGCTACTTAAGTTAACCTTTCATTGTCGCTTTTATAATGCATTTATTTTTACTCTTTCTTTTTTTTTTGTCAATTTATTAGGCTAAAAAGATTTATTAGACTAAAAAGATTTCATTTTTTATTTCATTTACATGGTTTTTATACAGATCGGTGCCTTGATTTCCGCGCACGGATGCTGGCTCTACTATTCTAACCAAAAAAGGAAAGAAAATTCTGAAAATTCAGAGGAAAATAGAAATTTGAAAATTGAGGAGGGTCAAAATGTAAATTTACGGTCTAGTTTAATCTCAAGAGATAATAACGATAACAGTCATGAGAGAGCCGGTATTTTGGGCTATTCCATGCAGATTACTTATCAGGTTAATATTATTTTATTTTAGTATTTTTGAAATATTAGGTTTTTGTTTGATGTTATAGCGAATTTTACGTATTTGTTTATTCATTTATCACGATTTCTAGATTTTTTCCTCTCTCTCTCTAGATATTTTGAAACTTTTACATTTCTCTCTCTCTCTCTCTCTAGATATTTTGTTTGAGTAATTCTGACATGTTTAGGGTTTGGTTGGTTATTTTAGCAAATTTTACATATATTTATACATTTATTAGTTACCAATTTATAATTTTTACCTCTTTATCTCTCTAGATATTTTGTTTGAATAATTATGAAATTCTTAGATTTCTCAAATATAAATGTTGAAATTTTTAAGGTTTAGTTGGTTATTATATCAAAATTTTACATGTTTATTTATACATTGAATTTCACAAATTTTCTCTCAAGTTTCTCTCTCTTGTTTCTCTCTCTAGACATGTGGAGGTGCAGTAATGCTGACAGATGTTGTCTTTTGGTGCCTTTTGGCTCCATTCATGCAATCTGCTCATTTTAGTGTCAATTTGGTAAATATTTTAATTATTCATTAGTTATCCAATTAGTTTTCTACAATTATCTAACTAAAAATTTCAACTTGTTTAATTTTTCTTTATTGCTTGAGAAATATATTATAATTATAATATTAATAATTTATTTTATTAAAACAGGTAATGGGATGCATGCACTCCCTGAATTTAATATTTCTATTAATTGACACAGCCCTTAATAGCATGGTATTTATATTCCAATTAAATACGAGAAATATTCTCTAGTAAATTTTCTATATATGTAGAATGATATAACATTTTTTATATTCTTCTATTTTTCAGCCTTTTCCAATGTTTAGAATGGCGTATTTCGTAATTTGGAGCTGCATTTATGTGATATTTCAGTGGATTTTACATCTTTGCGGTTTTTCTTGGTGAGAATAAATAAATATCAAATTTGCCACCATTAATTAGAATTCTAAAGATGCTAAATTAGTTAAAACATATGATAATTGTGACACCTCAAACAAGCAATTATTTAAGACTCTCACTTTTCCATAACTTTACGCTAATTATTTTAATTTATGCTCAATTTCCAAAATATAATTCAAACAATTCAATTATAGTATAAACGAACAAAAATGATCTTTGTGTTGGTATACATTTCTACTGATATATTTCATTATGTTTGTATTATAGTAATATTTCATTATTTAATTATAGTAATAATTTCTTGCATTTAATAATAATTTTTCATTATATTTGTATTTAATAATAATTTATTTCTTAGGTGGCCATATCCATTTCTTGAACTTTCAAGCCCTTGGGCCCCACTTTGGTTCGTACATTAATTCTCTCATTTAAATTTAAAACTTCCATTAATTCTAATTTTACGAAAAATTTCATTTATGCCCCTGCAAAATCTCCAAATTATTTTATCAAGTTCTCTCATAACTTAACCATAAGAATATCATGTATGGTTATGAAAGAGAAATATATTGAGATTTTGCAAGGGTGTAAATGAAAATTTTCCTTTTTGACGAATTTCTTTATTTATCTAACCGTAAAATAAAATAATGTAGGTATATTGCCATGGCATTAATTCACATTCCTTGTTACACGATTTATTGGCTAATTGTGAAGGCAAAAAATACTTATTTTCCAATATTTTTTCCGAATTGTTACGTGAGGTCAAATTAAATTAAAAATTGTGTGTGAATTCTTTGCATCAAATTTTCAATTGATGCTTGATTTGGTGTAGATGAGTTTTTTTTGTTGTATTTTGTTTATTTTGGTACAAATTTAGATTAATGTTCTAAGCAAAATATTGTAAAATAATTAAATTAAATAAAAAAATTGTAAATGTGTAGACATTTGATGTTTTTTCGACGATTTATACTGCATATTCTACTAATTATATACATATATTAAACATTTTCTTTCAATTTTATTCCATTTTTAACCGATTCCAACTTTTTCTATTTTTGTAATGATCTTGTTAAAAGTTTAATTAGGGAAAAAATTGTTAAAAAAACTATAACAGTTGGGTTTCAAACTTTTCGCAAGCCTTGGTTTCCAACAAACCAAAAATCTCAACGAAACATTATTTTTTTTAACTATACAAGCATGATTTACAACCTCATTTTTCTAATAATTACAATTTAACTCTTAACTAAACCTTACTCAAAACCATCCTTCCAAAATCCTTTCCTCAAATCAAGACCCTCAAACTCCATACCAAGTTAAATATAAAACCAAAAAAAAAAAAAAAAAAAAAGCCGATTTCAATAATTACAAGAACTTACAGGGTCATATTAACAAACGTCCCAGTCCCTTATATACTTCCATAGCGGGTCAAAACGACTCGCTACACAGCAACATATAAAGTAATCATCACACTAAATCTTCATTACATCGCCGAACCCAAAAATAATTAAAAAAATAAAATAAATAAAATAAGAAATTTTTATTTCTTTATTTATTTTATTTAGTTTTTTTTTTCTCTCTTAATTTATTTGGTTATTTAAATAGAACGTCTTCTCTTTCTCTCTTTGTATTAATTTTCATTTCATTTTACGACTCAAATTTCCCATTTGAGTCTTTGAACCAAACCCTAACCCTAGCCTGCCATTGTGGAATCTCCTCCCTCAAATCCATCTATTTATCTCTCGATTTGTATTTTGGGGTTGATTGATTGATGGTCTTTGTTCGATTCAGGTGAGTCTTGATTTGATTCGGTTCGATTTGAGTTTTTGGAAGGTGGGTGGATGGACTTGCGATCTGTTTTGTGATTGATTGATTGATTGTTGTTTGTTTTTGGTTTATAGAAGTGCATTAATTGATACGTGTTTGGAATTTGGGGATTTTGATTTTGGGTTCGTCTGATTTTGGTTTTTGATTAGAAAGGATGATGATTTTTGTGCGTTTTTACGAATTTGATTTTGATTGTGGGTTTTTTTTTCTCTTTTTTTGTCAGGATAATTAGAAAGAGCGGCTAGATTTGGAGTTTTGTAATTTATTCGCTACCGAAACGAAAGGAAATTTATTTTTTCATGGTGTAAAAACGCATAATATGGTCTATACAATGGAAAACAAGAATCCATCAGAGAGAGAAGCCCTAATCGATTTGGAAGCCGGCAATTTCGCCCCGATTAATCAATTTTCTCCCTCTTTGAACGCTGATCAAAACCCTAATTTCACCAACGCGTGCCCAAATGGGGAAAATAAAACCGATTCTGAAAAGAAGAAGCGGTACAAAAAGCCCCCGAAACCTCCAAGGCCTCCAAAACCGGTACCGCTCGATTTGGTGGATCAAAAATTGGTCAATGAATTAACAGAACTCGCCATGAAAAAGAAGGCGAGGATCGAGAGAATGAAAGCTCTGAAAAAGATGAAGAATTCCAATTTGAAATCCGTTTCTTCAAATGGGAATTTATGCGCCTTAGTTGTCACGGTTATTTTCTGCGTCGTAATTTTGTGGCACGGTACATATAAATTTGACTAACTTTACTCCTTTTATTTCTTAATTTTCTTCCTAAATTCCATTTTTAACAGATTTAATTAACACAAGTAATAAACTCATACTTGAATTTCTTTACATAATTAGAGATTTACCAAGACCTTTATCAACTCTTTAGGTCTTGATGATCAATTATAACTTAAATTTATCAAATAATTAAAGTTCTCAAACATAAAATTGACAAAATTGGGTCAAAAAATTACCAATTAATCAATTAATTCATAATGAATGAGCAATTTCAGTTTATTTCTCAATTCAGGTATTTTTTCGGGCGGGAACGGAAATGTGATGAGATTTCACGGATCGCCAGAATCTTCAATTTTGGGTTCAAATGGAGGGCTCGTTTCAGTTCGAGTTCACAGTTCTCTTAGCCCGAATGGCGGTTCTTCCAGTTCTTCACCAAAGTATTATATTTATTTTTTATTTTTTATTAAAAAATTGCGATTTGGTCCCTTAAATTTGTGAATTTGCTTTTTGAAAAGACTCGTGGATGGCCTTTTTTGAGTTGATTTTGTTAAATTTAGGGTTAATTTTAGGCGTAATTAAGTATTGGGGATCTAAAATTTGAATTGATTTTAGGTCATTTGATATATATGACTTTTTTATTTAATTTTTATTATTTGACATATATGATTTATTTAATATAAATCATCTAAACTTTGGTCAGTTTTTGATAGATTTTGTTAAATCAGGGGTTAAATGAAACTTAATTTGAATGTGAAGTTTATTTAGGTTATTGATGTATGAAATTTTAATAATTTTTTTTTTGTTTTTGTAGAAATGTGGAAATGGAATCAGGACTGAAGATGAGAAGGATTCTTGCGGGATGAAAGAATTTGAACTGATCGGATGCAATTTTCCACTTTTAGAGGGTCGTAAATAAGAATAAAACGAATAATCGCATCGTCTCTAATCTTTATAATGTACATGGTTTCATGACATGTTTTTTTGATCTGCATTTGTTGACTCACTGGGTTGTTTTGTACAAAGTTTGAATTGAATTACTTTTTTGAATGCATGTGTTCATTTATTTATTTTTACTTGATTTTCGCCCTAAATGTCTCTTAAAGTTCGTGAGATTTGACTAATGAGCTGTCATAAAATAAAAGTGGTGTTATTAACGTGGGGTGAATTTTGTAGTTACTAAATTAAGAAGGTTGAAATATATAAAATGTACTTTAAATAAAAATGAAATGGTGCATGGAGAGACCCAAATCTACTATTGGAAGTAACAAGTCAACTGTGATTAATAAAGTATCAAATTTTGAACTTTGAGTGCATCTTGGTAAAATTAAAATATGAAAGTTCATAGCTGTGCACGTTTATGTTTCTCATGGTTTCAGATCCAGATCTTAATACAAAATATAATGGAAATATTGATGTCGGTTCATATATTTATATCAAGGAAAATATCTAATAAAAAATATCTAATCTTGAGTATTTAAGTTCTTATATTTAAGATTGATTTTATCATCTATTGAGTATACATGGTTGTGTACCTACCATACAATTAAATTATGGATTTCGCATACGTCTAAAAAAAAGAAATAATTTATTTATTATATATAAGCACATTTTTGTTTTATGTTTTTAATGGGAAAATTAGGTAGTGAAGCACATAATTTTTGTGTGTTTCATGGATGGATAAGAGAGGTTAATCAGTCGGCATCAAGTTCCTTTTCTTTCAGAAGCCTAAGCAAATAACTAATTTTCAAAATTGGTATTCTAATGAGTTTCATAATTCAGAGAGAAAGAAATGCTTTTGTTACATAGTTTTTTTTTTTTAATTAGGTACTAAAGCACATAATTTTTGTTTGTTACATGGATTTGTAACAAACAAAAGAGGTTAACAAGTCAGCGTCAGTTTATTTTCAGACGTCTAAATAAATAACTAATTTTTGAAGTTGGCATTTTAATGGATAACATAAGACTCACCAACATGTCACAAATATAAACTAAAGAAAAGATGTCATATTATATTGTTTCCTCAAAGGAAAATTGGAAATCACATTGGGATACTGTAGCGATCATGTAGCGACGGATTGAAATTATATACTGTTTTCTCACGTTCCTATATACATTATATACCATTTTCATTTTTTTTTAAATATATATTATTTACGAAATATATTTTTATATACTGTTTCTTTTCAGTATATATATTTGTATATACTGTTTTCATTGTTTCTAAATATATACTGTTTTATAGAATGAATTTTTATATACTGTTTGTTTTCAGTTCATATGTTTGTATATACCGTTTTTAGTTTTTATATACTGTCGCTACAGTAGCGTCGTGATGTATCAGTTCCCTCAAATTTGGTCAAAACCCATTTAAATGTCACTAAATCATTTGGATTTTTTCTTTATTATGAGTTAGGCGTCTTAAATTAAATCCCAAATTTTTCCTCATTTCGAATATATCATGGTATATCCTTTTATGTCTATCATTTGGAATATATTATGGTATATCCTTCAATTGTGTAAAATTAAAAATAAATAAGAAAAAAAAAACTCCAAAAAAAAATCTATCAAATTATCCATACTCAATACATAGCATAAAATCTAAAATACATATTAGAAGAAACATACATTCTGCAAACTAAAATGTTGTATTATTTCACCCTGCAAATAGTTCTAAGTTTCGATAACAAAAAGGAAAAAAAAAACATAACAAAATTACTAACATTTTCTTGAAGTAAAAATCACTACAAAGAAAAAAATGGCATTTTATATTGTTTGGTCAAAACCCATTTAAATGGCACTGAATCATTTCAATTTCTTCTTTGGTTATGAGTTGGGCGTCTTAACTTAAATCCCAAAGTTTTCATCATTTGGAATATATTATGGTATATCTTTTTTTGTGGGTCCTATATTGGTTATTTATTAATTATAATGGTATATCTTTTTTTGTGGGTCCTATATTGGTTATTTATTAATTATAAATGTCATAAAAACCATCAAATGAACGAAAAAGTCACTAAGTTTTAACAATTCAACATCCTTACTCCAAAACGATCTTCTAAAATCCTCACTTTCAATTGTACAAAATAAAAAATAAAATAAAAGAAAAGAAAAGAAAGGAACAAAAAAAATCAATCAAATTATCCTAACTCAATACATAGCATAAAATTTAAAATACAAGTTAGAAGAAACATAACATTCTCCAAACTAAAATGTTGTATTATTTCACCTTGCAAATAGTTTGTAAGTTTTGATAACAAGAAGGGAACAAAAAGGTACCAACATTTTTCTGACAAAAAAACAAACAACACAAAGAAACTTCAAATTCCAAATTTCAAAATTCAAAATTCAAAATTCAAATTTGGATTTCTCACGAAGCTTTCCGAGGCTCGGCTCTTGGCCTCCAAAGACCAAGTCTATATTTCTGTGCATAATTTAATATCAACTTTCTCTGCACAAAATAAATTTTTTTAATAAACAAATAAATTGCTAATCAAATCAAATTAAAACTAAGGCATATAATACCAGGTTCTGATATATTTTATATACTAACCATTTGGACAAATATTATTTTTTTTTTATAAATAACAATATATTAGTTACTACTATGTTTTGTTTAGTTTCATTTCTTATCCTTTTTGAAGTTTATTTGTAAAATTGATCACATATCAGCTTAAATTCAGTTCAATTGAGCATAAATCAAACACGTTAAATTACTTGAAATAAAGTAAAAATATATAACTTTACTAAAACCTCTCCAATTCTTAAAAATATATTAGCAAAGCTATAATATTTATTTTCTTTATAATCAAAATACATACACTAAGTTATATCTTTCTTCATAAATCCTATTAAACCCAAATTTCTTATTTCAAATTAACACCATTTTCTTCTAATCATTCCTATAATCAAATCACATTATATCATAAAACCCTGAAAACCGAAACAAACTCCACACACAAACCAGAACCAAAACCCTTTTTTTTTTCCAAAAAACAAAAATTAATTTTCTCTTACATGTTTGCAAGGGATTCCGAGCTTCTTGAGCCTCAGCGTGCGAGTTTCCAGAAGCTTCTGGATGCTTCCGATCTCCGCCTCCAGTTTCGCCACGTGTCCCTCCACTCCTCCTCCCACCCCTTTACAGAACTCCGCTATTCCCACCTTCACTGTTCAAACCCACAACCCAACATTCAAACCAACATCAAAATCAAATCTCAAAATCAAAATCGAAATCGAACATTCAAATGGACTGACTGACTGACTGACCTTCGAAGTGGTTCTTGTGGAAGAATCTGGGGGCGGAGAGGAACGGAGCAGAGGCGGCGCCGGCGCCGGCGCCGGAGGAGAGAGCTCGCTTGAGATACATACACAGCGCCATTTTTTGTTTAGTTTTTTTCTCTGTTCAATGGCTTTGAACAAAGAAAGAAAAAAGAGTGTAAAAATTGGGCTGACTGTTTTACCAATGGGCTGAGTTTGGCCCATTTATAAAAAGTATATAAAAATGATATTTTGTAGGAGTATAAATTGTATTTATTTACTTATTGGGACCTGATAGAACACGACGGTACTGTAGCATGTCTGTTCACTGACAGATTCAATAACAATATATATAATTTATTTTCTAATGAAAATATATACATAAAAAATAAAAACAGTATATAAAATAAAAAAATAATATATAAAAGTAAAAAAATACACAAAAAAAATAATAATATATAAAATGAAAAAAAATAAATAAAATGAAAAAACAATATATAAAAAGAAAAAAAAATATATATCTAAGTTGACGTCACGCTAAATCGTTCTAAAGTGTTTGCTCATTTCCCTTATTTATAAGGGTCGATGTATAAATATTAAATTTGGCGATTTACAAGGGTATAAATGATCTTTCTTCTTCTTCTCCCTCAAATTTCGCCTTTTTTTTTTTTTTGAGTTATAATCATAAAATCTCAGTATTTATGAGCTGGGCGAGGATTTTTTTTTCATGAAATTGCTAATCGAAGTGGATTTCTCGAGCTGCGAATTTTGGAGAAACTAGATTTTCGGATTGAATTTTCAACATTTACGAGTTGTGGGAGAATTGTTTCATGAAATTGGTAATCAAAGGCTTGCTCGCAATCTGTTCGATGAAATGACGCTCTTACTAAAATTCGTAGTTGCACACAATCAGTTCGACGAAATGCTTCTTCTCTTGTAAAAGAACCTTAAACTGAATTGAAAACTTGGAAAATTAATACTTGCAAATCATGTGTTTGACAAATCACAGAGCTTTACTACAAAAGCTTGTCAAGCCAAGACCTCTCGTTCTCCTAACCGCAAAACGAAACCCTAACCCTAATTTATTAAAACCTAAATACCCAAAACCAATTAAACCCCAAAACCCAAATCCAATTACTGAAAAAACTGTACTAAACACACTGAGAAACCAACCAAATGTTTCTCTCTCTCTAGCCCAATTCAAGTCTCTCTCTAGTTCTTTCTCTCACACCTCACTCACGTACCAACTCATGATTAAGAAACTCTGTCAGTCTAATCAAATCGACTCGGCTCAGTACCTGTTACAACAAATGAAATTGGAAAACGTAAAATGCACAGAAGAAACCCTAATTTGTTTAATCAAGTCATATTCACAAAACAATTTTGCAGATCGAGCGGTAAAATTATTTTACCGTGCGAATGAATTTGGATTGGTACCAACGGTACGGATTTACAACCATTTACTTGATGCTTTATTAACAAAAAATAAATTCGGTTTAATTGGCCCTTTATATGAAAACATGAAGAAAGATGGAATTAAACCGAATGTTTATACGTATAATATCTTAATCAAGGCTTTGTGTAGAAATAATCGAGTAGATAAGGCTAAGAAGCTTCTAGAAGAAATGTCGAAAAAAGGAGTTTTTCCTGATGAGGTAAGTTTTTGTACCGTTATTTTGTCTCTTTGTGGGGCCGGTTTGATTAATGAAGCGAAGGGTATTTTAGTAAATTTACCATCAAATTTTCCTCACGTTTCGTGTTACAATGCTTTGATATGTGGATTATGTGATGAGTTTAGATATAAAGAGGCGATTAAATTATTTGATGAAATGTCAATTAAGGGCGTGAAACCTAATGTTGTTACTTGCACAATTTTGATCGATGCGTTTTGTAAAATTGGGGATTTGGATTTGGCTTGTGGGGTTTTGGGCAAAATGGTAATTTGGGGCTTAAACCCTAATATTCTCACTTATACATCATTAATCAAGGGATTTTTTAAAATCGGTCGAGTAAATGATGCTTTATACATGTGGGATTTTATGATAAAAGAGAATTGCGCGCCAAATTTAATTGCGTACAATGTATTAATTCACGGTTTGTGCATAAATGGCATTTTACAAAAGGCTTTATCGGTTTTTAATAATATGGAAAAAGAGGGTATTTATCCAAATGTGACGACTTATTCTACCCTAATTAATGGATTTTCCAAATTTGGTGATATAAATTTTGCGAATAATATTTGGGAAAAAATGATTCAAAACGGTTGCAAACCAAATGTAATTACTTATACAAGCATGGTAGAAGCGTTATGTAAAAGCATGAGATTTGATGATGCTCATAATCTTCTTAAAAAAATGAAAACGGAAAAAAATTGCACTCCAAATATTATAACATTTAATGTATTAATCAAAGGATTATGTGAGAACGGTTCGTATCGTACCGCTTTGAGTTTATTTAGTGAAATGAAAGAAATGAATTTGGTACCAAATATTCGTACCAACAATGAATTACTTCAGGGATTATTTAAAGAAGGAGAATTTACCAAGGCGGTTGAATTATTCAAAGATATGTTAATAAACTCAAAAAACGAAATGAATTTGGTAACTTTTAATATCATAATTCACGGTTTTTGTAAAAACGGTATGGAAAATGAGGCTTTAGTCTTATTGGGTATAATGATTCATAACGGGTTTAAACCCTATTCGCAAACTTTACATCCAATTATAAATTTGTATTGCAAAAAAGGTGAAATTAGAAAAGCGAGTAATATTTTAAATGGACTTGGTTTACGAGACGAGTTTTTATGCACCACATTTATTAATGGTATATGTGGTTTAAATAAGTTAGATTTTGCGATTGTTTATATGATTAAGATGATTTATTTTGGGTTGGTACCAAATTATGCAATTTGGAGCGTGCTGGTACGAAGATTTTTTGAGAATTTAGGGCAAGTTGGCTCGGTAAGGATTTTTGATGAAATAATTGGTGATTTTGATTAATGTATGTTTTGTTTTGAACTTTATTATTATTATTTTTATTTTTTTCTAGTTTGGTGATAATTATGAGTTGTGTATGTATTATTTTTTATTTTTTTTCTAGTTTGGTGATAGATTTTTTTTTCTATTTTTTTATTATCTCAATAAGCTTATTGAATTGTAAGAATATTGTTTATTAACTGTCTAGTTAGTAAGAATTATTTTGTTATTTCTTTTTCCATAATGAGTTTATGTAGTTTGAGAAAAAAATATTTTACACATGAGCATTATGAAAGGAATTTGAAAATATATGAAGCATGATTACCTATGCTATGTATAAAAATGTTAAATGATGGAAAAATAATTAGTTACATAACATAATAGCATAGTACTTTTTACATATCCATTGCACATATATATAATACACAATCTGAAATAAACAAGATACATAATACACACTGAAATAAACAGGAAAATACATTTTTCCATCAATTGGCTTAGTAATCATGCACAAACCGCCCAAAATATTATTTTATATAATTTCGCCTCCAATCTTGAAACCACATTGATAAATTTCTGTTAAAGCCAAAAAAAAAGATAATCGTAATTTTATTATAAAAAAAAAGAAAATTATAAACAAATTATAAATAACTTATAAATAAATAGTACCTTGAAGTTATAAAATCTCAAGCGTGCTTTCTCTCAAGTCTTTTGTAAAGTTTATCGATTTCATCCTTCACATGAATAAAAATCAATATTATTACAATAAAAAATGAAAATTTATCATTTTATGAGGGTGTTTTTGTAAATTACTACTAGTAACAATAACTAACAAGTAGGTAATTTTCCGTATCTAAATCTCTTATTTTTTTCAAATACTCAAAATAACCTGATTTTAAACTAAACTTAACTAACCCAGTTGGAGTTTCAAATAAGTTGAAAATCAGGTTGTTCAAATATTTACGAAATTACGGAATTAAAGATGCAAAACTTGTCTAAAGTAATACTACCATGAATGAAGCAACAATTTATTCATTTTATGAGGTGTATTTGTAAATAATAAAAAGAATAAGGACCTGATAGTAATTTTGCAATTGGGGTCGTTTCTTCTTCATTGTTGGAGTCACCAATTCTCTTTCTACGTCAAACGGTACGGGCTCCACGATAACTCCTCTTATCATCTCAAACCCTTTCAACTAATTTTAATTATACAAATTAATCCAAAAATTAAAATATATATATTTATTTCTCTAAAATAAGCATTTCAATTGATATGCAAAAATGTACTCCCAATTAATCCTAAACATCTTATTGAACCTCTATTTGATTTGATTTTGCTCAATCAACACTCTATATATCGTTTCTCAATTTAACCTAATTTGGACTCGATCAATTTCTTATTTTAATTAGGTATTCAATCAATTTCATTTTTTGCAATTAGGCATTTAATAAGTAGGAAATGACAAAAAAATGAGAAACAATTAAGCATTTAACAAGTAAATAAATAAATAAATAAATAATAAATAAGGGTATATACCTTATTTTTCTCAGCGATGGTTCTAAGTTCTTGAAGGATATAACCTTTGAAATCATCAAGTGCACAAATTTTGCTAAAAGAACCCTTAAAATTTTGCGCATTTAATTCGGCCCATTTCATTGCATGCTCTTTATGCGGTGCGACGACAGCTACCAACATTGATCTGTAACTATCGCCGTATATCCATATCTAAAAAAAGAAAAATAAGTGAATATTTTGTGTGATTTTATTTATATTTATGTGTATTATTTTGGTTTGAAAAAAAATAAAAGAAATTTGATGAGAGTGTTCTAATCCAAAAAAGGTTGATCGGATGAAATTGTTAAATTTAACTCTCGCAGATAGGTTAAAAGTTCGATAAAGTGATATTTGTTTATACATTATTTTCTAAATTTCCTTTGTCCATAAATAAAAAAAAGAAGTTTGAAAATGAAATAAATGAGCTTACATCTTCAACAATAGAACAAGTTCCATAAACTTTTTCCAAATATTCGGAAGCCACATACTCTCCTTGCGACAATTTAAATATATTTTTCTTTCTATCGATTATTTTCAGTATTCCTTCCGGACTCATCTCTCCTATGTCCCCTGAAAATAAGAAATAAAAGAACATAACATGGTTAATGCAATTTGAAAAAAAAAAAATACATTATGCCTAAATTGCAAAATAAACCCACATTACTAAAAATTGCTAAAATGTCCCTATATTCTTAACAAATTCAACATATTGTCCCTCTACCGTTAAAATAAAAAAAATGTAGTCCCTCTACCATTAGTTAAATGAAAGGGTTCTTTTTGCAATATTCAACAATCTAAGGACCAATCTACAATTTCGGAATAATATATTAATACATGGACCTTTTTGTAAATTTCTCATAATCCCAAAACAACTCAAAAACACTTTGTTGAAGAGGTGCTTTGTTTTAATTTTCAACAACACAACTCAAGGTCATATTTTCAATTCAAAATTGCATCAAAACCCCTACATTAATTATGCGTAAATTGCCATTAAAAACTCATTCTTTAAAAATTCAAGAAAAAACTGTTACCAGTGTGAAACCATCCGTCGACGATAACTTCTTTCGTGAGTTCAGGGTTCTTATAATACCCGGAAAATAACGTCTTCCCTCGAACGCAAATCTCACCGCGGGAAGGGTTCTCGAGGGGGTGGTAGCCCATCTCGGGCACCTGTTTGAGATATTAAGCATTTAAGTGGTATTATCAAAAAGTGTACTTTGTACTATCAATTGAGAATTATGTTTTGTAATTGAAACCTGATATTTCACGATGCACTGTACCACGCCCAAATCACGACGACAGTCGACAGTATGTAAACAGTATATAAAATTTTACAAACATTATATATATATATATATATATATATATATATATATATATATATATATATATATATATATATATAGTTCAATTTTTTAACAGTATGTACGTAAACATGGAAAACAGTATATAGAAAATAAAATAGTATATTAAAAAACGGTAAAACAGTATATAAAAATTCCAAAAGTAAATAATACATAAAGAATAAAAATATGTTTAAAACAACGAAAACAATATATAGAAAAAAAAAGTATATTGAAAAGCGAAAACAGAGTATATATACAGTTCATCGTGATTTGGACGTATTACAATTCATCATGATATCACATCTCCATTTATAATTTTAAATTATTTCCAGAAAGATAAGTTGTGATCAGTCATCAGATGATGCAATCAGCTATTATAATTGGGGTATTCAAGTATATAGTTATAAGATCGAAAATGAAAGGTTGATGAAATGGATTGTCTTTTTCTCAAAATATAATTAATAGAACCTCCTCAAGCATGATCTCGGTGAATGTGGAGGCTGCGCCGACGGTGCCGATAAAACAGAGGTCGTCTGGAGAGCATGCTGATATCAGCCCGCACGTCTCAGTCATGCCTGTGTATAAAACGTTAGTTTCTCAAAGGCAATTTTAATAGTCTTACTATAAATGAAATTTCGGTGTCTTTTCATAAATAGTCTTACTATAAATGAAATTTGGGTGTCTTTTACTATAAATGAAATTTTGGTGTCTTTTCATGAATAGTTTTACTATAAATGAAATTTGGGTGTCTTTTACTATAAATGAAATTTGGGTGTCTTTTCATGAATAGTCTTACAATAAATGAAATTTTGGTGTTTTTTACTATAAATGAAATTTGGATGTCTTTTCATGAATAGTCTTACTATAAATGAAATTTGGGTGCCTTTTCATGAATAGTCTTACTATAAATGAAACTGGTTATTCAGCCTCAGTTTTTAAGTTTCCGCAGCATACTACATACCCCGTAGAGTGTTGAATTTTTTTTAATTCGCCTACTAGTGTTATATTGATAATTTATCTGTATTTTATCTTTTTGGACCAGAATACCTCTGATTAATTTCTTTTCTTTCTTTCATTCAGTCTATACTTACAAAATTTTGTGTAGTAAAAATGAGAAAATTCAGAATAAGTTGAGGATATAAATTAATTGCAAAATGACGAACCGTAGCCTTGAACGAAATATGCGCAGCTCGTGACGCGAAGAAATTCCTCAATTTCCTCACTCATTGGAGCGCTGCCTGTTATCAAAAGACGAATTCGCCCTCCCAATCTCGCCTTCACCTAAATCATAAAAAAAAAATAAGGGCAAATTTTCATTTTTTTAACATTAAAGGGGAAATTATTAGTGTGCAAAGAAGTGCAATTCTGGGTTTAGGTTGTTTTTGTTGAGCTAAAATTGTGTTTAATTAGTCGTTGAAGGTTCAATTTAGTGAATAAGGCATAATTGCATAATTTAGGATTAACTCGTTCATATTAGGTTAAAGAGAGCCTTAATTGCAGATTCGAAACTTGATTAAATCAGAACTTTATAGAATTTAAGAGTTCAATTGAGAGACCTTGCGAAAGGCCAAGAAATCAGCCAATGGAGAAGCGAGTTTGTGTGAATATCCTGCTTCCATCCATGAAAGTTTGCTACAATAATAAATCAAAATATTAATACATTATTTATTTATAAATATATATTATAAATAAACCTTCAATATATATTATAAATAAATATATTTTCTGTAATAAAAAACTTACTGCCTATACAAAGCATTAAAAATCAGCCTTCTCAACGGTCTGAGTTCTGACAACGCCTTCTGAATACCTTCAACACAAAACCATTCATATAATTCCATAAACTTTTCATTTTACCAAAAAAAAACAAAAAAAATTAGAACAAAAAATAGATTAAAACCTTCATGAATTCTCTCATAAACTCTTGGGACTCCAACGAGAAGCGTCGGCTTCAATTCCATTAAATCATCTCTAATTGCATTCAAATCCTAAAATTAAAAAAACCATTAGTAACTAAAATTATGTAATTAAATATGGTAAAATTACGAAAATACCCCTTGGTAATATCCAACGGAAGCGCCTTTGTGGAAGAAATATTCTTCGATCATTCGATCGAGAATGTGGGCCAGCGGCAGAAACGAAAAGAACACATCATCAACCGTCATCTGAAAAATCATTATTTTAAATCATATAAAATTGAGCTTTAGTGACATATTTACTCTTATCTAGTTTTTATTTTTATTTTTATTAGAGCTCGTGTTCGCATATAAAACTGCCCGGTATAAGAATTCTCTTCTTTCTCAAAACAAAATCAATTTTAGAGAAATTTGCAAATTTTTGCAATTTTCAACAACGCAGGGACTTTTCACAAATTCCTGATTTAAAATTATTTTTGAAATTATTATTTTGTTGTTACCTTGTCGTCGAATTGTTCCATGAAGAGATCGACGCCATGTACATAACACGCGAGCGATTCATGAGTTAACATCACGCCTTTTGGCGTACCGCTCGTACCGCTCGTGTACATTATCGTGCATAAATCTTGAGGTTTTGGCGCGTTTGGTTTTGACTTATATTCCCTTCCCTAAAACAAAATAAAAATAATATGAGAAATAATAATGAGAAATAATAATGAGAAATAATAATAATAATAATAATAATAATAATAATAATAGTAGTAGTAGTAGTAGTAGTAATAGTAGTAGAAGCAATAATAATAATAATAATAATAATAATAATAATAATAATAATAATAATAATAATAATAATAATAATAATAATAATAATAATAGTAGTAGTAGTAGAAGCAATAATAATAATAATAATAATAATAATAATAATAATAATAATAATAATAATAAAATCTTATGAATTCAGAAAAAGATCCGGTCAATCAGCAAGTACCAGTCAAAATTGAGAACCTTTTATGAGGTTTTTTTCAAGAATATAAATAATTTAACGAACTGAAAACGAATAATAAGAATAAAGATGTAGAAATAACCATTTTAAGTAATTCATTCCATGTATATAAATTCAAGCCCTGTTGAGCTTCACCGTTCACATTTTCTCTTGAAAGTTCACCAAACGATACAATTCCTGATTTAAAAATAAATAAAATGTAACAAAATTTTAGTCATTACATTAATTTTTTTATTTTAATTGATAATTAATTACAAAATTAGGGGTCAATTGAGAAAATTACCTTTAAGTTTCGAAGCACACTGACTGTCTGAGAAAAATGTCTGCACCAAAAATATTAAATTTATTTCAGAAATAATTTTATTTTTTATTAGCTAGACAAAAAATTATATAATTTTTTAGCTTACTTTAATTTTCTTCTCATGAACAAAAACAATATCAATTTCTGCATGATCAACTATATAATCAATTGCCCCAGATCCTGTAATTGATGAAAATTAAATGAATAAAATGCAATTAAATAAATAAAAAATATATTAATTGATTTAAATATAATTATAAATGTACTGCTTATGTTTTATATACCTAAAGTGTCATACAGTGGAACACATACAAAGCTGAATCCACTACAAGCCTGTTATTAATTAATTCCAATTTAGTAAATTATTTTATATAAATATTTTTTTATGAATACAAAATAGTATATCATATAAATTATGTTTATTATAATATTTGATACCTGCATTGCTATAGTCCATTGAGGGCAATTTATTCCATATATCCCTATTCTTGATCCCTGCAAAATAAAAATAAATAAAAAATAAAAATAAATAAAAATAAAAATAAAATAAAATTATTAAAAAATATATTACAGGCTGGACGCCAAGCTGGCACAAAGCGGAACCGATTTGCAATACTTCCTCAAAAACTTCTTTATATGATTTCCATGCGTAAGGACCTGCCTGTAATTAATTTTTAATTGGAGAAAATTATATATCTGAATTTTTGGGGTGAAATATGTAAAAAAAGGATTTGATAAATATATAGCATGTTAAAAAAAAATATTACTTTTCCTTCAATAAATTCTCGCCATCCAAGCATTTTATTTTCAGGATACTTTTCTGCTGCAGCCCTAAAATAAATAATAACAAATAATAAAATAACAATAATACAAGAAAATCCAACTCATTTTAAATAATAAAGAAATCTAGTTTATTTTAAAATAACAGATAAATAATTTGTAAAATATATGAACATATTATTCATTACTATATAAATATCACATTTAACTCTAATATTTCATGAACAATATACTATTTTATATCATCGATACACTATTTTCTATCAATAATATACTGTTTTACACCACCAATATACCATTTTATTACCTAAATACGTCCCAAGACGTAGTCATGCCAGGTTCCGGTTCGGGAAAACCGTCCATAGCAAAAATATTCCAATAAAATTAAAATACTAATAATAATTAAGCAATTCACACTTATATTTAACTTATATTTAAATTATAAAGACATAACGTGTACCCATAACAACAGATAAATAATTTGTAAAATATATTTACATATTACTCATATCACACTTTATATCACAACGATATTTCATACCGATATACTATTTCTTATCAAAATATACTATTTTAAGTTTTAACTACCTAAAATACACTATTTTCTATCAAAATATACTATTTCATACCACCAATATACCATTTTATTACCTAAATACATCCCAAGAAGTAGTCATGCCAGGTTCTGGCGCGGGAAAACCGTCCTTGGACAAAATGTTCCGATAAACGGGCCCCACCGCCAGCTGTCCGTCCTTACCGGGTCGACCCGTTTCGACTTGCACTGCGTATTCCTTTTTCTCCATCGGTAAACCTCTGTCTCTGTCGATTTCAATCCCTGTTTTAAGAAAAATAATAAAAAAATTATTACAAAAAAATATATGATTTAATTAAGTTAGTAATAGTAACAATTGATGTGTTTTTAGTTTCATTTTTGGATCTTTTGTATTTGGTGAGAGAAGGAGTAGGAGAGGAGTTTGAGAGTAAATAGGAGAGAATCGTAAATTTGCAAGGGCATATTTGTAAATAAAAGTTAAATTATTACATAATTTGATTAATTCAGTATTATTAATGATTGATGTGATTTTAGTTTCCTTTTTGGGTATCTTGGAGTTGGTTGGAAGAGAAGTTGGAAAAGAGATTGAGGGTGGATGTGGAAGGATTGTAGATTTTGAAGGGGTTGTTTGTAGTTTTATGAAATTGAGTGAGAAATGTGTGAAATGGAATACTTAATGATGGTAAGCCAATAGGTTCTTTTTTGTAACAAGATACAGTGAGGCGGTACGGTCGATGAACTGGCTGTACCGTGATTGGTATGATCGGTACAGTACCAAAATATACCATTTTCATGATTTATATATTGTATTTTTTTAATTTGATTTATCTGTTGTATGTTTTGAGATTAAATAGGAAGAAAAGAGGAGATGAAGTGAGAAATTAGAAGTGGTGTTTGATTTAATCAATTATATATATAGAGGTTTTAATTAGAGATGCGTAAATGAAATAAATCTGTTGCGTAAATTGATCAAAATGAATGATTAAGCTGAGATTTAGGATCATGTAACAAGTGTGACTGAAAATCAGAGATTTAGAAGCGTAAAACTAACGATTCGTTATCAAGATTTTGATCGAATCCAAAAGAAAGAAAGAAACATAGCTCAATTAAGCAAGTATAAAAAATGAGAATCACATGACATGACTCGTTCTTTCTTCCTTCTTCAAAATTCCAAGCTAAAGATTGCAAGAGAAAAACTTACCAAGTTGAGCCAAGTTCCAACTTCTCAGTTCTCACTTTCGAGTCTGTTGGTTTTTGCTCCAATTTGTAGAGAGAAAAAAAGAGAGAATAATTGAGGCCTGAAGAATGGTTGGAAAGTGGGAACACGCTCATTAACTGCTACTGCTACGAAAGAGAAAGAAAAACATGAAAGGAAAGATGGATGGCCATTTGCCATTAATAACATAGAGAGAGAGAGAGAGAGAAGAAATGGATAGGACTGATACTGGAGTGGCGCCAAAATCAGTTGTGTATAGTATCTGTTACAGCTTCCAAAACGGTACCATGAGAGTAGTTTGATGATTGTAAGTACGAGTTAAGGAAGAAGAGTAGGTTTATACAACTCTCATCTCAACGGCTCTCTGTTGTGTGATGTTAGAACTTTGAATGGACTGTGGAATAAGATTGAGTTGTATAGTTTGCCTTAATGTTGATTAGATGTTAAATGTTAATTATATGTTATGTATTATAAATATATTTAATTAAATATTGTGTACTTTCCAAGGTTGCAAATACTATTTTCCTTCAAAAATAAATATTGTTTCATTTTATTCCAAAAGTATATGCTATTTGGGCTTTTATATAGACAATCATCAGAATCTCCCATGTATTTTATAGTCAAAGTGCTCAATCACTCTAATCTATATATATATATGGTTTTAATAATAATCTAATATTTTAGAATAACCATATATAATTAAATTTTTAATAATCATTAATGTAAATGAATCACTTATTTGTTATTTCAAAATCACTTCGTCATTAAAAAAAATAACAATACTAAAATTGGTGGAGATTCTGGGGGTTGCGTATAATTTAATTTGTGATGTTTTATCCATTATCTCTCTATTTATATCACAAAGAGGCCTTATTTATGATATAAAAGCAATTTTTTGTGATTTCTATAATATAAAAAAACTGAAATTGTTTATTTTTTTTAATCATAGTTACTACCAGCGGAAGTAAAATAAAAATGGATAGAATTGTAAAATTTTCATAGAAGAAAAACTGTTAATTCAAGCAGTAAAACTTTGCTTTAATTAGGATCATTTACTTTCTGGTCCACCAAATCCAACCACTCCATTTACTTTCTGTTCTTCAAATTGCTTCAAGACTAATTTGAGTATCTCAGTTTTGATATTTTGTTTAGAAGTAACTAAAATTCGTTCATTTAATTCTTTCTATACACTTGTAGTTTCTTTCACATTTCGTGGAAAGAACTGTTTATCTACAGACATGCTTAGGACTTGGAAAAGGATGTTTCAACCATTTTGAGTTGCAATAAATTAGTAGCTTGTGATAGCTCAATTATAACTTACAAGAATGGTATCTTTCAAAAAATAATATATAAGAATGGAAACTTCTTTAAATAGTGGGCGCTTTGATCTATAAAAAAATCATATATTATATATTGCCCTAGAAATTATATATTATTTTATTTTGATATAATTATATACTATTTGTTACAAAAAAAATAATATTTTTTTATTACAAAATATATTCTTTGTTTTATTACAGTTATATACTATTTTCTTACAATCACAGCAAGGAAAAATGGATATCATTTCACCAGTGGCAACCATTTTGAATCATCTTCATTTCTCGGATAAAAATGAAATTTTGGATCATCTTTATTCAGATAAAAAGGTAAGAAAATTTGCAGTGGGAAATGAGGGGATAAAATTTACAAGAACATAATGGTATGCGAAAAAATAAGTTGGGCCATTAATTTGTGTACGAGTCGAATAAAATTTGCCAATCTGCTCAACTTTAAACATATTTTTGTCAATATATAATAATGGCCACCTATTTTTTCAACGCTCGGTCCATTGACAGTTATATCTGTTTTATTTACAAAAATCCTTGTAATTTCTCTGTGGTTTTTCAATTTTATTGTTCATACATCAGGTTTTTCAGGCTAAAAGTTCAAATCATCCAGTATTTTGGGTTAAACCAGTTTTGAGTTCTGGCAAATTAGCTTCAACTAGATTAGTATTTAGGGCCACTTGGTTCTCTTTTTACAAGTTATTAAAGTCTAATTCAGGTTTATTATGATGGACAAAATCACAAAAATATATTGTTTTAATATGTATAATGCATTTTATCCACATTAGTTATATCAGATGTATTATTTTGGCTAATCATTTGAACGGGTTATTCGACTTTGCGAATTGCTCATATTATATTTTTTACATCTCTACCGAGTTTTTTCAGATAAATATAATATATAAATAAAGCCATGTAAAAAGACTGATTGATTACTGCAACTTAATTCTAAATACATTAAATCTCCCTCCAAAAAATTATAAAGACATGAAATGCTCTAGAAATTTGTTATTGTATTTTTCAGTATATTATTGCAGATCTCTGTTCTTTTTCATGTTGATTGCATAATTTTTTTTTTCCGATAATAGCCCGTAGGCAATTGCAAAATTTAAATTTAAATGGATGGACCGACACCCCATTTTCATTAATGAAAATTAAGATTAAACTGTGCAACGGCCAATGGACCTATCCTTATTAATTCTTTCATATTTTTTTTTCATTTACTTTCTATTAACTTTTGGGGCCCCATAAATAATGATATTAGTAAAATAGTAAAAATAACTAGTAATGAATGTCAAAACCTTACATTTTAATCAAAAGCTACATAACATTTCCATTTTAGTATTCTGAACGGTTCTGCTTTCCATTCAGTTCACATGATCATCATAAATTTGCATCGCAATGCAAAGTCCTTAGGTTAGCCTAACTTGCATGATTCAACTATATCAACAGGATTCCATTACCATCTTCTATAAACACACTCTTCTGTCTCTACTCTCTCATAAAAAAAAAGTACAAAATCCCACAAAAAAAGAGAAAAAAAATGGTTGAGATAATAACAGAAGAAATGAAGGCCAGGGCAGAGATTTATCATGGTGATGAGATTTGTAGAGAAAAATCGAAGTTTTTACTGCAACAAGTCGGCCTACCAAATGGATTATTACCGCTTCGAGACGTAGTTGAATGTGGATTTGTTGAAGAAACTGGATTTGTGTGGCTCAAACAAAAGAAGAAGATTCAGCACTACTTTCATAAAGTAAACTAATTACTTGATTTTATCAAGCGAAGTTTTTCTATAAATCTTGCATTTTCTAGTATGTATGTAAAATCCTTACTGTAAATTTTCGGATTTCTAAAACTTCCTTTCTTTTAAAGTACTAAAAAAAACCTTCGAATGTTTTGTTTGATTGACAAAACCTTTCAAGATGAGTTACTTATTCCCTTGTTTTACTTCATTCATAGGCAAAGAGAGAAGTATCATATGGACAAGAAATAACAGCATATGTAGAAAAATACAAGATCAAAAGACTGACAGGTGTCAAAACCAAAGAGCTCATGCTTTGGATTAGTCTAAGCGACATTTCGGTCGAGGATCCGACGAGCGGACTTATCAGATGTAAAACTCCGACCGGAATCGTCCGCTCGCTGCCCGCTTCTGCTTTTGAACTGGCTCAAGAAGAAGAGAATTAGGACTAATTAATTATATTCTTTGTTTTAGTAAAGCCCTAAATTTTTGTTCTTTTTTTTAATAAAGCTCTTAATTCTAAAAGAGCCTTTTATGTTCTTTTTTTTTTAATAAGACCCTAAATCCTTCTTTTTTAAGAAAGCCCGTAGTCTTTTCTTTGGATGATAGCCCTTAATAATTCTGTTCTTCTTTTTAGTGAAGTCCTTATTCCTTTGGATGATAACCCTTAATATTATTCTTGTCATGGTGTGTGAATTAATTTTTATTTGTATTTAAAGTGAACTTGCAAAGTCATGCTTGCAAAATGTTAAATGAAGTGTGTTGTAATTGTTAGTGAGTGGTATTTTGGTGGTAAGTGAAAGTATGCAAAAATAGCTAGAAGCCCTTTTATAATGGTGGATTTTAATATGGACTGCAAATTAGGCTCATGGTCCTCTCAAAATTTTGTCGAATAATATATATAAGTAGGCGAAGTAGTATTTATACTTGAGGCAATTTAATGTATATTATACTATCCAGAGCCGGCCATGTAGTGTAGTATTTGAGGCAATGGACAAAAGCATCATAATTTTTAGGGCCTCAAAGGAAAAGGCAATAGAAGACTCAAAGAATAAGGAGAGAAAAGAGAAACAAAAGAATTAAAACCTTAAATCCAAACTAAAAACTAAAAACTCAAAATAATCACTTAACCTTTCCATTCCTCCAAAATTATCTCAAACCTTAACATCTTTCCATTTCTCTCAAATCATCTATAGAAATCATTGGTAAATAAATATATATTTCTCTCTGTTTTTGTTTGACTATTTCATTTTATTTTAATCATTCTAAATCTATTATTTGTATTTTATTTTTCCACATGGAGGTCTAGAAAAACATAACAAAACAAGTAATGATCGTCTAAGACCTCCAAAATCACGGGACACTTCAGCACCGAACTCCTACATATCATATTAAGTAGGGTTGCATAATTCAAAACACATAATGGAATTGAAAGAAAGATTGGGAATCATCCAGAGTGTTTCGATGAGAAAAAGGTATGGGTATGATGGGGGAAGGAGTGAAAGGGATGGGTTAAGTAGGTTTGCTCATGTGTATGCATGTGCTTCTTGTTAATAAAAAAAAATGAGAAATGAGCCAAGCTAGACAACAATTCTTTAGCTAGACAACGTATACTATGAAAAACTTAGACCAAATCAAACAATCCAAATCACAAAAACCTTAGTTCAAACCAAACAATAAAGCATGTCACAATTGATTATGTGCACTAAATATAAGTTACATGAGTTAAAACTTTATATATCAAATAATGGAAATAAAACAAAAAACCTTCTACATGTAATAAAAAAAATCATAGACTAAAAAATTTAGGGAATATAGTATTCCGTCACTCCGTTTGGGAAAAAAAAAGTAAACAAAACAGATTAAACGAATATCAGTTTAATGAGCATTTAATTGAAAAGAAAATTAATGAGTACAATTTAGAGAGAGAAATATTTTTAGTGAGTCATAAAGTATGTATACTTTTGACAGGATTGTGGGATTATGCCGATTATTTTTATCTTATAAATAGTACATCATTTTAAGTCTCAAGGGTTAATGCAGTACAATCATACTTTACACATGATTTCAAGGTTATCTATTCTAAATCATTGCGTTAAGTATGTGGTTACTCTTTAATGTACCAACAAGGAACATATACTTAATTAATACCATAAATATTGAATCATATACTTATACTATATCAAATAAGAGCTTTACAATATAGTTTGAATACATTTTTTTTCTTTGGTTACATTTAATGTAAGAACAAAGTGTATGCATAAATTGTAGCTTAGAATTTCAACTATTATCTGCTCCATCTCTCAATACTGTGATTGGTAGCTTAGAATTTCAAATGTGGGTCCTTATTTCCACATATGGCTTCAAAAATCTTATATAAAGAGGCTACATGCCTTCATAATATTGAAACAAAGAAAATTCTGAAGAGAAAAAGAGACTAAAAAAAAGACCAGAAGTTGAGGTTTCAATCGCTGCGATGCGAAAACAATCTTCAGAAGGTCCTAGAAGGCTGTACAGAAATTTTCAGAAGCATTTGCGTGCCCTAAAGAGACTTATGCAGCGCAACAATGAGGTGCAAAGTGTAGATGGACTATTGAGAGATGCGGCAGAATATATCGCGTGCTTGGAGAGCCGAGTCAATATGATGAAGAGGGCTGTTAGGATGTTAACTGATGAGTGATAATTATGATTTTGTGAGGATTTGTGAGAAAATGGTTTTAATATTATTATGAGAGATGTTTTAGTTCATATTAAGATTTTTCTAATTGATTGACGATTGTAGGCAATTCAAGTTCGAAAAAATGATTGATCCATACAAAATATAATTTTATGCAACTGCTACAATTCTATTGACTATCCTACACAGATTATGCAATAAAATTTGCAAAATGCCCAATACTAATTATAATTAATATTTGAATACAATTGTTTAATTGATAAAAACAATGAGAATTAAATGAATCAGGTTTCACCTTTTCCTTTTTGAAACAGATTCCGAATTACAATTGGGAGTTTTTTAGATGGTGGTTCAGATTGTATTTGTGACGAACTCTCAGCTTTTACTATCTACAAAAACATCAACGTTAAATAATGATAATAATTTATAACAATAAGTCGCATAAAAATTGAAGTATTTAGCAAGAAAGAGAAAACATTTCATTTAAACCAATTATACAATGATTAAAAAAAAAGAATGAACATGTATGAAAGCTAACCATATTTTAATTGCACAACATTTCAGGATTGGCCAAAACTTCCTAGCTTAAACGGTAAAGATCATGTCACGAACCAAGAGATGGATTCGATACTCGTCAAATGTGATTTCTTTCAAATAATTTCCTCACTTGAGTAGTTCAAAAAAGAAAATTCAGGTTCAATTGTGGCTTAATTAAAACTTAATCTCTATATATCCTTCTCATATTTCAGACATATTCATCCAAAATTATAGGAGATTTTTTTCCATGAAACTATTTAATTGAGAACAAACAAGGAAAACAAATTATAAATCACCTCTTGCTTCTCTATAAGGAGTTATGTTGTTTGATGTCCAAATATAATTCGGACATGCCGGTCTCAGCCTTCACCATCTAAAAAAACCAAAATTACACTGAATTGATCATTATAATAAGATAATCGCATAAGGAGTTCAAACTGAGGAAAGCAAATGTATCTTGTCCAAGAAATAAAAAAAACAAAAAAAATCTTGCTTCACAAATTCAAGGAGGTCACAAAACATAAAATTTCTAACGTGATTATTCTTGCTTGACAATACCTCTCCTCGTCATTCTTTGTTAAAAGAATAAGCCACATCATCCATTCAGATTCCATCTAATATCTCGAGCATTGTAACTTGGTATGTATATTGCTACTATGATAATTATGCACTTGTTTTATGTAATCTTACTCTAGTCTAGTGCGGAATATAAATTGAGAATATTAATTATAAACAAACATCAGCATTCTTCTGAAATTCTCGTGATTTTTCCAGTGGAGCAAAATATAGCTACCCATTTTTTTATAATCATATATCCATCCCATTTATCCATCCAATATATGCAGGGGTGAAACCAAGATTAAAACATAGGGGGGCCAATATTTGAGCCGTGTCGAAGACAAAATAACTAATATATTTTTTTCAATGGATCATCTTTTTTTTTAAATAATGACTTTAAATATTTCATTTATACATAATTGTCTAACAAACTTTGTATAATTAATAACTAACGATAAAAATATACTCTATTTGACCCCAATTGATTAGTCTACATAATATAAGTAAACTAAAAGAAATAACTTTGTAATTAATAAATTCAAATAAAAGTATACTGATTTAACAACAAAAAAATAATACTATAAAATTTGACATTATAGAAATAATGTAATAATTATATTTTGGATTCAAACTCAACTACTATTAGGACCTTATAGGATATAAATAATTTTAAGAAAATTTTATTTAAAAGCAAAATAATTTTAAGAATTTGAAAAAAAAATTGGAAAAAAAGTTAGAAGGTCAAATTTGTGTGTAACTTTTTCATATTTACTGAAACTTTGTGATTTATATTAGAAAATATTATCCAACTAACTAGTAAAGATAAGTATTTATATTTAAGTTTGCCCTTCTAAAGTCTATCACAAGCCCCTGAAGAACAACTTAGATCCGCCCCTGAATATATGTCATCCTCTTCGAGCGGTTAGTTAGTCATTCACAAGCAATAAATGATTGCTCACAACTTTCTAGTGATAAAATTATGTGAGATTCTTAAAATAACAAAAAGATTCAAAATGCCTAAATCAGCCCCATTCATTAATTTAGTAGACCTCATCCAAAGCCTCAAACTAGATACTAACAAGCCCAAATTATTATTAACAAAAATATCCATTTTACATACAAACTTAATGTTAGCCCAAATTATATTTTGTATATTTATAGTTTTGAAAATTAAATCAGGACCAATGAAAAGACGACAGCACGTGTATTGACAGCTGCTACGTGACACCACTATTGTCTCATAATTCAACATAACATGACCCATCAATCTATCCATCAAATCAAATTCAATTTCATACATCAATCAGTCCATCAAACTCCTCAGATCAAATCATCAAATAATCCAGTTGTGTGTGTGTGTCACATCGATTGTTCATTAAGATTCCCTTTCTCAAAGGTTAGAAAAAGATTAAAAGCAGATAATTGGGTGAAATAAACTTTGTGAGTGGACTTGGTTCATAAGCCCAATCAAGAACATTTCATCATGTACCTACAAAAAATAACATTTCTTCGTGTAATTTCTCAATTTAATTGTACGCTAAAATTATGTTGCAAACGTTGTGCTTGAGATTGTGTATATATTATTTTTCGAACTATAAAAATAGGACAATGTTTCTTCTATTCCGATAAAATTATCATGACTCAAACTTATATAATCTCTTCTAACGTACTAGAATCAAGGGCGGATTTACATGGGGGCCATGCCCCCTGTAAATTGTAAAATTATGTATATTCATCCTTAGAAACTTTTATAAAGATTCTTCTAAAATAATATTTGGTCCCCTTTTATATATGACTCCATGACTATAATAAATAAATAAATAATAAAAGTATGAAGATTATAGAAGAAAAATACAAGAGAAGCAAGCTAAAAGTTTCTCTGCCTTGTACATGTCCTAATATGCCCCACTACTACTTGATAAAACATGATAAATTGATAATAGATACAGACAAGATTTATCCTGACTACATAATAAAACAATGAAAATATGGCTTCATATCAGCCTTTGGATTTGGGTTGGTCTCTACATTAAAAGCTTATTACTTATATTATATAGCTCTCTTTAACTTAAAATTATTTATTACAATGGTTGTTTATAAGAATTATAGTTTAAATGTTTAATCATGATTATGATATTATTTTCGGAATATCATTGAGGATACTATATTGTATCATTTTTTGAGTAAATTGAGTATATTGTATCATTTTATTTAAATTAGCATACTTTTATTTGATTGAATTAATTTATTAATATATAATTATAATATGATTAAAAATTCCAATAAAAAAATATGATTAAAGATTAATTAGAAAATACGTTTTTCAGTTTATTTGAATTTGAGATATAAGATTTGATCAAATTTAAATTGATTTTTACTTTTAATCATAAATTATGTACACACATAGGCAAATTATATATAAATAATAGATAATCGAGTTTTTTTTTTTTCAAAATTTGTCTCTAGCACCAGTCCGGCGCCCCGACCCAGATTTGGTTCTAATTCCGCCCCTGACTAGAATGCTTTGCCACTTGAGTGAGTTATATTTCAAATTTTAGAAGTACAATAATTTTTTCTCATCAATTTAGAAGAATACTAAATATACATTCCAAAAGGTGTACAAAAATACTAGTTTTGAACTTTTGAAGTACAAAATATTAAGCCTACGCAATGCTTTCTGTCAAAAAAAAAGAAGTACAAAATATTAATATTGTACAAACTTAAATTAGCATATTCTTTTTTACCTAAGCTTATAAATTTTAGAAAACAACTCAATATATTCACACATAAACTATAATAAATGGTGTACAAAATCAGAGAGAAGACTTACTGTTTGTCCAATCTTGCATCGATTTGTGGGATTCTCCCAAGTTACGAAGCATATGTAATGTAACTTGGTTCAGAAAACGACTCATTAACCTCATTCTCTCTCGTCTCGTTTTTAGAGCTTCAAACATGTACTTGATTTAAGTGCCTTTTAAGTTTTCTTTTTCATTTCTTGTTGCATTTGCATGGTTTTGAATAGAGTAATGAATGAATTGAGCCCCGTGAGTTGCGGTGTTTGGAGCTGCAGAAAAGTTTGAGCACCCCAAAAAACGTAGTTTCCAACCAGTTTTAATTCGGCGTAGTCACTACGTTCCGTTTCACTTCTCTCCATTTGATTCCGTGCTGTATAATTAATTATAATCTAATGTTCTGAAAATAAAAGTATTATATATTTTATAAAAAATGCTACTAATCCGCGAACTGGTCACAAATCTAATATGCAAGAATAGTGAAAATAACGAGATAAAGTTTGTTACTATTTTTTGTGTTTTTAGGATTATTGATACATTATATATGTTGAAAAGAGTATATAAAATGCAGAAAGATAATTAATTACGTATTTTTTCGATGTGTAAGATGAAAAAGTATATAAGATATATTTGTGAGAATAAATTAAGTATATAGATACAAAAAAAAATACAGGTATAAAAAAGATGTCGTTGATATCATTTATAATAATCTATCATATGATTATCAACTTTTTTTTTGCATGAATTTAGAAATATCTATAAATAATAACTGGACATTCTGATCCTTCTTTCAAAACATAATTAATCTAAATTCAACCAGCAAGATATACAACCGCCTGAAGATGTCAACAAAATCTGACTTATTTATAATCATCTCATGGGGAGAGAGATGTATAAAAACTTTCAATGTGAAAATGATAGAGCAAGTTAGAAAGGAACTTAATTTAATTAGAGAGAGTGACTTTAGCGAAGTGTTTTTTAAGAAGAAGAAGACATAGCCGTTGATATAGATATTTTGATCAACCGAATGATTTTTTTGGGTTGTCGATCATGATTTAGATTTTGGTTTAGCCGACTCAGTTTCATATTTTTTTTTTGCATTAGCTAATTGTAAAAATATAGGTTTTTTATTTTTGCATGTGTATGTATATAGATAGTTGATGTTAATAAACTAAAAGTTAATATAAAAATTGGATAAGTTTACCGAGCCACTAAAAATCTCCCAATCTACCGTTTATCACTGTTCTCGTTTACCATCTTTTTTATTAAAAATAAAGGATGTGCTAAACGGGCCCCACATGGAAGTGATATAGGGAGCTTTGGGGGATTTTTAAGAGGGGACCTCCTATATGGACTCATAAATTTTTTGTGTTTGAATAGGAGCTCTCCAAATTTTCTATAAAAAAATAATTCTTCTGGAGATATTTATTTGTATATTATATATAATATATCTATGTAATACAAGTCCTTGTGTTAATAAAAAGAACATATAAACACATATAAATAATTTTTTGTTTTATAACTATAAGAATTAGTGGCGGAACTATATGAGAGCCCTTGGACCCTTAAGATTTTTAAAACAATAATATATATTATAAAGGTTTAGTGAAAAAAATTATTAAAGTTATATATTTCTATGTTTATTATTCCCTCTAAAATTATTTACACAGTTAATAAGTAGTATGAAAATTTTTATGCCCCCTCCTCGCGGACTTAGTCAATTAAGAATAAAGTGATGATAGTTTTTCTTCTATTTTTCTTCTAATTCCTTGATGACGTGACAATTTGCATTTAATGGATTACTAATAAATATAAAAATGAATTTATGATTCCCATATAGAAAAATGAGATTTAAGTTTATCACATGTTATATTAGATTTATCATATCATGCCAACTCATAATAAATTTGTAGTCTCTATGTAGATAAATAAATTTTATATTTAGCATATATTGTATTAAATTAATTATCTCATGTTAATTTATATTTATGATAAATTTGTTATTTAAAAATGAGATAGAATATACCTAATAGATGAATAATAATAGTTTGCAGAGGTATCTAATCTATGTATCTATGCATGAGAAACAAATGCGGTTATGAGCCCAAGGTCTCATCTGAAAATGTGTTCACATCACTCGAAAGAAAGAAAGAAAGGAAAGCTCAGCCCTCATGAAAGCAATTTAGACCTTACCATCATCATGTCATGTCAATCCCAATGAAAAGCATCTCCCCCTTAAATCACGCCAACAAACCTAACTATTTTTATTTTATTATGATAAATCTTTTATATTGTAATTGCTTTTTTTAGTGAACATCATAAATATAAAATACATAAATAAAAATATATTTTCCAAAAAATATATAAGATTAAAAAGTATAAGTAATATGTACTATTAAAAAGTATAATATAGGTAGACTAAAATATAAAGTAATGAAAATGTAAACGACTAAAGAATATATATAAATTCAAAAAATATATGTAGACGAACATGAAAATTTATTCAAGTATAACAGAAAATATAAGAAAAATATGGATATAAGAGTAATATATATAATTGTTTTTTACAAATACAAATTTGATATCAAAATGGGTAATTAAGTGTATTAACTTTCATCTCAAAAATTTAATGCATCTTTTCCTTCTCTTTCACCCTACAACAAACCAACTAAAAATGATGAATACTAATTTCACAAACTTAAAAAATCAACTTTGTTTTTTGCAGAATAAAAAAATATTTCATTTAACAAAAATACGTCCACCACCGAACCCTAGGACACAATTCCCATGATATTTCTCACAGATCAAAGTCCCCATTTCCCCATCATTTTCAGTTTAGACATATGCCAAGCCATACCCCATCTCTCTCTCTCTCTCTCTCTCTCTAAACAACATTAAATTCCTCCTTTTGTTTTTCTCTTTTTCTTAATAATAAACAATTAATGGGCCACCTTTCCTAACATCCTTTTGCATCACTCATACATTTACATGAAAATTTTAATTTGAATGTTTGTTTTAATCACTTAATGAGAATGAGTTGATTGGATTGAATTCCACCAAGGTTATTGTAGAGCTGTTGGAGTTCCCTAAACAATGGCTTAATAATGAAGACATTTGAGAAGTTGTTTGTTTTGGTGTGTGTTATTACACATTTCCATGAACACACTTCCCAACCTCTCTCTTTCTCGTAACAAAATATATGTTTGTTATAATCTTCTTTTCGGTGTATTCTACATTACTCAAACTCCACTTCCCTATGAATTGAAATAGATTCCCTTTTTCAACTCTCTCTCCCTCTCTGTCTGTCATTCATTCTTTTCTTTTCTTTCTTTCAATCCTTACCAGTGACAGTACTTTTTGCTGGGTGGTACAGTAACTCATATAGACACGAAAGGACCCAACCTTTCACTTTCAATCAGACTCTGTTGATTCCTCACTACCCATCTTTCTTTCTTTCTCTTTACTTTTCATCTTCTACTTATCTCTTAGTCCGCATATTTATAACATTTTTGGAATTCGGAAGAAGAAGAAGCTTGAGCTTAAAAAAATGGAAGGTTTTTTGGGAAAAAAGAAGGCAATGTGGGTTTATCCGAAGGTTTTAGGGTTTAATCCCCCAGAGAGGTGGGGCCATTCAGCTTGTTATTTTGATGGAGTTCTTTACGTTTTTGGGGTATGAATAATCTTCTTCACTTTTTTATTTTTCCACGTCTGTTGTTTTCTTTTTCTATATGATTTATATAATTACATGGTTTAGTGGATCTGCTTTTATGAACTTACATTTTACAGGACAGAGATTTAGCCTTCAATATAGATCTTGAAAAGAAACTAATTTCGTAATGAAGGCTTAATATTACATTTATATTACCATCTTATATATAATAAAAGTTACATCTAGAATCTAACCTTTAACAATCCATTCTGTTCTATTTAAGGGTTGTTGCGGCGGTTTACATTTCAGTGACATTCTAACCCTAAATCTAGAAACGATGGTTTGGACCTCACTTGTAACAACCGGTGCAAAACCAGGGACTCGAGACAGCCACGCGGCAGTAACAATCGGTTCAAAGATGTACGTTTTTGGCGGCACGAACGGTTCCAAGAAGGTAAACGAACTCCACATTCTCGACTTGCGAACGAAGGAATGGTCAAAACCGAATACCAAAGGCGCCCTTCCCTCGCCGAGAGAGAGTCATTCTATGACGGTGGTTAACGAGGGTAAAATTGTAATTTTCGGCGGGAGTGGGGAAGGAGAGGCGAATTATTTGAACGACGTTTATGTTTTGGACGTGAAGAGTTTGAGTTGGAGTCGACCGGAAGTGAAGGGGGAAGTGCCGGCGAAGAGAGATAGTCATGTGTCGGTTTGTGTGGGGAGTAAGATGCTCATTTTTGGGGGAGATTGTGGGGATCGGTATCACGGTGAGGTTGATGTGCTTGATACGGATACCATGACTTGGTCTACGGTATGTATGTATGATTTTTTGAGTTACATATTTTTTTGAACAATAGGTTGTGTTTTAAAGTGGTTTTGGGTATTTTTGCAGATTAGTTTGATTAATAATGTTGGTTTGGTAACTTGAAATTAGATTATGGTGGTTAGATACTATGGACCTACTGACCCATGCAACTATTCAGATCCAACAACTAGTCCAAAATGTTTTTCGAGTTGTATGAATAGTAGTATCATTTTGTTATTTTAGTATATTATTATCTATTAAAATACTCAAGTCTCTCAATTTCATTCTGGGGGTCACAATGCTGTTTCATATCGTAAATATTATATCTATATACCAATTACCAACAAAGTTTATTCTAACGTTAAGCTACTTACTTACTATCAAAAAGTTTTAAGTCCTTTTATGTAACATACCATCTTCGTATTTTTATATGACATATTCTTATTTATTTATTTTTCACTTGACATATTTTCTTTTTTATCTCTAATAGTTGACGACTCAAGGTGCCTCCCCAGGAGTAAGAGCAGGTCATGCAGCAGTTGCAGTCGGATCTAAGGTAAATTTTTAACTAATTTTTTGTGTATAAGAATGGTTATAATATGTTTTATCATACGCTAATGTTCTGACTTGTACTTTAATTCCCATATACCTCAATTAACATAAAATTTGCATCTCTTATTTTACCTTGATTTAGTCCGTCTAGATACCAAACAATCATGAATTGTTTGAAAACATCATGCTTCTTATTTTCTCTAAAATGAAATGTTTTTTGATTGGTGCCTGTAGGTATATGTAATAGGCGGAGTTGGTGACAAACAATACTATAGCGACGTGTGGGTTCTAGATGTTTCTAATCGGACTTGGAGTCAACTCGAAATTTGTGGTCAACCTCCACAAGGCCGATTCGCTCATACCGCCGTTGTAACTAGTAACGATATTGCCATTTATGGAGGGTACTTCTATTTTATAAATTTTTTAATATTTTTCCATGTAAGTTTGTATAATATAATGAAGAGAGAGTGTGTATCTACCAAAAGAAACAATATTGATATTAAGAAAATTTGCAACAAAACCCCTGCGTTATTGAAATTTGGAAAAAAAAACCTCTCCTCTGTTCAACAAAAATTCAAATTTTAGTCTCGGTTAGAAAGAATAGAGGGAACTTTCTTGATGCTTTCAATAATATAATTTTTTTGCAACTTTGCCATTAGGCATGTGTTTTTTTTTCTCTCCAAATTTTACAATGATCTTTTTACCTGATTTTTTAGCACATGTTGCGCCTGTATTTATAACTTCGATTTTCTCCACGTGTCATTCAACTTGACAAATATTACGATATGTAAGTTTATTTTATTATTTTGTTCTTTTAAATAATTTTAGATGTGGAGAGGATGAACGGCCTCTAAATGAGCTATTGATTCTTCAATTGGGTTCTGACCATCCAAACGGCCGAAACAATATATCTGTGTGCAAAAGTGTTGGAGGCCATTGGAGCCAAGAAATGCGCAAATTCTTACGATCAGAAAATGTGGTAAATAAAAATAAATAAAATCTTAAATCACAATTGGTCTTTTTTTTTTTGAATTCAATGGAAATTTAAATATTTTTTTGTAATGATTTGCAGCATAGAGGTGATATTGTAAAGAATGGAGAAATTGTACAGAGAGCCAGTACGATTGTATCTGAAGTGAGAAGTCCACCGTATAGAGAACTCGTACGATCATATCAGAACAGAGGCTTAGGTTGGTTTCTCACAAATTATTATTTTTTAATTTCTTGATTTCCATTTAGTTTTTCATTGCCAACCATTTTGATTTTATTCACCAAGTAACTACGTAAAAGAATGTCCATTATGTTTTATGCTTGTGTTGTTTTTTAATGTTAATCAATTAACCACCAACCAACAAACCAAATTTTTATTTGATTTGGGGTTTGTAATTTTTTATATTAATCAAATAACATCCTAAAAAATAGTGAACTATTAATTGACACATTACACATTTTTTTTTATATATGACTTTGTATATTCGTACATTCATCAAATAACAACTTAAAAAAAGTGAACTAACACTTGACATGTAATATACATTCTCTTTATATTTTGAAGATAACATGAATGCAAAAAGGAGAAAAACGGGGGAACCAAAAACAGAGGCAGAAACAGAGCAGGAAGAGCATTCCTTAACAATTTCTCAACACTCTTCGCCTTCTCAATCCGACCAAGAACCGAACATTCATCGCAAAATCTCTACGTCCCCAAACGGGTCGACCCATTCGGGCCCACAACCGTTCGTGCCCGTTAAATTGCATCATAAAGAAGAACATGGTTTCGGTCCCCAAAAATGTACGCAAGAAATCCCCTTTTTGAGGTCCGAATCTCCAAAGCGTTGCGTGAAAATGCGCGAGGTTCAGTTTTTACCGTCCGATCAAAAAATGTTGCATAGACCGGCTCTCGGCCCTCAAATTGTAAGCTATACTTAGTACTGTTTTAATTTTGTGTTAATGCTTTCAATTTTTGATAGATACCAAGTAAATTTTTGGCCTATCAACTTTTTTAATAAGCATATTTATGTACCTTCTATAAGATAAGTGGTTCAGTTTGTTAATTTTGACACAGAAATAATGATGTGACTAATATTTTTTGTTTATATTTACACCGCACGAAGAAAATTGAACATGAAATGAAATTTTATATCGATAGAATTAATTTTCTTCATGTAATTTGAATGCAAAATTAAATCATAAATATAATATGATGTAATTTTGGTATTTAGATTGGAGCTGAGGTGCACGGAACTGTAGATGGAGCTTTCGACTCAGGATATCTCATGACCGCTCTTGTCAATGGCCAGATTTTTCGAGGCGTTTTATTCGCCCCGGTAAAATAAAATAAAATTATAAAATAAACAAAATATACACACAAAAAATTGCAACTAATTATGTGCTATGAAACAAACAGGGGCCAGGAGTGACGGGTCCAAGGCCGGTAATCCACCCTCAAATTCTACCCGGTTCTACCATTTCGCCACATCAGCATCATGGATCGCGACATCAGCATCACTCATCCGTTCCGATTCATGCCAGGTCAGCAATGCATAGTACAAGTCCTGTATCGGTTAGACCGAACTGGGGGCATCAGTTCACACGACAGACTAACTCGAGTCAGATTTTGAAGGCTAATAAAACGGAACGGATTGGAAATGATCTTAGTGATGTGGTTTTGACACTTGGCGGGCCGGGCAATTAGGGTTGATTTTAGGGTCTAGGGTGTAGTTCGGGTTGATGTTGATTTTTTTTAGCTTTTTTTTGTGTGGGTTGAGTTAATTTTGTAAATTGGTGTGTGGGAAATAAGAATTAGGTAATTAGGGTTTTGTTTAGGTATGGCAAGTGTTTCGATGCCAAATGTTGGAATTGTGTTATTCTCTCCAATGTTGAGTTTTTTTTTGTGATAGAGCACGGAGTATCGCATTGTAGTATGATTGTTCATGATGGATCCATAAATAGTATATATAATAATAGTTATATATACATAACAATATTTATAATTTATTTTCTAATAATAATATATGCTCTGCTGGGGGTGATAGAGGAAATAGACAAATTAGGAAGAAATTTTTTTTGGGGTGGCACTAATAAAGATCAGAGGGGAAAGCATTTGACAAAATGGGAATTTGCATGTACGGCCAAAGTCAAAATGGGAATTTGCATGTACGGCCAAAAAAATGGAGTGGACCTAAAATTGCAAAAACAAAACACTTTTTATGAAATGGCTTTAGAAAATTAAGGCAAATGAACGAGGAATATGGAAACTCCTCTATAAAAGAATGCTACGGTTCACAAAATGAACCTTGGAACTGTAAGCATAAGAGTTTTTTTTATCAAAGACCTAGAACAAATCCTTCCATTATTTAGCAATAGAACAAAAATGCAACTAGGCAACGGTACAAAGGTACACTTTTGGAAAGATCATTGGCACGATGACATACTCGCACTAAGATACAAAGGGCTGTACAGTAAAGCCGTAAACAAAAGGGTCACAATCCAAGAAGTTATCTCTAATCCAAGCTCTATCCAATGGGATGGACTCCTTAGCACACCTAGAAAGAGAGCTTATCACCTAAAGGAGAAAGTCAGCAATATAAACCTTAATGAGGAAGATGATACCTTTATTTGGAATGCAAATAAATCAAAAGAGTTCACAGTCAACCCAGCCTACTTCTTCTTTGTAGACAGAGGGCACTACAGTCCTTTTGGCAAATACCTATGGCAAATAAAACCATCCCTAAAGTTAAGTTCTTTGCATAGCTTATGTGCAATGAAAAGCTTAACACATGGAATAGGCTGGTTAAAAAAAGATGCATAAATACTTCCGATTGCACACTATGCTATGCAAGAGGTAGTGAATTGCATAATCATTTATTCGCAAAATGTATCTTCGCACATACAATATGGATAAGGGCATGCAACTTATTTGGAAAAAGCCCCCCCCCGCCAGAAATACACTCCTCTACCAAACTATACAATTGGATGAAAAAGAGACTAGACAAGAGTCAGTTGAGGGAATGGGGAAGTATATGGATATTATGTTGTTGGGAAATATAGAAAGAAAGAAACTCTAGAATTTTCCAAAACAAAAGAGGCAACACGCTTCACGTGTTCAACACCGCAAAATCCAATGCGGAGGAGTGGTTAGCCATGTCAACCAGCTGTCACAACAACGGCGGTGTAACACATAGACTCCATCAACGTTATCCGGATAGAGTAGCCTTATAGGAATATGCTAGGTCGGGTAAGACTTTCCTTTAGCAAATGAAATATGCTTGTAAATACAACTATGTAATCTTGCTTTTGAATTTAATATAAAGTCTATGTAGGAAATCTGCCTACAATTAAAAAAAAAAATAACAATATATATATAAAAATTGAAAACAATATGTAAAATGTGAAAAATAGTATATAAAATGAGAAAACGATATATAAAAGTCAAAAAATAAAAAATACACAAAAAATAAACAACAGTATATAAAATGGCAAAATAATATATAAAAATAAGAAAACACTATATAAAACGAAAAAACAGTATATTTACAGTGCCGTTGTGCTATAGCGTCTTTCTATTTGCACATTTCCCTTTTCTTTTAGTTACCTCAAAAAAAAAAAAATAAGTTTTTTTTTTTTGAGAAAATTTGGAGGGGGCTTAATTATCCCCCTTCCAAACATTTATATAATATATATAAGGAAATTCCTTTTTCTTTTTTACATGTATCCCTATACAAGAAAAGAAAATAGAAAAGAAATACAAAAAAAAGAATAAAAATGAGCAACGGGCTAATGGAATTAGTGATACCCGGGCCAACCATATCCAAAAATCTAATTCTCAGTTTTCAAAAATCCAGGAATTGAATTCCCTTATTTCAAAACCTGATTCTACCTAAACAAGAAATAAAATCCGATATTACAAAATAGCTTCTGTCTTCCGACAAGATTCCTCATTTTTTGTCCTTACTACTCTCTCACGTCTTCTGCTTCCTCGTTTAAGCCGCTTAAACACGCCATTGAAGAATTCTCTTCGATCTTCGTCTTTTTCTGTACAACTCTGATTAGCTGAAGTTTCTCCAATATTTCTCTAATTAGATCTATCCAGACTCTTTTTACTCAGTAAATGTACGTCTACACCTTTTTTTTTAAAGTTAGATTTGACACAAATGTTATTTCCCCCCTCTTTTAAGTTGGTCTTGCTGAGTTTATGGAAAAATAATATCTAAGTACACAAAAGCAATTAATAAATATTAAGAAACAATGTAGAAAAGATATAACATAAATATATAAAAATAACCATAATATTTTTTTGTATAAAAACAGTATATAAAATCAGCAAAATAACATATAATTAACATAATATAATACATAAATATAGAAACTAGCATTTAAATATCTGAAAACAATAAAAATCTCTGGGCTTTTCAATGAATAGTAAAAAAAAAAAAGTGGACTTTCCTTTCAATACTGAAAAAAAAAGTCAGGATTTTTGTAAATAGTAAAATACAACTCTGGACTTTCCTTCCAACTATAAAAACAAAATATCATGGGCTTTTCTTTGCATACCAAAAAAAATAAAATAAAATGAAAAATCACGATGGGGTATCGTAACGAGCCTGTAGTGACGGATTGAAATCATATACTATTTTCTCGTGTTGCTATATACGCTATATGCTCTTTTAATTTTTTAAAATATATATTGTTTACCGAATGAATTTTTATATACTATTTATTTTCAATTTATATATTTTTATATACCGTTTTCATTTTTTAAAATATATACTTGTTTTACTGAAAGAATTTTTTATATACTATTTATTTTCAATTTATATCTTTTTTTAGTTTTTATATACCGTCGCTACATGGTCTCGCAAATAAATATAGGTTTTTCTTTGCATAGTATAAATTAGAATATGGGCTTTCTTTTGTATAGTAAATGAAATTGGGCCTTTCTTCAGTAGTAACAAATTATAATCACAGAGTGAAACACAGAGAGCTTCCAAGTTCAACGAAGAAGAAGAAGAAGAAGAAAGAACTGAGTTCTGCTTCAGATCCGATCTCTCTCTTCTTGTTCATGTCGATTTGATTCACTCGCGCTTCAAAATGGTGCGAGCAATCTTCCTTTGCCTCCTGATCTCGCTGTTCGTCGCGTCCAGCTCGGCCGACGAGATCCACGGCTGCGGCGGATTCGTCCAGGTATGTCAATGTTGATTAATTCATTTTGTTTGATTTTGATCCGATTTTTGTGTTGTTTTTGAGATTTTGAGGTTTTGGGTTTGATGCAGGCGAGCTCAGGATTGGTGAAAGGGTGGAAGGCGTCGGATTCCAAGCTCGACTACTCTGATATAACGGTATGGTTTTAGTTTTTGTGAAAAAAATTTAGATCTTTTTGGAAATTATAGTGTTAGGATCGGAAGATGAGCGTGATATTGATGAGTGGGATTCAATTGGGGTCTAGGGTTTTGAAAAGTTAAGTCTTTTGTGTGAAATGTCAATGTTTGTTGATGAAAAATTGAATTGATTGAATTTAGGTCGAGCTTTGTACGACTGATGGATTGGTTAAGGAAAGAACGCAATGCGCTCCAAATGGGTACTATTTTATGCCGGTCTATGATAAGGTACTTATTTTTGTAATTATAAATATTTAATCTGTTAAAAAATTATTGGTTTTTGATGATTTTTTACCTAATTTTTCTGTTTTTTGCTGATTTAGGGATCATTTATTGTGAGAGTTAAGGGACCGAAAGGATGGTCATGGGATCCTGAAAAGGTGATCTTTTTTTTGTAATTATTTTTCTTGCAATTCTCTTTTTTTGTAATTATTTTTTTATTAATCTTTTTTGGCGTTTCGGATTTTAGGTTCCAGTTACAGTTGACCACAACGGATGCAATCAAAATGCCGATATTAATTTTAAATTCACAGGGTTAGTATTCTAATTTTCCTCTTTTTATTTTTTTCATTTACTCCCTTTTTATTTCTAATAAAATTGAATTTTAACCCTAAATTATTGGTCTGTGTCATCTACTACTTGTGTTTTAACCCCTAGTTATTAAATTGCATATTAACCCTTAATGCTTTGCCCCTAATTTTTTCTAAACTTGCATTCTAACTCTTAATAATCTCTCCTAAATTTACATTTCAACCCTTAATTATTATTTTCACATTAGATTTACGATAGTGGTCGGGTCCTGGGAGCATTGTACCCCTTATTATTGCTAAATTTGCATTCCACCCTCATTATTTTCCCTAAATTTACATTCCACCCCTTAATTTTCGCCAAAACCGCATTTAAGCCCTTATTTTCCCCTTATTTATTTTCCTCTCATCCATTCCAACCCTTAATTCTCGCCAAAAATATTTCTCAACTTGCAGTTTATTCCAACCCTTAATGTTTAGCTTAGTCCCTCATCATTGCTAAACAAACTTTCATGTTAACCCTTAAATTTCTCCTAAAATTACATTTCAACCCTTATTTATTTATTTATTAATCAGATTTATGCTGGCGGGTCGGGTCGTGGGAGCATCAGGCGGCGAGAGCTGCGCGTCGAAGAACAACGGCCCCGCGGGGGTGAGAGTCGACTTACTCTCACCATCCGGTGACCTCATCTCTCATATTCTCACCTCCAAAACCGGCGAATATTCCTTCCCAAACGTCATCCCAGGTTTGTTAATTTGCAAAAAAGCCCTTGAGTTGTGATGAAATTGCGAAAAGGCCCTTGAGTTGTGATGGAATTGGAAAAGAGAACTTGTGTTATGGCCGGAATGGTAGATTTGGTAGTAATATTCGTATTTGTTTGTATGGTTATTCGTATTTACGACAAATATTTTATTTATATATATATACATATTTAGAGAAGTACAGTCTACCCTTGTATCATACAAGGTTTTTTTGTGATTTTTAAGCACGTAGGGGCTTATATTGTAAATTTGGCATAATGCAGGGGCTTTTTTTTTTTTTTTTTTTTTGCAATTTTCCTATTACTTGTATGAATTTTCCATATTTAGGACATATATTTTATTTGTATGTATACATATTTAGAGTAGTCTAGTCAGTCTGTCCTTGTATCTTTCTATTACTTTAATTTAGATGTTTTTATATATTAATATTATTTTCTTTCAACTTGTCAGGAAAGTACAAATTAAGCGCTTCACACCCTGATTATGAAATTGAGACCAGAAAATCTCCAGAGGTTTGTCAATTCATTCTTTTTTGCAAATATATCCAGTTCAATTTTAAAATTAAATAATTTTTTACCAAGTTGCTTTTGTTACTGTTTTTATTTTATCTAGGTGGATTTAGGGTTTGGAAATGCAAGAGTGGACGATATCTTTTTTGTATCTGGTTACAATATTCATGGCTCTATTGTCGCACAGGTAAAAACAATAATTTAAAATAAACATTAATTCATAATATTTCTGTTCGAAATTTGATTTGTTTTTTTGTCTGTTTTTTATTCAGGGAAATCCGATTTTGGGCGTGAATATATACTTATATTCAAAAGATGTGTCAAATATCAATTGCCCTAAAGATTTTACTGACGCGCCAAAACCTGGCGCGATTTGCCACACGGTTTCCGATGAAAAGGGAAATTTTGTATTTAAATCGGTTCCTTGCGGTAATTTCTAATTTCTTTTCTCTTTAATTAATTAATTAATTAATTTCATGAGTTGAAAGGTGTCATAAACATAGAAAGTCTTTTGTTATGTGGAGTTCTTTTTCTTTTTTGTTCATTGTAAATATTAATGTAAAATACTTTCTCGTTTTAAGTAAATTTTGGAAGGACCTTTGAATGAGCCTACTCCAATTATATAAAAAAAGAATAAATAAAATAAACACATAGAGCCTTTTGTTATGTATAGTTCTTTTTTTTGTTGATTGTAAATTTTATGTAAATACTTTTTCGTTTTAATGACTTTTGGAAGCCGGACTTATGAGCCTACCTCAATTATAAAAAAATAAATAAACATATAAAGCCTTTTTGTTTGAATTTTTATTATTATTTTTTTATTTTTGAAGGTTCGTTTGAGCTAGTGCCTTATTACAAGGGTGAGAACACGGTTTTCGATGTTTCGCCTGCTTCTTTGGCCGTTTCTGTCGAGCATAATCACTTGATTATTCCTCAAAAATTTCAGGTTTAATTTATTGTTTCAATTTATTACTATCATTATTATTTTGTTATTATGTTCTTGCATCTAAAATGCAAATATTAAGTTTAACCCATCTAAAAATAATGTATTTTGCACTTTTAGAGGGATAAATATGATATATTTTTGAATTTCAGAAGGATAAATCGATATTTATACTTTGAGAAGTGTAAATATAATGTTATTATTATTTATTATTATTATATTTTACAGGTGACAGGATTTTCTATTGGGGGCCGAGTTGTGGACAGTGAGGGCGTTGGAATTGGAAACGCGAGAGTAATTTTGGACGGTCAATTCAAAACCCTAACTGACAATTTAGGGTTTTACAAACTTGATCAGGTAAAAATAATTAATAAATATTTCAACAATAATTGTGAATATATAGTTCGCTCAATGTACATCTTTACATTGCAACATGATTTGTGAAATAAGTTGCAAAAAAGGATTGTATTTGATGCAAATTATACGCTATTTCTATACTATATCCAGATGTATTTTGTTTAGTTTTTGCATAATTGATGACATTTTTTGTATCATTTATGTAGGTTACATCAAAACCCTACTCAATTGTAGCTGAAAAAGATCACTACAAATTCAGCCGACTAGAGAATTTCATGGTACCATATAATCTCTCATTTCTCACTTAATATATAATTATGTCTATTATTAATTATTATGCTGTTTTGTGATATGATTTTAACAATATTTTGAACTTAATTTGTTAGATTTTGCCAAACATGGCTTCTGTTGAAGAAATAAAGGCGGTTTCATACGATTTATGTGGATTCGTTCGTATGATCAGTTCTAACTCCAAAGCTAGGGTATTTATTAAATTATAATTCTATGCTTTATTTTTTTATTTAATTATAAAATTTCATTTCCACACTTTATTTTAATTTAAAATGGAACTTAGAATTTTGATTAATGGTTTTTAGGTGGCTTTGACATCTGAAAATATGAAGCCTCATTCCAAGCTTGTCGATAAGAACGGTTGGTTTTGTTTTGAGGTAAGTTCATTTTTATTATATTATTATTATTAATTATATTATGATGTCTTGTAAAATACGTTGTTTTCATGTCCAATTTATGATTTAATATATAATAAATCTACACTGAAACATATCAATTCCACCACTTGGATGTATAAACCATAAAGTTCATAATTCATTAAATATTAAATCATTAATTATATTATTATTTTGTTCTCTCTTGTAAAATACATTGTTTTCATATCCAATTTAAAATTCAGCCCAACAAAAACCTACACTGAAACAACCAACTCCACCATTTGGAAGTGTAAACTATAAATTACACAATTCATCAAATATTAATTATTATTATTATTATTATTATTATTATAAAATACATTGTTTTCATATCCAGTTTACAATTCAATCCAACAAAAACCTACACTGAAACAACCAACTCCACAATTTAGAAGTATAAACTATAAAATCCATAATTCAATTCATCAAATATTAATAATTTTAATCAATTTCCTCTTTGAAACAAACAGGTGCCAGCTGGCGAGTACCAATTGGCCGCCGTACCGGTTGGTGCGTCAGACAGCTCAGCCACTCCTGTCTTTTCACCTTCTTCACTCGACGTCAAAATCCAAGGCCCTGTTCTCAATTTAGAGTTCTTTCAGGTACTAAATCGTAAATATTCCTGTTTTACTCTCTGAAAAAACAATATTTCTGAATCGATATGAACTCAAAGGGCGTTCTAGTTCTATCTTTCCATAATATTTTTTGTTTTTAATATATCTATGCTAGTACTTTTGAATAAATAATATAATATTTAGTAAAATATTATAATAATATAATATTTCCGTTTTACTGTCTAAAAAAAATTCATAATCGATATAGTCTAAAAGGGCAATTTCTAATTTTCAAGTTTTTACATCATTACAAGTCTGATTTTTACTAAGCATTGGTCTATATGACTATTATGATGTCAGTACAATTTTATCTTTTTTAATATTTAATTTTTTTTTTTCACCTTCTTCTCTTGACGTTCAAATCCAAGGCCCTGTTCTCAATTTAGAGTTCTTTCAGGTCCTTAAAATATTAAAAAAATTCAGAATTATATATATACATAAAATCAAAAGGGGATTTTATGTTTTTTTGGTTTTTGATATGGTTTTACATGCAAGTCAGCGTTTAAAAATTCGGGATATTTTTTTCATGCCTTGTTTTAATGTTTTTGATGTAATTAAATTGTTCGAATATCTTTCTTTAATATGTTTTTAATATATTTGAAAATAAGGAATAAATGTTAACTCAAATGGCAATTTTATTTTTATCTTTTTTCTTTAATATTTTTTTTTATTTTTAATATGTTTTTTACATACGCTAGTCAGCATTTAATGTAATTAAATATTTAGAATATCTTCTCAAAAGGGGAATTCTATCTTTTTTCTAATTTTTTTGCTTAAATATCTTTTTAATTTTACAGACGCAAGTGAGTATTTTTGGCGAGGTAATTTGCAAGGAGAAATGCGGTACGGATATTTCATTACAACTGGTACGAGCTGGCGGTTCGGTAAAAGAAAGAAAGACTGTCAAATTGGGAAAAGACGGCCGTAATTTTGCTTTTTCCAAGGTCCTTCCTGGAAAATACACTCTTGAGGTACTTATTCTTTGTTTTTCTTGTTTTATACATAAAGGGGAAATTTGCAAAAAGACCCCTATGTTCAATTTTCCAGATTTAAAAATACCCTTAGCTTATAATATACTGAAAAAACCCTAATCTTAAACATTTTATTTACGAAAAAGAAAAACCCTAATGTTAATGTTTTATTTAAAAACAAAAAACTTGAACTCATTGTGAAGAAAAAGCGAAATAATTTGTAAGCACCTTAATTTAATTTGAAAAGTAATATGTTGACATACTATTTATATATTGTTTGAATATTACGTAGAACGTTAAAAGTTAGTGGGTTTATGAAAAATGAAAAGTTAAAAATTAGTTATTTATTTAAATATTCCAAAACTTAGATCTTTTTTGTAAGAAAATTAAAGGTGATTGTTTTTCATTTTTTTTTTCTAAAATATAGATTAATTTTTTTTTTTTTTAAATTTTTTAATCAGATTAAGCACCGTGAGGATAAATGGTGTTGGGAGAAAGATACAATAAATTTGGATGTGGGCCCGCAAGATTTGAAAGGAATTATTTTCACTCAAAAGGGTTATAATGTCGATATTATTTCGACCCATCCTACTAATTCCTTCATTAAATTGCCCGATTCCTCTAAGTTTGACGTATCAATCAGGGTATTGAAATATTAATTATTAATTTTATTAATCTGAATTTATTTGATGAGGTGAAAAATATTCTTTTGACATATCCTAAAAATTCCTTCATTAAATTGCCCGATTACTTTAGTTTGACTTGTCAATCAAGGTATTTAAATGCCAACTGTTAATTTTAATCTGAATTTATTTATTGATATGAAAATTTTTATTTATCTAAGTTTGACTTGTCAAGCAAGTATTAAATATTAAGAATTTTTTTAATTAAATTTATTTGATGAAACAAACAAATATTATTTGCAGAAAGGGCCACAAAGGATTTGTCTTGAGTCGCCAGGTCAGCACGAGCTGCATTTCGTTAATAAATGCATTCAATTTGAAGGCCCTTTATCTTTCGATACAAGAAACCCAGATGTACGTTTAATAAATCATTCAATAATTTATTTATTTTTTAGTTCTATTTTTTAATTTTTTTTTTTTTTTTTTTTTTTTTTTGTAGCCTGTAATTGTTCGAGCGGAAAAATATCTTGTGACTGGAGAGGTTCAGTTGGAATTGGACTCAGATAGTGAGGAAATAAATGTGGATGTGCTTAATAGTAAAGATGGAAGTTTGATCGAAACGATTATGGCGAAATTTGTGTCTAAAAAAGGAGATAAAATATCGGTTTATGAATATTCTATTTGGGCTAATCTTGGCGATAGCTTAGTTTTTCTCCCAAAAGATTCAAGGTATTTTTTTGCTAAATTTCTTTTTTTTGTATGATTAAACAAAATAAGCCGACAAAAAATGAAATAAAAACTAAAAATAATAAATGAAATTCACTTTTTATTTGTTTATGCAGTACAAAGAGAGAGAAGAAAATCCTTTTTTACCCAACACAGACCCAGGTAAGAAATCTGAACCCATTCCATTTTTGTACCACCTCATGTCAAATTTTTTTTTATTTTAATAATAATAACAATAATAATGCTGATAATAATAATAATAATACGATAAAATAAATATAATTCCATTTTCTGAATCTGAATCCATTTCATTTTTTAATACTACTAATGCGGATGATAATAACAATTTTTAAATCTGAACCCATCTCATTTTAATAATAAAATAATAATAATAATAATAATAATAATACCAATTTTTTTATAATAATAATAATACAGGTTTCGGTTTCCGTGAGTGGTTGCCAAAAAGCAATTCCCCCAATCTCAGCCCGACCCGGGCTCTACATCTCCGGCCAGGTCACTCCCGCCCTGTCCGGAGTAAAAATCCAGGTCTTCTCCAAGGGACAGAGCGGCCACGCGCAGCTAAAAGAAAATGAATTAGCGGTTGAAACAGAGACCGATTCTGACGGGGTTTATTCCGCCGGCCCGCTTTACGATGACATCAGCTATAATATTGAAGCCTCAAAGGTAATGAGGGATTTTTGTAATAATGACCCTGTGTTTTGTGGTATTTACGAAATGAAAATTGAAAACCCCCTACTTTAATACTCATAAAATACCGAAAGAACTGCGGTGTTGAGTTTTTATTTACAGAAATCCCATTCACTTTATTTTTTTATTGAAATAAAATAAACCTCTCCAACCCATGTTGAAAAATAGAGAAATGATATCTGAACGAAATGCTTGCATTTATTTCGAAAATTGAAGCATCAATGGTGTGAGGTTTTTTCGGGCATTTTTTCAAAAAAATCCCTGTATTTTCTGGTATTTATGACAAACCCCGTAATGCTGAGTTTTCCTTCTTAAAAACTCCGCAAATTCAAGGTTTATCAAGGAAAAAAACCCTACAAAGCTTGACTCATTATAAAAAGTAGGGAAAGAACATTATATTATTTTATTAATTTTATATTTTTCAGGAGGGATATCACATAATTTCATATTTTGAGATATAAATAATTTGCAAAATGCGTTTTGCATATTTTTAATATATATATATATATATATTGATCATTTTTGATATATTATTTGAATATTGAGTTTGTTTTTAAAAATAAAAGATAAAATTAACGGTTCTTTTTGAACATTTTGGGCTAGTACCTTTTGTTTTATATGACAATATCAACCAATTATTTTATTAATTTAATATTTCAGGAGGGATACCACGTAAAACAAACAGGCGACACGACTTTCATGTGTCAAAAACTCGGTCAGATTTCGGTCCGAATTCTCTCCGAGACCGAAACTGAAATAATTCCGTCGGTTTTGTTGTCTCTGAGCGGCGATAATGGCTACAGAAATAATACAATCGGAGGCGGGACAGCTGGCGTGTTCTCATTCGCCGATTTATTTCCAGGCAGTTTTTACTTGAGACCGGTTCTTAAGGTATTATATTACTTTAATTTTGATTTGAGGGAAATTTGGGAGGAAGACCCTGCGTTGTTGGTAATTCGCAGAAAGTAAATAGGGAAATTTGCAAAAAAGCCCCTGCGTTATGCCTAAATTGCGAAAAGGCCCTGCATTATTGTAAAAAAAAGTCTTGAGATTTTAGTGAAATATTTGATTGATTTTTAATTTTTAATTATTTTTTAATTTTGGACAGGAATATTCCTTCTCACCAAGAGCGCTCGCGATTGAATTGGAGTCAGGAGAATCAAAAGTAATCGAGTTTCGCGCTTCTCGTGTCGCTTTCAGGTAAAAAACAAATTAAAACAAAACCCTAAATTTCCCTTAAACCCTAAACCCTAAACCCTAGTATTTCTTTTTTTCTTCCAGCGCAATGGGAACCGTGAAGCTCCTATCAGGCCAGCCCAAGGCCGGCGCGTTCATCGAGGCCCGGTCCGAAACCGATTTAGGGTTTTACGAAGAATCAGTTTCTGACGCGTCAGGAAATTTTAGGTTAAGAGGTTTGGTACCTGACACGACGTATTTGATTAGGGTTGTAACAAAAAGGACAGCTGGCGTTGTACCAATTGAAAGGAGCTCGCCTGAGTTTATTCCTATTAAAGTAAGAATTAATTGTGAATGATTTGTGTAGGGTTTAGGGTTTGTTAGGTATTGTGGGTGATATATGTTGACATTTGCCAGCTGATTTGGCATGTTTTTTGAGGGTTTTGCTAATTGATGGATTAATTTTTGTTTACTTGATTGTTTAGTTCGTTTGTATTGTTTAATTAATTAATTAATTATTATTGTTTTACTTATCTATTTATATTTTATTTATTTACTATTATTATATTATTATTTATTTATTATTATATTATTATTATTTATTATTATTTTATTTATTTATTTATTTATTCATTTATTGTAATATTATTATATATTTATTATTGTTATTTATTTATATTCACGTAATTAATTAATTAATTTTTGTTATTTATTTATATTCATGTAATTAGTTTACTTATTTATTTATTTACTCAGGTCGGAAACGGAGACACCAAAGACATAAACTTCATCATCTTCGAAATCCCCGAAACGCCCCTCCTCTCCGGTCACGTCGACCTTGAATCCTCCATCACCGCTGACCTGTCATCGCCAGCTCAGCACCACCTCTCAGTCGAGGTCCGCTCGTCAGACAACCCCTCCAGGGTCGAAACCGTAATTTCCCTGCCCCTCTCGAACTACTTTGAGATCCGCGAGTTGACCAAGTCAAAGCATTTAATCCAGCTCAGATCGAGTTTGCCGAGTAATGGGTTTGAATTCGAGTCGGATGTGTTGGAAGTGGATTTGGAGAGTCAGACTCAGGTCCATGTGGGCCCGATCAGGTTTAGAATCAGAGAAAAACATCACAAACAGGTAATTTTGCCAAAAGGTCCCTGTATTGTCGGAAATTGCAAAAAAAAGCCACTCTGTTCTTTAGGAATTTGTAAAAAGGAAGATTTAAGGCTGTCAGTTAAGTCTTTTATTAATTGCTTTAATAAAATAGTTAACTAATAGGGATATTTGAAGTATTTTAATCACGAATTTCGGCGATTTTTTTTGAGAAATTTGCGTTAAAAGCCCCTCTGTTATTGGAAATTGCAAAAAGTCCATCTGTTCTTTATGAAATTGCGAAAAGAAAACCCTACCGTTTAGTTAGGATTTAACGTTGTTAGTTAACTCATATTGCATTTTAACAATATGTTTTTAAATAGAAAATATAATATAATAAAATATTATTTTATTGATTTATTCTAATTATTATTTTTTTATTTTTTATTTTGTAGGATGTGACGGCGGCACCTTTGCTTCCGCTTATAGTTGGAGTTTCGGTCATTATTCTATTCATTAGCATGCCAAGGTTTGTTAGCTTAATAAAAATTTAAATTAATTTAATGAATTTATCTTTATTAACTGTATTATTTAATCATTAATTTGTTTTG